>BPTQ01000006.1:103219611-103264934 GCA_019973895.1 Chrysanthemum seticuspe
GACTTCCAACTTCTCGTTGAAGCTTGAATATGACTTGATCTTCTTTGCTACAAAAGAGATCACTAATATGATATGAAACTGAGTTAGAAAGGTTAGAGAGAAGATATGTATGAGAGTATGTTAGAAAGGGATGAGAAACTACTTGGCTTGGCATTGCTATTTATAGCCAATTTGGACAGGAGCGTCCACGGACCACGGACCCCTTAAAAGGGTTCCGCCCGTGTACCAAATTGGTACCGCCAGTCTGACAGTCAAGATATCAAATCTTGCCTAAAGTCAACTCTATCTAAGTAAGATTGTGCAAGATATGAAGAGTACAAATCTTCACAAAATATCTAATGGAATCTTCCAATGATCTCCATGATGTAATACATGATGTCAACATGTTGTATTACTATTAATAGAAATATGCAAATGCTTAAGTAGTGTTTGGTTTTAAGAACCTAACACATTCTACAAACTACTATCATACATAATGATTAGAGTCATATCAAGATGTTACTAATCATAAATGTAAATGCTTGAATGATGAATATATTGTTTGAGAAAGCTTGTTTTAATATCTAATAAACTTGACAAGCTTTAAGCTTTTATAAATTAAATTTACTTTTGTCGTTAACAAAACTTAGGCAAAGATCAAAAATATAAATAACGTTTAGTAACGATATTTTTATTAACACATACCTTGACCTATGAAAGGTTGCTCAAGTACAACTTTAATCTTAAGGGCATCAAGTTGCTTTCTTGGACCTATGTCACTCATCCTTCTTCCCACCTTTTAGATATGCTTGATGGTTATTCCCTAATAAATCTTCAAACACCACTCCATAAGCCAATGGCTTTGATTTTCCTGTATGTTTCAAAAATCACAATTAACAAATCTAAAAGTGAAAAATGTTCCAGTATACGTATACCATATGTAACAAAAGTTGCTACTTACCTATTGTTTTAAATAAAATTTTGTGGGCAGTTGCATGTACAAGAACAGATAACCCTTTGGGGTTGGCATACTGTAGCAAATATGCAGCAGCGTGCCGTGTCCCATTTTCATCAAAAATCATACTAATACTTTAGACCTAATGATATGATCGTAATTAAGGCCAAGCATTGACTAATATAGTATTACTGGACCAAGCAGATTCAAGTACTAAATGGGTTGTGTCCCTAACAGAAAAACTGGTCCATACAAATGAGCATGAGAACACTAATATATCTCTAAAATAAACCAAAATGAGGCATAGAAAAAAGCTATAATATGATAGGTAGCTTTTACGCACATTCTGAAAGTGCTTAATCGCAATAATCACTTTTTCGCATGTTAATATTCGCCTAATGATTATTCTAGAATTCAGGGGTTTAATTAATAAATGTCTTTTCATGTTACTACGTTATCAATAGTCATTTATGTATTACATCCTTACATGATGTTTCATGAGAACTAATAATCTGATTCTATATACTTAACATCAGATGATCAAATTTAACCAATATTTAACAAATATTTATACACATCTTTTATAGCATTATAGCAACAATAAGTTCCTACTACAACACTACTTGAGAAACTAATAAAAATGCAGCAGCTTGCAGTCCCAACAAAACCATAAAATTAAGCAGAGGTGGCAAGAAGGTATGAAGTTGGGGTGGGTTGGGCAAAAGTTCGTAACATTTTGGGTTGAAACTGGTCATTTTTTGGTATGGCTGTGTCAGGTCCCACATTTTACAAACATGATAGTGTCTAACGGACAGTTGTTTAAAACAACTGAAAAATTGTTAGTGAACGTGTAAAATTTGTTAAACATGACAAACATATAAAGGTCATTAAAAAGGATAAAAATTGAGTTTTTTCTGCATTACTCCAGCTACGTGTTAATCCTTTTGAACTGAAAGGAAACGTCAATTTGATACAAACTGTGTTCTTAATCTCGTGTGTGTCTAATAAAATAAATATTTCATTTTGCATATGAATTCCTTATAGTTGGAATTTCATCTCATTAAGAAAACAAACCAACTATTAGGAACATACTAATAAGGATTGTTCTGCATTCAGTAGAAAATCATAGATTGATTTTTGACAACACTATAAATAATTTATTCTTATGTAAATCCATATATCAACAAAAAATATTATAGGCAATGATAAACATGTGTAAGCAACGTATAAGAATACTCAAAACTATTTGATAAATAAATTCAAAGTAGTATAATATAATCAAAATTACTAATTCTATACCCTGGTCAAGCCTTATGCATAAGTTTTCTCAGACATATTGTGTCAAACGACAATAACAAAACAGAAGTCAACATATTTCGTTGCAGATTAAATTTCTTTCTTTGTCTAAGCACAAGAGGGTTCTTTTAGGATTTCTTACAAACACTTGGTATGCATGTATACTTCAAAAAATTAATAACAACAATCCAACTTCAAAAGCATAAAAAAACTCAAATTATGAGTTATTCCCAAATAATGCATATGTCAAAGATTACCTTCTTAAGTGTGTTTAGAAGAAATGTAACACTGCGACACATAAAACATGAAAACCTGCACAATTAAACAAATGAACACAAAACAAAACCTAATCACATAAAAGTAATTGAGAAAATATTTTGGTTACAATACCTTTATTCCATTTTCAAAATTCAAAATCATCGATCCAGCAAGGTGCTCTTATTAATTCCTGGAATTCAATAGCAAATCAATTAGCTTAAAAAAAATGAAGGAGGTGCTATAAAAGAATTGTTTCGCAAACCAGTTTGAATTATTGTATTTGTTGTTGTCAAAAGATCAAAGATCAAAGCTAAACATGAAAAAGATCAAAAGATCAACTGTCATGATTTTGAAAATCATATAATCAAACCCCGGATTCACGGTTAAATTGATTTGATGATTATTCTGATTTGATAAGGTCAGCGAATGTTGAGGGGAGGTTATGAATCACCTTTGACTGGCATTGAATTTTAGTGTAAAAGCTGCATATATGAGTAGAAACTGAAGTATATTAGTTTGGAAGCAGAAGATAATACACGAAAATGTGGATTGCCTTAGTGGTAGAGGCGGTAGGCTGTGAATGTTGAGACCCATGTTCGATTCTTGGCTGCTACAAAAATTTATTTTTATGATGTAACCGGATGTAGTGCCATGGTGGCATTTCCACCTCATCATAGAGGTGCCATGTCAACATTAAAATGCCTAGTAAGCATTATACATGTGGCATATGTAGTCCCATATATATGTATAGATAGATTGTATGGGTTTTGGAAAAATAACGAAGAAGATTAAGTAACAAAATGAAAGTAAAAAAGTAAATAAATATAAAACCATTGTTTCCTTGTAAAGGTTTTGCTACTTGTATCCTTAAAGGGTATGTATGAAAGTTAAAGTTATGCGATAAGGGTAGTACCTTTAATGGGGGAATTGCATATATATCCCTCCCAAACACAATAATTACATATATATCCGACTTAAAATCATAATTACATATATATCCTTTGTAAATATTAAATCTAACAAATATATCCAAATAACGAATTTATATATTTTAAAAATCTAAAAATACATGGTGCTTATCATTTTTATATAAATTGTCCATTATACCCTTATCCCCTTCCTATCACATTAATCATTTTATGGCTCACGTTATATTTTTTTTTATGTAAACATCAACTTCACTTGATTCACAATAGTTGTTTATTTAACTTTTTCTCGTACTTGATTTTGTCAATTTGCCTAAACATGTCTTTCCTTCATGATATAATTTCTGTGAAAATCCCACTGCAAAAGGAATGCAATGACCCATGAAAATCATATCGAGTGCGCAAGTTTAGTCGATTGGATTTCTGTAAGAGAACCCACCGCCGTTCAACCAAATCTAATAGCAATATTTAGTCGATCGAAAATTATCAATTTTCCTAATGTTTTCTTTCCTTTATAATAAGATTGAACAATGTTCGAAGCTTGTGAAAACCCAACAGTGATTGGACCTTTTGAGTGTTTTTATGGTGTTTTGTGAAAAGTAAGAGGGGTTTAAGACATTTGGATCTAGAATTCCTATCTCACAATACTTGGTTTGAAGAATAAAGTTATAAGAGTAGTTGCACAGTTAATCACCATGAAAATGATGGTTTGATGTGTAAGGCGAAACAAGAGTGAAGGAGATGCTAAACTTGAAGAGAAATAGGGGTATAGAGGTCATTCTATGCTTAAATGATAAGCATAATAGATTTTTAGACTTTTATAATATATAAGTTAATTATTTGGATATATTTGTTACATTTAATGTTTAAAAAGAATATATATGTAATTATGATTTTAAGTTGGATATATATGTAATTATTGACTTTGAGAGGGATATGTATGCAATTCCCCCTACATTTAATTGGTTAGGAGCAAAATAAAACTTAACATAGTCCTGCTATGTTTAGTACTTTTCTTTATATAAAACTAAGTTTATAAAGAAAGTTAGGAACAATTTTTCATATTTAATGATTGAATATGCGATTCATAACTAGATTCTTGATTAAATTCTTGATTAACATGGAGAATATAAGTTAGTAAAAAGACTTTTTATAACACCGGCGTTGTGCTAGCAAGTTGATTTTGGAATTAAAATCATGACTAGAATAATCTAAAGTTTATGACATATTTATCATATATCTTAACTGTAAAAAAAGACGAATGGAAAGGATCTAAGAAGATGCAAAGATTTTTTCCTTTTCATATATTGCAAAGCGGTTTCTTCCAAGGTATAAAAACCGCCGACCACAACCAACTAACCATAAACTTTTATTAAAAACTTCTTCTTGTAAATTATAACCACCCCAGAACCTAATCATATTCTTAGCCCCTCGATTTTGACCACAATGGAACAACTACAGCGAACATATTTAGCATTACAAAAAAAGCTTCAACATGCTGAAGTAGAAATCATCATCTTCACAAATCTACCAATCGATACACTCGGCCTCGATGGTTTGGCTAAAACCATTAAAGGAAAGTTAGTGTTTTTAAGGAATAACTTAATCGCTGAAATCGCTTCTCATGGGCCAAAACATGATTTTAAAGAAATTGAAAGCAAACTAGTTGAACTTGAGAATGAGTTTTATCGGACAAGTTTGCGCTTTGTTCATGTTCATCATCATGAGAATGTGGATCATGATGATAATATTTCGGTTTGTGAGTCTTGTTTGAATGATGATGGTTTGGGTGATGAAGAGGATAGGAGTGACGTGTCGAGTGTTTATGAAGTTCCTGAGATGTTATACGAAGTGATGGGTCCGTCGTCCCAAGATGTGTTTCATGAATCCAAGATGCTGCTATCTGATGTCAAAACCAACTTGGGTAAGAGGCCGAGAAGGCGGTGGTTTGGGATGGTGGCAAGTTTGATGATCGTGGGTGCGCTTATGACGTTAAGTTTGTCGAGTTATTTTGATAACAATCAACGTGAAGGTTTTCTTACCCCGACGTGATTTTAGTACCCTTGACATGAAACTTTATAATTTTAACATCGCGCGTTTGTTTGGTATTGTTTAGATGATCCAGTATCTGAATATGTATATGTTTAGATGTAATGTAATCAACCATTTATATAATCACTTGATTAATCCTTTGCTGATCACACATTATGTCAGATTTTAGTTACATTGTGTTAAATGTAAACTAAAGATTTGTAACAATGTAGAGGAATGATTTAAATCATTTGCTAAAATCCTACTTTGATGACTAAGTTTTATTGTGTTTAATGACTCAGTTAAATAAAGATTAGAAATATGATATGATTGCCTACTAAGTTTTGAAACAATTTACAGAAATAATAAAGGACCACACCCCATCTCGTATACAAAGACTTACTGAATGTGTTAGTTTTATGGAACCATAGTCAATAATGGTTATAATCGGCTACAGTTATACTAGCTTTAAGTAACAGCTTGTGTAACTATCAAATTTGCTTATGTATTTGAAAAGCAAAGAATTTGTATGTGTTGCATTGCATTGTAAGAAAAAGAAGAAGCAATTAACCTTCTTAGGTTTACCATCAATGTCTTCTTTTTTCTTGTTTTACATGTGACTTGTACGCTCCAAAATCACTTATACCTTTGTTTGTGTTGATGTTATGCCATATGATTTTTACTAGTGTTTGGGTCATGTGAAGGTTTTGTATATGTTGAGGTTATGCCTCTTGTATGCCAATTGTATGCCAAATAGTCAATGTTCTATAAGAATTAGTAAAACCCAAAGTAAAAGTTTAAATATGATAGGCCAACTTAACTTTTTAGCCCGTATTAACCACCTTAATTGGTCCTGGCAGAAGACTTGTGAGTTTTAACTTTTAAGTAGCAAGAAATTTACTCATTTGGGTTTGAATACGTTGATGATTAAGGTTTTGAAAACCAAACCGGTTGATTTTACTGTTCTTGGTTTAACTGGTTCAACCAGTTGAACCGTTCAACCAAACCAATCAGTAGTTTTGAATAGACAACCACAACAACAAACAATTGTTGTAGCATAAGGCAAACAACATGAGCAAGTCTAAACATTCTGACAACCAATATTTTAAGCCCTACCTAGATGTTTTGAGCGGAACCCCAAAAAAAAACCAAAATTGGTTTTGGGAAAACCGGCTTTAGTATAACCGTACCAGCGGTTTGAAAACTGGTTTGAGTCAAAACCGGTTTTTGACCATTTGACTCAAACCGAAACCAGTTTGAAAACTTATTCAGTTTTGAATTTTAACCGATTTGTGCACTAGTAGTCCTACCAAATTAAAAAAACAAATATAAATTTTATTGATCAAATCTAAAAGAGATTTGATAAAAAAACTTGACCGGTTTACTGTTCTCAGTTTTTACCGGTTTGCATCGGTCCAACCACAAACAGTCCACTTGTGATTCATTAACCAGTTGAGCTCTCGGCACCTGATTCGACTGGTTAAAATGGCACGTTTGATCCGATCCGAGGTTTTCAAAACATAAGAGTATGAAAATGACAGTCTCCCATTATTTTGCGGTTTCTAGAGCTTTCACTATGCATCATACAGTATACCCATTAAATTGTTTGTCACTCATCGAAGAAATGACATATGTTGGTGTCAACTATTTTTAATCATTTCGGGTGTTATTATGTTTCAGATTTAAGGGTGCGTTTGGTGTGGCCCTATCGCAATAGGCTTATGGATTTCATTTCAATTCAAGGTGTTTGGTTAGTGGATCCGGGAATAAAATAGGTATATCATAGTCATAGATTCATTAATCACTAATTTGGTGTATATGAAATACATTCCGTGAGCCCATCTCTTTTCCACTACAAAATTCAAATATTTATACACTTTTTCATACCATATTTTGTCATCTAAACATAAACAATCGTAATAATAAACTTTTTGATATCTATTGTCATTCTACCCCATACTAAATCCTATACCCATTGTGATTCCTGCCAACAAACCAAACGGCCCCCAAATTGGCATTCAAGTATAGTATGTCTCATGTGTGCTAAGATATTTTGATAGTGTGCGCATGATTCAAACAAACCACATAAACTAATGAAATAAAGTAATTAGACCCGTTTGGGTTTAGATGGGTTTATATGAAAAGTAGAATTTATGCGTTAATGTTCGTCTAAACACCTCATGAGTCTAATTTGGTCATTTTTAAAGTTGTTAGAACAAGTATGTTGGGTCTACCCGGTTTGTTAGACTAACTTCAATGTACAAGTTATCACTTTTTGTATATACCCATCTAAACTCAAACGGGTCTAGATTGCCAGCTCATTTAGCATGTTTTAATACTTTAAGTTCATAGGAAGAACAATCATTTTATATGATAGTAAAGAAGACACTACTATAGTACTCCCTCCGTCGCAAATTATATGTCCACTTTCATATTTCACAAAGTTTAAGAAAAGTGAGGCCCATACAATATTAACCAATAAAAATTTATTATCATCCACTTAGAAGCATTTTGATTGGTTGAAATTGAAAATGGACATTAATTATGGGACGATAAAAAATAACAAAGTGGACTTATATTTTAGGACGGAGGGAGTACCATGTATACAAACATCATCCAAATAACAAATACACGGAAAATCTCAAAACGGCAAAAAGAATCGCTTATCACATATCGGGGCTCTCATTGTGCTTCTTCTACCACTTTCGTGTTTCATGTCCTCTTAAATTACTTTGGGATATGTATGAGGAAAAAAACCAAAAAACCAAACTACAACCCAAAAATCATCTAAAGAATACTAAAACACATATTAGTACCCCGAACTTGACAAGCTGAATCATTTAGTTTCATGAACTTTTATGGGTGCAGAATAGCACCCCGAACTTGACAAATTAAAATTACTACTACCCTATACTATATAAACTCTATTTATTATTTTTTATTTATTCTAAAAAAATGAATTTACTAAGCCTAATAGAAATGATTTTTAGTTAAATTTAAGATAGTTAATCGTATTTTTTTTTTGAGAATTTAGTTAATTTCATTTTTCTTTAAATTAATACAATATTATATTAATTTATTGAGAACAAAATATATTCAAAATAACATTTTTAGAAAAGGAATTTACCGTACTTTTTTTTTTTGATATATAGATATCATTTTTATATATGGCTAATAACCTATTAAAGCACTATAGTTGTCAAGAATGACAGTTCTGCGTAGCGAACTAAAAAAATAACTCTTTTATATATTAATGTTGACATTTTTATCTTTCTTTAAGTATTATGACCATTTTACTATTCGAAAAATATTTAAAAAAAAAAAGAATTTCGAAAAAAAAAATTAGAAAATTTTTTTAATCTAAAAAAAAATCGCATGTCACAAAAAAAATTATTTCAGAAAAAAAAAGAAGAATTTCGAAAAAAAAAAATTCAGAAATTTTTTTTAATCTAAAAAATAAAAAATAAAAATCGTATGTCACAAAAAAAAATCTAAAAATAAATTAATTCAAAAAAAAAATTCTAAAAAAAAATTCAGAATTTTTTTTTATAAGTTTTTATACATTTTCATCTGTTTTTATTCACTTTTAACTATTTTTTTTTGTCACAAGTGAATTTTTTTATCGAATTTTTTTTATTACAAAATATTACAAAAAAAATTCAATTTTTTTTCGCGTGTCACAAAAGAAATTTTTTTTAAAAACACATTTCAGAAAAAAAAAATTGAAAAAAAAGTATTTAGAAAAAAAAATTCAGAAAAAAAATTTCGAAAAAGACAAAACATTAATGTCTAAAAGAGTTATTTTTTTAATTCACTACGCAGAATTGTTATTCTGGACAAATATAGTGCTTTAAAAGGTTATTAGCCCTTTTATATACTTAAGTGTTTGTTTCAAATAATTCTCTTCATATGCATATGTTAAATGAAAATTACAAAAACTTCAATATAGTTAGTTATAAGTTGATCTAAAAGTTATTTGAAACAAATATTTAATAATATAATATGAAATATATCTGTTAAGTAGTGCGTTAGAAATATCTTAAAATTAGATGCTATATATATATTTTTTTAATACTCTAAATAATCAAATAAAATACTATACTAGTTTTTAAAAAATAAAAAATAATTAAATTTTAAAAAAACATATATATATTTACCAAGCCAAAATTTTACAATAAATTATTTATTACAAAATACTTTGCTACTTTGATATTTTAAAAGAAAAAAATAATTAGTTGTTGAGTTAATTGTTTTAGGGTTGTAGAAATTTCATTTTGTCAAGTGTTGGGTACCTTCTGCACCCTTAAAAGTTTAGGGTACTAGATGATCCAGTGTGCCAAATTTGAGATACTAATATGTGTTTTGGCCTTTAAAAAATCAAAGTAGGTTTGGTATTAAATAATTTATTGTAAAATTTTAGCTAGGTAAATATATATTTTTATAAAATTTAATTATTTTTTGTTTTTTAAAAATTAATATAGTATTTTATTTTATTATTAAGAATTTAAAAATATATAAGCATCTATTTTTAAGTTATTTCTAATGCTTTATTTAACTGATATATTTTATATTATATATTACATATTTGTTTCAAATAACTTTTAGATCAACTTATAACTAGCTATATTGAAGTTTTTGTAATTTTCAATTTAACATATGCATATAAAGAAATAAATAGTTAAATAATTAACTCTCAAAATTATTTGAAACAAACACTTAAGTACATAAAAGGAATATCTATATATCAGAAGAAGTATCGTAAATTCCTTTTCTAAAAGTGTTATTTAAAATATATTTTATTCTCAATAAATAAATAAAATATTATATTAATTAAAAGATAAATGAAATTAACTAAATTCTAAAAAAATATGAACAACTAATCAATTATATTCAGCTTAGTGAATTCATTCTTTAGAATAAATAAAAAATAATAAATCGAGTTTATATAGTATAGGGTAGTAGTAATTTCAATTTGTCAAATTCGGGGTACTATTCTACACCCGTAAAAGTCAGGGTACTAAATGATCCAGCTTGTCAAGTTCGAGGTACTAATATATGTTTTGGCCACTAAAAAATAATGCATAAGAACTTCAAACAAAGTATTATGATAAACACATTCGTTAATGTTCGCGCTCATAGTTTTCTGGCATTATTGATATCAAACCACATTTATAAAACGACATAAATTAGATGGAAATAAAAACTTTCAATATATATGAAAAATATAACATTATTTACGATAACAACAACATGTGTCTTCATCATTGCAATCTCCTCCAATATATTTCCAACCTTGGCAATCTAGATCGCAAGTCATACTATCACATGTTTTCCGAAAGAAACATATGGGGTTTTTTTTGGGAGTGCAACAACATGTTTTAGAATCCCTACACTTTCCTCCATTATAAGATGCAGAGATACGCTTGCACGATTTATTGCAAGTCATATCATCACACCCTTTATCGCAGATGTGGCATGTGTGTTTGGCGTTCAAATCAAGGTCCAGGTTCAATCCTGATGTAGTTTGGTGGGACGATAAGATCCCATCGGATTGGGGTCTTAAAGCCAGGGTAAACACTTGGGTTGATGTGATTAGGACCATTATAAACCAAACAGTGACTGCATTGTGTAACTGCATCTTTTCGTACTTTTGATTTGAGTATAATTTGATGCTGGTCAAGTGTCTTATATATAGGTGAGTGTCGTATGCACCTGCTCCACTGATATAACTTAACATGTTAAATGCATAATAAATTTTTACACCTGTGAAATTCATACCAAAAAACCACTATTTTATTTAATGAGTAAAACCAAATTGTTAAAAATAGAATAATATATGGTGGTATTAAGTATGAGAATAATAGTTCAATTAATGTGTCTTATGAATTGGTTGGTGGGCTTCCTATAGCAATTCTTATATGAAAAGTGCAGAAACCATACTTATATATATTGGATATCTATAACTATCTATAATGCATTTAGGACATTTTTAAATAAAAGTCTTAATTTTTTAAGTTTACACATGTTACTATATTTAGTAATTCATACAATTAAATACTACACTACACTAATTACATTATAATGTACATTAATGACACAATAACTTTTAGTATTAAAATAGATGTTACAAACCTACAATAATACAAATTTAAAGTTCTAAAATTTATTATATACATTCAATTTTTACTAAGTTCAAATGAATATAATTATGAAAATCTATATTTGTATTAATATATTTTATGAAAATTTAGACACACATTTGTTTTTTAGAACTATCAAACCGGTAAACCGTTATATACCGACTATCATTACATACCGCTAAAGGATAAAGATACGACCAAAACTGCATATTTGATATCCCGCTGCTTTGCGCGGGTACCATGCTAGTATATAATCATAGACGAATAACAGCGCAAAACGATGTTTTATAGCAGCAAATAATTATACCTTTGTTTTGAGGTGATTCTTGATACAATTTACGAGTTCAATTTGCGAGAAAAAAAAAAAAAAAAAAAAAAAAAAAAAAAACAACTTATGATAAAATGATAAAATATTTAAATTATTAATTTAGTAGTAGTTGTTGTTATCATTTTTAATTAAGGGTAGTTTAGTAATTGAATGTTACTCATTTTTTAAGTTTTTAAGTTTAAGGAAAATGGTATATATCCATTTACTTTAAAATGTATCTAACTAGTCATTACATGCAGTTTTGTGTAACTTACTTTTGTTTTTGCCTTTAAAATCTCATACTTTTGAATTTCGTCTGTTCCGTATACCGGTTGACCTCTTTAGCATGTTACAGGTTAATTTATACATTTTACATTATTATTTTGTATGTTACGTCACTAAATATATCCACCTTGCACTTTATAAAACCCATTTTCAAACACCCTCTTCACCACCATAGCAACCACCACCACCCTTTACCTGCGACCACCACCCTTCACCTGCTGCCACCACATCTTAGCCAACACCATGGAAAAGCCAACCCATTCACACCCTAATCTCGTCTCTTAACCTCATCCACTAAACTCAAAACTTTATCCAACTCAACTGTTGCACACACTTCCACAAAAACACACCAAACTGAGGTGTACTAACCCGAACACCTCTCAAAACATTATCATCAAACACCTGATATTCATACCCCACATGCCCCAAAAGCACTCAAACCAGCAAGTAACGAGTTACAAAAATCATGACCAACATCACAAACCAACTCACTAATGTCACAAAACACCCAAAACGCATTAAAAACCCTCCATCCCACTAAATGATATGCGATAACTATTAGTCGATTATATTTACTAAGCCACTTTGTATTATTATTGTAAATAGGCTTAGCCCAGTATCTAGAACTCTCTATTGTAACATTTATATTGGTATGTTGACTTAATAATAATGCAGAGATTACACAATCAATATGGTATCAAGCCAGTAAATATTTCTCCTAATTTTTCTCCCTAATACTGATCCTCCCTCCCCTCCCCATCTTCTCAGTCGTACCATCAAAAAAATCAGCAACAATGGCCGGTGATGATGCAACTCCTCCACCTTCTCCACCTACAACCGCCGATAAACTCATCCCCTTTAGCATAACCAACAAATTCCCGGTTAAATTAAACCTAGAAAAACATATTATACCTCATGGAGTTCTTTCTTTAAAATACATCTTGGAAGTCTTGGCCTTAAACCCCATATAGAAAAAGATGGTTCTCCTATTAATCCCGATCCGGAGTGGTGCAAACTTGATTATCTCATCAAGATGTGAATACTTGGTTCCCTATGTGACTCACTACAAGAATAAGTCGTCTCCACACCGGGTAATGCTAAGGACTTGTGGAATCATCTACAAAGCTTGTTTCATGACAACAAGGATGCTAGGGCTATCAATCTTGATAATGAACTTCGTTCTATCAAGATTGATAATATGTCTATAAATGAGTATTGCACCAAACTCAAGTCAATGGCAGATAGGCTTCAAAATCTCGGTTCTATGGTAAGTGAAAAGAACTTGGTTATTTATGCGGTTAATGGTCTTGATTCTTGTTTTACGACCATTGTTAAAATCATTAGACATCGCGAGCCTCTTTCAAGTTTTGAAACGGCACGTAATTTGTTACTTCTAGAGGAGTCTAATTTGAATGAACTCGTGGGAACAACCACTACTTTTGACAGTAGTTCCTCTTCGCCCACCATTCTTGTGGCTACAAACTCATCGGATCAAAAAAGTAACACTAATTCTAATGCCAATAAATCTCAAAGTCTACCACAAATTTGTAACCATTTTAATAAGGGTACATGTAAGTTTGGTGACCGGTGCAAGTTTATTCATGACTACCGCAACCAGTATGGTTTAAATGTCAAAAACAACTCGGGGTCTGCTACTGGTAACACGGGGGGAATATATAATTGTATGACTGCTTTGCCAAATCTATTCCACACCCACACCTACGCTGCTCATGTGTATTACTCCACCCGTATGGTCCAACAATAGCACCAACCCACTCCTTCTCCGAGACTAGCCCAACAGGCCGCCCCACTTGCCTTTACCACCCCTTTGTACCACCAACAGCCCACTAGCCTACCCACCCCATTTAACCCAGCAACACCTTTTGCAAACTAGGCCCACCATCTGAACGCTTATAACACAACCCAACACCATCCGACTAATAATTTAAGTACTGCTCCAAATGGAATTCTGGGTCCTGCCCTGAAAGCGTATCCCTCTTAAGCCACCTCTATCCAGACAGCTTTTAGAACTATGACATTGCAAGACCCGACTTGGAATATGGATACAGTTGCCTCATCTCATTTAAATTCTAGTGCAAATAATTTAAGTACTATTTTCAATAAACGTTTATTCCCATATGTACATGTTGGTGACGGTAATTCAATTCCCGTCATTAATACTCGACATACCATTATTCCTTCTCCTCAACGTCCCCTTCATCTTCATAATGTACTTGTCATCTATAATATCTTAACAATCTCATTTTTTTTCATCAATTTACTAGGGACAATAATTGCACTATTGAATTTGACGCTTTTGGTTTTTCTGTGAAGGATTTCTTGACTCGCCATATCCTCCTTCGATATAGATTGAGTGATCTCTATCCAGTTACCAAGCCATCAACTATCCCTACCGCCTTTGTCTCCACCAGTTCTTCCATGTGGCATCAACGTCTTGGTCATCCCGGTGACGAAGTGCTACAATCTCTTGTTTCACGTCATTCATTTCATGTAATAAAGAAAAGACTCCACATGTCTGTCACGCTTTCCAACTTGGCAAACATGTGAAGCTTCCTTTCTATAGTTCGGATTCTATTTTTGAACATTGTTTTGATATTATTCATTCTGATTTATGGGCTTCTCCAATTGTTAGTTCTAGTGGTTTTAAATACTATGTTTTATTCCTTGATCATTTCTCTCACTATTTGTGCATTTATCCTCTTCGTTCTAAGTCTGACATATTCGATAAAGTTTTGCATTTTCGTCAGTTTGTTAAAAAACAATTTAAATGTAAAATTAAGAGTTTCTAATGTGATCATGGTGGTGAGTTCGATAATAACTGTCTACACTCACTTTTTGCTAATCATGGAATTCAAATTAGATTTTCTTGCCCAAAAACCTCCCAACAAAATGGCAAGGCTGAACACATGATACGAACCATCAACAACGTCATTCGTACACTGCTATTTCAAGCACACTTACCCCCTCTTTTTGGGTCGAGGCGCTTCACATGGCAGCTTATCTCCTTAACCTTCTCCCAAATCCCATTCACTAGATTCTTCCAAAAAGATCCTGATTATTCTTGCTTACGCATCTTCGGATGTATTTGTTACCCCTACATCCACTCGCCTCATAAACTTTCCCTACGAGCCACACCATGCATATTCATGGGTTTTCCCGCCTATCATCGCGGTTACCGCTGCCTAGACCTTGAAACCAATAAAATCCTTATCTCTCGACACGTAACTTTCGATGATAACCAATTCCCTTACTGATTCCCACCTCTCCATCATCCTACACATTTTTAGATCTCGTACCCCCTACAATCCTCAACCATATCTTACATACTCCTGACACCCCCTCAACTTCCCATTCTCACGCACCACCCCACCACCCCCCAAGACAATACTTCAACCCAACAATCTTCACTATCCAACAATGACCAAGCAGTCCAACCCATAACCCCACCCACGGCTCAACAACAAACCCAATTACCCAACAGATAAGCCTAACAGCCTTGGCCTAACACCACCCAAATGAACCCCCACCACTACCTCTTCCCGTCCAACTAATACAACAACCCCTCACTAACACAACCATACCCAACACTTCAGACCAACCACAACAGTAGCCTACCGAGCCCAATCGCTCTCGCTGCATGGTCACTAGGTCTCAATCAGGCATTGTCAAACCTGTTGATCGTCTTTCCTTACATACCTCTTCCATTTCTCCTATACCTAAATCTACTTTCCTTGCTCTAAGAGATCCTAACTGGTGTAATGCTATGTATGATGAGTATAATGCGTTAGTTAAAAATGGTACTTGGATTCTGTAACACCCCCAAATCTCGGTACAGCGGAAGACTTAATCAAGTTTTCGGGGCGTTACTTTTTGGATTAGCATCGCACACAAGTAAAATAAAAGATAACCATTTAACCATTTAAAACCAATCCCAAATCAAATATTCAAACATTTAATCCCAAGATATAAATTTTAGGCCCAAAATATAGTTTAACAAAATAGGTCCCCATTGTTTATCAGAGTCAGAAAATGATCCTTGAACCGCGCCTCCATGCCAAGCTTCCACACGTCAAATAATCCAAACATCTCTCAAATACCTGAGAAATCATGCTAAAAGGTCAGCTTACGCTGGTGAGTTCACAGGTTTAAGTTCAACAAAATCATAGTGGACCTGTAAGAGTTGATTTGCTATGCAAGACCTAGATAGGCAAATACCGTTTCACACACTGATCCTACCCGGATCTCTAATCATATAATCACTTACTCGGGCCCCTGCGACTCTAGTCCAGCACTGTCGTGGCAACCTCTAGAATAGTTGCCAACCCCGGGCTAGGTCGAGATAGAAGTCTATTCTTAGTTAGGCACGGTAAAACCTAGACTAAGGCAACAACTATCGCACATCTATCTACTCAGTCGGCATATAAGCAAATCCAAATAGTCACTACAAGAAAAGGGGGTTTTTAGGACGAAACTTTTTGGAACAGTAAAAAAATCGTGCCAAATACACGTATTTGGCACTTGTGGGGTAACCGTGACAAAAACGTTGGTATTTGGGACGACTATTAAGAAATTGTCTCAAATACGTATGCGTTTGGAACGTTTTCTAATAATGGTGCCAAATGCATGTGTATTTGGAACGGTTTGAGTTACCAGTTCCAAATATTTATGTATTTAGGACGGTTGGTACCATCGGTGCCAAATTTGTACATGTATTTGGAACACTATATGTTTTTGGTTCCAAATACTCATGTATCTGGAACGGTTGGTACAAACGATGCCAAATATCTATATATATTTGGAACATTATCTAATGTTGGTGCCAAATACTTATGTATTTTGAACGCTTTTATTTTGAACGCTTTTATAAGTTGTGAAAAATACAAATGTATTTGGGGAGATTTTTATAAACTGTTTTTAATTCTTATGTATGTGAAACACCTTTGAAAAACTGACTCAATTTACATTTTTTTCTGCACGTGTTAACTTATTTATCATCAATGATTAGTATTACTATTACGTGTCATCAATGTTGATTTTTAAACGTTTGAAGAAAAAGCACTAGGAAATCCATAGATGATGGTTGTAATTTCCTAGAGATTTTCAACGGGTCTTATTAAATATTTAATATTATCCGTCGAAATTCCATAGGAACATTACTAGAATACTGAACCACAACGATAAATATTAGCGACCGAATTCGTCTGTCGCAAAAAATGGTTCATAATAACGGATTAGGGATAGATTAGCTACAAAATTGGGTTTGATAAAAATGATAGTCTTTTCTTTCGAGCGTGCATGTACCCTGAACTCGATGGACATTTTCCCATACTTAGGCACTTCGGAGGAAACAGTTATTACAGTATGAAAGAATAGTCGAGACATAGTTCAGGTTGTTATGGTTCGTTCGGATTTCATATAAGGTATTAAGACCCAACGAGCATAGTTGGAAAGACATGGTATACTGTCACATACACAAACACGTATTTTTTTTTCTTTTCAATATCATACATATAGCTTAATTTTTAGATTATTTTTTTTATTATTATCAAGATATTTCTTACCTCTTAATTAAATATTTATATTTTATCTTATAATTTTTAAGATTGGTTATACTAGTTTTTTAAGTTTTTTTTAGCATCCCTCCCACACTCACCCCCAATTTTTACTTCCCGCTGCCATTTCTAACTTCCCTCCCAAAAATTGGGATCCCCCAAAATTGGATCCGGTAATATCGCACTCTCGTCATCTACACGTGTAAAAGAGGGGTTGGTTAATAGTTGAAGGACTCATATTGGAACATTGAAATAGTGTAGGGTTTGTTTTGTAACTTTTCTGTTATTCTTTTCTCCTTCCTCCCATCTGTATAAAACCTTTGTATCTTTCATTTTGAAGTAATAAGGAGAATCATTTTCACTGTGTGAACTGTGTGTTTCTCTCTACTCATTACTGTCAACATGGTATCAGAGCTCAGTAATGAGTTCTTGATCAGTTACAACCGTTACAACCACCGTAACTAACTTTTCCGATCACCATAAACCACCGTAACTAACTTTTTCCGATCATTATCAAATCATCATTTCTCCATCATTTCTATCATTCTCATCACAATTCTTTCATCAATAACTATCAATTTTTCATCTACATTCTGGTAAAGTGATTCAGTTCAAGTGTCTTATTCAAGACTGAATTTGTTGAATCATCTGGTTGTTATAACGGTTCTTTCAAGATTGTTGAAGCTTCCGCAACGTGTTAACAATGGCAGCATCATCTTCTTCAACTGATGCTACTAGCCAAAACAGTCAATCTCTTTTGTTCCAAAATCCACTGTATTTGCATCCTTCTGATGGCCCTGGTACTCTTGTGGTGAATGAAAAATTGTTAGGAGCACAAAACTATCGTTCTTGGAGAAGATCGGTTGAAATTGCGCTTTCTACCAAAAGAAAGTTAGGTTTCATCAGAGGAACAGTTCCAAGATCACAAGATGATGGGAATTTACAAGAACAGTGGGATACATGTAATAATCTGGTGATTAGTTGGTTAATGAACTCAGTATCTGAATCAATTGCAAAGTCTATTATGTTCATTGGAACTGCTTATGCAATTTGGATTCAACTTGAGAAAAGATTTGCTCTCAGCAATGGGTCACATAAGTATAAGTTGAACAGAGAAACTTATGAGACTATGCAATCAGGAAGATCTGTGAGTGAGTACTATACAAGTATGAAGTGTGTTTGGGAAGAATTGGATTCAATGAATGAATTGCCAAGAATAGTCAATATTACTCCAGAAATTGCTGTTTTTCTAACTGCTTTGAGTACTCAGAAAGAAGAACAAAGATTGTTTCAGTTCTTGAATGGTTTGGATGAAAAATTTTCTCATCAAAGGAGTCAGTTGTTGTTAAACTCTCCTTTACCAAGTGTTGAAACTGCTTGTGCTTTGCTTCAGCAAGAAGAGTCTCAAAGGGGAGTATTTGGATCAGGACAGTCAATTGTTGAATCTACAGCCCTCTATAGCAAAGGTGAGGTCAAAGAGAAGTGTAACATATGTGGCTACAAGTGGCATCCACCAGATAAATGTTGGGAGAAAGTTGGTTACCCTACATGGCATTACAAGTATAAGCAGTCACAGAAAGGTAAAGCTCCTCAGAAGGCTGGTCCAGGTTATGTGAAAAAGACAGCTGCAATGGTTGAAACTGGTGGTCATGTGGTCTTCACTTCAAAGCAATTTGAGCAACTAATGAAGAGTATTCCTCATTTCAATCAGACCACTGATGAGACCAATGCATTGGAACATCCTTTTGGAGAAGGTACACTTTACTGTTTTTCTTGTGTGAATGGGGTTATAGAAGGATGGATAATTGATACAGGGGCAAGCGATCATATGTCACCAGATAGCAATGATTTGAATGATGTTGAGGCTCTTAAGTGTAAACAGGTTATTAATTTGCCAAATGGACATACTTCAGTCATTTCCAAAGTAGGCAATGTTTCTTTACAAAATGGACTTAAGCTAAACAATGTTCTCATAGTTCCTTCCTTCAAATTCAAGCTTTTGTCAGTCTCTAAACTAACAAAAGATTCTCATTGCTTTGTTACATTTTATGAGAAATTCTGTGTTATCCAGGACTTGAAAACCAGGAAGGTGTTGGGCTTGGGTAAAAAGCAAGCTGGCCTCTATCATCTACTCAATCTTCCTCTGGATCAAATTCATTCTCAACTTTCTTCAATGGTTGTGTCTGCCCTTGAAGATTGTAGTCTATTTTCATTTTTCTCAAACTGTTCTGTTCCAACAAACTATGCTTTTAGTGTTTTCAATAATTCTTACAGTTTGTGGCATCATAGACTTGGTCACATTTCTGATTCTACTTTCAAACATATTACTTCTGTTCCTGAAAGTGTATCTCATTCTAATGAGAATTCTTGTTTGACTTGTCCAATGGCAAAATTCACAAAACTTCCATATTCTGCTAGTAAATCTCATTCCAAAGTTCCATTTCAGCTCATTCATATAGACATTTGGGGACCCTATAAAGTTCCAACCATAGGGAATCATAAGTATTTTCTCACTATAGTTGATGATTGTAGTAGAGCTGTTTGGACATATTTACTAGTCAGAAAGTCAGATGCCTTTGCTACTTTCAAGTCATTTGTTACTTTTGTGAAGAAGCAGTTTGAAAAAGATATAAAAGTGGTGAGATCAGACAATGCCTTAGAATTTCTCAAAGGATCTATAGGCCCTTTTATGGACTCACTGGGAATAGAGCATCAAACTTCATGTGTTGATAGACCTCAGCAAAATGGGAGGGTAGAAAGGAAACATAGAAACATATTGGAGATAGCTAGAGCCCTAAGATTGCATGCTCATTTGCCTGTACATTATTGGGGTGACTGTGTTATCACTGCAACATATCTCATTAACAGATTTCCCACTGCTGTGTTAAAATTTAAGACACCTTATGAAGTTTTGTTGCAATCTAAACCTGAGTATAGTCATCTAAGGGTGTTTGGTTGTTTAGCAATGGCTAGTAATCCTTCCAGAGTTGCTGACAAATTTGATTCCAGAGGTGTACCTTGTTTATTTCTGGGTTATCCACAACATCAAAAGGGGTACAAACTTCTGAATTTGCTGAATCATACAAGGTTTGTGTCAAGAGATGTTGTCTTCTATGAACATATATTTCCCTACTCTAAAACAAGTATGTTGCAAGTTCTTCAACCTGTGCCTGCACCCATTTCTTCACCATTGTGGTATGAAGATTTTGCGTCCACAACACAACCTGTTCATGAGCCCTTTGTTACTGCTGAAGTTGTTCATGATTCTGCTGAAGTTGTTCATGAATCTGATGAAGTTGTTCATGAATCTGCTGATGTTGTTCATGATTCTGCTGATGTTGTTCATGAATCTGCTGATGTTGTTCACACTGCACCATCTTTCATTCCCATCACTAGTGTTCAAGATGCAGGAATCAGAAGATCCACTAGAGTGTCAAGTGCTCCAAGCTGGCTAAAAGATTATGTAACACCAATTCATCAACCAAAGGCTAATCAAGTGTCAGTTACTCCTCTTCAGTCTCAATTTCATGCTTTTCTATGTGCTTTGGTGGCTCAGTCAGCACCTACTTACTTCAAAGAAGCTGTTAAAGAAGAAGACTGGTGTAATGCAATGAATTTGGAGCTAAGAGCATTAGAGGAGAATGATACATGGGAAGTGACTGTTCTACCTAAAGGGAAGAAAGCTATTGCTTGTCATTGGATCTACAAAATCAAACTCAAAGCTGATGGTACACTTGACAAGAAGAAAGCTAGACTTGTAGTGAATGGGAATAGGCAAAGAAAAGGTGTTGACTATGAAGAAACTTTTGCTCCAGTGGCAAAAATGGTGACTGTTAGAGCTTTACTTGCAGTGGCAGCCATGAAAGGTTGGGAAATTTGTCAAATGGATGTGTCTAATGCCTTTCTCCATGGTGATCTCTTTGAAGAAGTGTATATGCAAATGCCTCAAGGGTATATTGGAAAGGGGGAGAGTGTGCAAAATGTTCCTGCTGATTCAAGTTTAGTATGCAAACTCAAGAAGTCCTTGTATGGCCTCAAACAAGCACCTAGACAGTGGTTTGCTAAACTCTCTTCAGCATTGTTGTCCTTTGGCTATACTCAATCTAAGGCTGATTACTCATTGTTCATCAAGACAGATGCTGAATCCTTTACAGCAGTTCTTGTTTATGTTGATGATCTTCTAATCACTGGTTCTAGCAACACTCAGATTCAAGCTCTTAAAACACAATTAAGTACTCATTTTCACATGAAGGATTTGGGTCAGATGAATTATTTCTTAGGACTGGAGGTGTGCAAAAGTGACCAAGGCATTTTCATCTCTCAAAAGAAGTACACTACTGATTTACTTCAAGAAGCTGGTTTGACTAATGCAAGACCATACAAGTTGCCTATGGATTCTCATATCAAGTTGCAAGCAGACATGGGAACTCCTTTACCTGATCCAGAAGTATACAGAAGATACATAGGCAAACTCATATATCTCACAATAACAAGACCTGATATTTGCTATACTGTGCAGTTGTTGAGCCAGTTTATGCAAAATCCTACATCAGTGCATATGCAAGCAGTGAAACATTTGATGAGATATTTGTTGAATTCACCAGGTCAAGGTATATTATTAGCTAATGGTTCAGCTGTTCATTTGACTGCCTATTGTGACAGTGATTGGGCTAGTTGTCCTATGACAAGAAGGTCCACCACTGGCTATTGTATTTTGCTGGGTCAATCACCTATTTCATGGAAATCTAAGAAGCAACAAGTGGTGTCTAGATCATCAGCTGAAGCTGAATACAGAGCTATGGCCCTAACATGTTGTGAAGTTACTTGGCTGGTGACATTGTTGAAAGATTTGGGGCTCAAAGATCTTGGTCCTGTAGATTTGAAATGTGATAATCAAGCTGCCATATATATAGCTGCCAATCCGGTCTTCCATGCCAGAACAAAGCATATAGAAGTGGATTGCCATTATGTAAGGGATCAAGTCAAGAATGGGGAAGTCCTACCTTCTCATGTTTCCACTAAAGACCAGCTGGCTGATGTGTTTACTAAAGTTCTTCCAGCAGATCAGCATTCTAAATTAATGTCCAAGTTGGGAGCTTGCAGTCCTTCCACCTCTCAACTTGAGGGGGAGTGTAAAAGAGGGGTTGGTTAATAGTTGAAGGACTCATATTGGAACATTGAAATAGTGTAGGGTTTGTTTTGTAACTTTTCTGTTATTCTTTTCTCCTTCCTCCCATCTGTATAAAACCTTTGTATCTTTCATTTTGAAGTAATAAGGAGAATCATTTTCACTGTGTGAACTGTGTGTTTCTCTCTACTCATTACTGTCAACAACACGGAACCTTCAAGCCTCCTGATCCTTGCCTCACTGTTGTGTTGGTCACACACATCACAATCGTTGGCCACTAGCATGGCAACCGTCGGTATAGACTACCTTGTCATGAAACCCTAATCGTATACGATAGTCCAGATCGTATGAAGGGGGAATGGCTAATGTTATTTAGGTAACCTTTGACATTGTAATTTAGTTATTATGTTTATTATATGTACTCGATTATATGGTTGTGTAATTACTGTACTTTGAGTCTAATTGTGGTCAACATAAGTGCTTTTTACATATTAATAGCATCTTGTGTTTTTGACAATTTCATCTTTTTAATCTTTGTGATATTTGGGGTTTTGCAGCTTATTGGTGAGTTAAGGTCTGGCGAATATGGATACTAGCAGGGGAAGAAATGGAATTCAAATCCTGTTAAATGTGAAGCAAGAAGCTCAGCAAATTGTCAATGTTGTTCGGAATGGTTGGTAACTCTTAACATCTATAGTTACATTTTACTGATTGGTTAACTCGCGACTGGTCAAATCTCTTTTTATATTAGCAATGATAAATTACAAATTCTATTATTTGTGATCATAAACAAGCAGGCTCGCTGTAGTATTTTACTTGTTAAATTGACCCATGAAGAGTCATTTGCTCATTGGTTAGTTTATATGTACTACCTGCCAATTTAGATGAAGTAGTCTGTGATATACCTACTGGTTACATTGAAATTTTAAGAGACTTAACTTGTGTCAATAGAACCAGATCATTTACTTTCATGAATATCCGTAATAGTAGAAAAAAAGAAAAGCTTATTTTGAGTTTAATCTTTACACTTCTCAGCGTCACCATTCTCATGTGCTAACTTTCTGTTTGGTGTTCAGTGGATTGTTTGAGCTTTGTGATGGGTGCTATAGGATTCAATAGCTATCTGTTCCACTTAAAACATGACAACACATTCTGGGATATCAGGTTAATAGCAAATGTGAGTTGCGGTTGGAGAAAGTTATTGCAAATTCGTGATGTTATCCGTCCTCATATATGGGTAAAACTTGGGAATGGTGACAAGGCGTCGGCTTGGGTTGACATGTGAGATGTTTATTGTCCCCTTGTTAGTTCTCCATGGCTGTTCATTCAAGTAAGTATATATATTGTGTTGTAATTTAAAGTTCTTGGTTTGTGTCAAATCTGATAAAATATGGTAAGATTTTATTGGTTTGTGTCAAATTTTGTAGTTTAGTGTGTTGTTTATGTTGGTCGAGCTGATGACCAAAATAGAAATAAAAAAACTCGGCGACCGAGTATGACCAAATGGCCACATCAAGGTCGACCGCCGACAGATTCGCCGACCTCCTTGGTGCGCCCAGCCTAATAAAAGTCAACAAAAAGGGCGGCGGCGCGTGCGGTGGTTGTTGTAAAGTAGCTCGGTGACATTTGTGACTGAGAATGCTTTTTGAAGTTGTTGTAAATAAAACTCAGTCTTTGAGAAGAAAGCATATAACTTGAAAAAACAAAAGAATATAATTTGTGAAAGGAAAAAGTTCAATTATCATATGAAAACAAAACAAATTTTAAGTGTATCGTTTATCATGTCTAATGGTTAAGAATTTATCCATTTTTGAAATTCAAAAGTGAAATAGATGATACTATCATGATTCGTATTTGTAGCGTATGATATATTAATCACTTGCCAAATCGGTTATTATTTAATGGGGGTTTCACCAGTGATGACTATTGTATGCCGCTTAATATTAGCAATGGCGTATTATGTGTGGCAGGATCGAAATAACAGGAATCAAGGTAATGGAGTTTGAACCCCTGATCAAGTGGCAACGATTGTTTTTTATACGTTCCGGCTAAAATTGGCGTCAACTTAATTAAAAAAGAGAGCTATAGCTGAGAAAAATGAGATGAACTTAGGGTCTTGCTAGTCTTCTAAGTGATGGTAGCTGATTTACGTAGTTTGCCTAAATTGCTTAGGGCGGTTTGTTTTATTTGGTTCATGTCCTTTAGGCAGCTTGTATTTTCTTGTTATTGGTTGTTATGTTTAGATTGTGTTCTAAGCATATAGTGGCTTCAGTTATCATGTTGGCTTATTACCAGCATCCATGACAACACATTTGACTGATTTTTAACTTAAAAGACTTGTCTACTTAGTAGTTATCTAGGGCTACTATTGTACATACTCCAGTGATAACTATGTTCAGTAACCAAACTTCAGTTATAATTGTTGCCTACATGGGTTCTCTCTCTATGAAGTGATTTCATGCCATTATGTTTCTTTTTCCAGCAAAATTGGCGCGGCTTAAACAGGCCAAAGAAGAGGCTGATAAGGAGGTTGCTGAATTTTGAGCTCAAATGGAAGCCGATTTTCAGAGGAAACTTGCAGAGGTATATTAATTTTTTATAAGAATTACCTTTTATTTTTTAAAAGGTACTGAATGTTCCAAATCTTTAACAATTGTGGCTTTTTTGTTCATTTTGTGCCTAATATATGTGAAACATGACAGACTAGTGGAGATTCGGGTGCCAATGTGAAGCGTCCCGAGAAAAAAAACGAGGAAAAGATTCAACATTTGAAGACGAAGGCTGAAAAAATTTCACATGATGTTGTTGACATGCTTCTGAAGCTTGTCACCTGTGTCAGGTATTATTTTTAGAGCCTCTTAAGAGTTGTTGAAAGTGTCATTGTGTGCACATTGGGCTAAGATGAACATTTTAGGGATGGTCGCATCTGTTGCGTGTCTATGATTCGTTTTATGCCTTATAGTGTGATTTAAGATTCTAGTCGAATAGGGAACTGCTCATTTTCTTGTGTGATCTGATGGTAGTTGAAACCTATATGTTAGTAAAATATGTAGTTTGACCTTTTAGTAGTCTAATAATCTACCTTCAACTTATTTCTAAAGCGCTTGGAGAACTATGTGAATACGACATTATCATTCATTACGAGAACACATTAGGACTGGGTTTTAGCATTAAATCCATACTTTTGAAATATAATTTGTTTAGAAAGACATGTTTTATAAAGTAGATACTGTATAGTTTTATATGTTCAGATTTGAAGTATATGTGATTTTAGACTTGTAAATTATGTAAGAGGTAAACAGAATTGCTGCAAAGCGTACTGCGCTACTGCCCTGGATTGGTATCACCAATTTTCATTGAAAGACTGTATACTTTGATATCTAAAAAGTATAACGCAATAGATTTCTTTGGGATGCAAATTTATTTGATCTTTGTTTTTATTTTGGTTTCTGCTATAAAAGTTGCTATAAAATAATGTGTAACTTTCATATATAAAAGTTGCTATTTTTGTGCAGATTTGTGCTTCAAAAGAGATATTGGAAAGTTCATTACAAAGGATAGTTCTCCTAACAGTTTTAGGCATTGCGCTGCAAAATTGGTTTTTACTTTATGGTATTCAAGTGACCATGTTGATATGATTTTATGGATGATCAATAAAAATTGAGTTTAATGTATTTTTGGCTTCTATTGAATTATATTGCACATATATGAGATGGTTGATTGATATGATGGTGTATTAAAACCTATTTATAACAGAAAATGGTGCTACTGAACGTTAGCAATGATTACGCAAACCGTGCCAAATAATTTTTATAACGAACGCAAAAGCGTGCCAAATGTTTTTTGGCAAGGCGGATAAAAATGTGCCAAATATGTTTGGCACAAAAAACTAAAACCGTACCAAATATGTTTGTCACGGTAGATAAAACCGTCCTAGTTTATTTGGCACAGTAAATAAAAACCGTACCAAATAGGCATTCGGCACGGGAGATGAATTGGTACCAAATACGCATTTGACACGAGATATAAACGTGTGACAAATGCCCATTTTGGAACGGAAGATTGTCACCCGTGACAAATACCTAACTCATGGCACGCTAAAGTTAAACCGTCCTATAGACTGTGCCAAATACTATTTAGCACTGTTTCAACCCGAACCAAATGTATTTGGCACCCTCATATTTAGGACGGAGCCAAAACTGTGCCAAAGTCATGTCAAATAGCATTTGGCACGGCTTTTTGATTATTTGGCACGGTTTTCCACCCTCTCAAATACCCGTTTTTCTTGTAGTGAGTTTTAACGGTCCAAAAACAGTAGCATGATTCTCACCCCAAAATAGTTCAAAACGTAGTTAAAACGTATATAAAAGTGGGGCTATGAAACTCACCTCAAGAAATCAACGCACAATGAACGCACAAATATCACTAGCAGAAGATAACAGAAATCACAGCACAGCAACTATCGACTCGGCACAACCTATTAATGTAGACCAACTTAATATACATATTCCTCAAAATCAACATTAACTACCCCAATATATTCCATTCCTTTATTTCCAAAAATGTCTCGTTTCACCATTTAATCCTAGTGTTTGGTATCCTCATGTGGGTGTATCGACTCAATATGATGCCATGAATGCACTCAAACAACCAATATATAACTCAATGCGACACAATGAGACCTTTAAATGATAAGCTCCATAGTTCAATAAGTTTCGGAATAAATATTAGACCTTATCGAATTCGTCAACTCGATAAACTCATTTATTTACTCGTGTCGCTTATTATCCCATAAATCAATCGTATCTTTAAAGAGTCATAAGGATAGTTCACCCATTAATAAGGTTACCCAACGTACCTAGCGGGCTCTTATTAGATTCGTCAACCTAATAAGTCCGCTACCCACGTGGATCAACAATATTAACGTTAGGTTATCCGTAACCCATGCACACATAACGCAAATAAATAATTACTTATCCAACATTAAATGTCCACAATTGACATTTATTGATAAACGTGTACTCGAAACGTTAATTATTTATTTATTACAAAACCTCTCCAATTTAGTCGTTAGTTTCATTTAAAACTAGTAAATAACAAGATAAATCTTGCTATTGATATTTTTGGTACAAAAGCTGTAGGACCTTACTTTTATCAACCTTATCACTAACCCAACACGTATACAAGTATAACCACGTGAAACCAAACACAAACTTAGAAAGATTAAGATGAGAAAGAAATATGGTGACTTGAAGATGTAAACCGTGTATATGTGTAGAGAAAAGATGAACACAATATGTTGTATATTCCAAAGAAAATACACACACACACACACTCAAGCACACCCCTCAAATGAGACTTTGAGGGGTTTATATAGTACAAGTAACATAAAACCTAAAAGGCTTTCTATGGGCTTCGTGGGCTTGGACATGGGTTGGATTGGATATTAAGGCAAGCTTAACTAAACTAATACCCATTTAGCTTAGTCCAATCCACGAGCCCGTTGACTATTCTAGCACGATATCTAACACACGTTACAAAGTTCTTAAATGTGAATGACCATCACTTCTAATAAAAACTATTAAGGCTAACAATCTCCCCCTAAGGGGTGGTCATTCAAATGATGCTCCACTTGATTTGGTCTTTACTTTTCTCGAGCTTGAACTTTGTGCGTAGATATAGAATAGTCCTTATTCTTAGTTCCTTCATGCTTTGTGATCAGATAATGTGGTTGTCTGCCGTTGTCAACTTCGTTGGTTTGGTGTCTCCACGTCTTTCTCCACCATGCTCACACTTCTATTTGTCTTTTGGTTACCAATGATGTAGTTCTCTAGTCTTTAAACTTTGTAGATTCTTTGACATTGATGAAGAATCATCTTTAACTTTGTGTTGCCTTTGATTTTGATGAGAACTATCATGTGTTGTTGGTATGAGCATGTGGAGAGTCTGCACGATCAATCCGCTCCGGAGCTTCCATAAGAAGAAAACATAAAAACAGGTTAGTAATAAGCGGATTCCGGCACTTACAAGTTTGAATTTCGAGGGTGTTAACAGCATAGTGTGAAAACACGTCTCTAATTCTCACAAGGGCCGTTCCTGAACTGGAGTCCCACAAGTGAGATAACACGATATACTGAAGTACATCTACAGTTCAGATGAGTCGCTGAGGTACACCGAAGCATCACCCCACGACTGTAGACCGTTTGAGACACACTAAGCGTAATCCACGGGGAGTTACCGAAGTGACCTGCTGTCAGGGCTGCTTGATGTTGACCCTGGCAGGAGTTTCCATTCAATCACTGAAGATCATAGATGTGAAACTTCTCATAAATGTTCTGGCAGATTGCTAAGACCTGCGTAGGACTCTAGAATATATCACTTGTACCCTTATATGTGAACAACAAGCGATGTCATGTCAAGTGTTCCTATGAGATCTTTTGATGAATCTCGTGGCTCTAGACTCAATTAGTGCATTTTGGTTTTCCTGAGCAGAGACTAGGGAGAGGGTCTCCTTCTTCAATACCAACGATCTCTAAGAGAAAGTCGATAGATTATGTAGGGTTTCCTGTGAGAATGAAACAAATCCCTTTTGAGAGGAATTGAGTGGCTAGAAGGTTTAGTGCAGTGCGTCACTGGGTCCACGACGTCTTTGTCTTCAATACTAGTGTCATCTAGTGACAACCAGTAGCATATGTATTGAACCCGGTTTCTGCCCTAAGGTTGAATATGGAGGGCTATTTCTTTTCACCCTTTCTTTTACTTTTCTTTTTAATTCTTCAACCCCTTCTTTCTCCTTTCTCACATTACTCCTTTTTTCAATCATTCCTAAGGACTTCTAATACTAACTATCTGTGATGTCCTTGGGTAGATCCCTCCGGCTCTGGCGGATCATAGGACTGATTTTCCTATCCTTAGTCACCTTATAACTCCATGACTGTCCCATGTTTCCATAAAACCTTTTCTTTGAAAATCTCTCAGAGTGTTTATGATAGAAAACATGTTTAAAACATTCTGAGAGTTTTATATTTTCAGAAACACTCCCCTTTCACATGTGCTTATATGTTTTGACAGAAATCTGCACATAGAGGGTAGAGTTCGCACTTTTTGAATTGATCGAATTTAAATGAACAAGACCGATTCGAGACACGTTTACATCGCTAGAGAACTAGCTTAAAATTATTACCCGTCCTGGTCAAGTCATAGAAAGTTTCTCGAGATGGTACATGATTCCTCGTCAATTCATTGGTTCCGACTGAGTCGAGCTCTTTTTGAGATTCAAACACCGATCATTAAAACTTTTTGATCACATTTTAATCACGTATCCTCCCCCTCAAAAATAGCATATTCGTGATATTTTTGATATCAACGGATTAAACAACATTTTAGAATCTTTTGGGGAGACAAACGGATTTGATTTAAGCATGAATTTGGAACATTTTGTTTTATACTCCCCCTTTAATAAAGCATAATCAATTAAAGGGTTTTAGAGGGAGTTATCTTGAGCACAAAATATTTTGAAAGATTTTGAAAATCTTTTTGAACAATCTTGAAAAGGTGCTCAAGATGATGATGATTTCTCAGCATTTTTAAATGTAGTGCACTGAAGCGTACACTAGATTTTCATTAAAAAGCATGAGTTTTGATTTGAAAAAATAATCAAAAGTCATCATTTCGGTCCGGGTTTCATACTGATGTATATGAAAGCCATTATTGAAGAAATTTTGAGAAACGACATGTTTTGAAAAACATTAAAGAACTCTCGCTCAAGCATCTGTACATGCCCGTATCATTGTTGAATGACATTTCTAGAAACGTACAGATTATCGATTATACAAGAGACATGTCATGAGAAGAATATTTTTGGATTTTTGAATTTTCTATTGTTTTTTTATTTTTGAAAGATTTTATATTTTTATATATTGCTTTTGTTGGTTTTTCAAATTTTGTATTTTGTTTTTCAAAAATATTTACAGCGAAGCTTTTTGGAAAATCATTTTCAAGAAGATTCGAGAAGACATTCTAACTCCTCAGGGGTTAGGCTTCGCATTCCAATTCGTCGAACTAAATACTCAAACCTTTCTTTTGGAAGGGCTTTAGTTAATAGATCGGCGAGTTGGTAATCAGTCTTCACGAAAAATAATTCAACAGTACCATTTTCGACGTACTCTTTGATGAAGTGATAGCGGACTCTGATATGCTTAGTCTTTGAGTGATGGACAGGATTGCATGATATGGCTATGGCACTTTTCGAGTCACAATACATAGGTATTTTATCGAAAGTAAATCCATAATCTGTGAGTTGTGTTCTCAACCATAGAACTTGAGCACAACACGCAGATAGAGACACATACTCAGCTTCAGCGGTTGAAAGTGCAGTGTAATCTTGTTTCTTTGAAGACCAGCTTACTAACTTTTCACCCAAAAATTGTGCTCCTCCGGATGTACTTTTTGCTGTAACTTGATCACCTGCGTGGTCCGCATCTGAAAAAGCAATTAGATCAAATCCAGATTCCTTCGGATACCAAAGTCCCATGTGAATGGATGTCTTCAGGTACCGAAAGATCCTTTTAACCTCTTTGAGGTGCAGTTCGGTAGGCTTTGCCTGAAACCGTGCTAATAAGCAAACAGTAAAATGAATATCGGGTCGACTAGCAATGAGGTACATGAGAGAACCAATCATGCTCCGATATTTCTTCGGATCAATAGGTTTCCCAAACAAATCGGCTCCAATTTTTGGTGATGTTACCATTGGTGTTCTGACCGAGTCACAATTATCCATACCATGATTTTTCAAAGTCTCAGTTGTGTATTTAGCTTGATTTATAAAAATTCCACGAGGGGACTGATGTATTTGTAAACCAAGAAAGAATTTTAGTTCCCCCATCATGGACATTTCAAATTTGTTTTTCATGAGATTTTCAAAATGTTTTGAAAGATTTGGATTAGTGGACCCAAAGATGATGTCGTCCACGTAAATCTGAACAATCAAAATGTCGTTTTTGCATTTTTGTGTAAACAAGGTAGGATCAACTGTTCCTTTGGTGAAATTGTTTTGGATAAGGAAAGAGGACAGTTCGTCATACCACGCTCTCGGAGCTTGCTTTAAACCATAGATTGCCTTTTTGAGTTTGTAGACGTAGTTTGGATGTTCCATGTCTATGAAGCCTTCTGGCTGACTCACGTACACTTCTTCTTTCAGAGTTCCATTCAAGAACGCGGTCTTAATGTCCATCTGATAAACCGTGATGTTTTTGTGAGCTGCATAGGCTAAGAATATCCTGACTGCTTCAAGTCTAGCTACTGGCGCGAATGACTCTTTAAAGTCTATCCCTTCTTCCTGTTTGTATCCTTTGGCCACAAGACGAGCTTTGTTGTGAATAACAGTCATCTCTTCATCCCTTTTTTTCTTCCATAACCATTTGAGATCAATGACGTGAATGTCAATTGGTCTTGGAACCATTTCCCAAGAGTCATGAAGACGGTATTGGAGAAGTTTCTCCTGCATCGCTTCTATCCATGCGGGTTCTGCCATTGCCTCGCGAATGTTCTTTGGCTCTATATTGCTAATTGAGCAAAGGTAAATGCATAAGTCGCAATCGGTGGCAAGTTGACGTCTAGTCTGAATTGGCCTTGAAGGTTCACCAATAACTTGTTCAATTGGGTGGTCTTTTGTCCACTTCAGAGTAGAAGGATACCGTTGGTTAAATGTATGCGAGTTAGATGGTTCTCGTAAGCTTGAAGAAGATTCAGCTGATTCCGTAGCAAACGGGTTTTCAAATAAGTCTTCATTTAACGTTGCATCGTTTCGGTTTTGGTTTTGCTCATCAACTGCTGGTAGAACGGGTGCAATAACTGTAGTAGATGTAGATGATGTAGATGGAGTTGGTGCATTTGTTTCGACCGTTGTAGATGCATCTTCTGTTGGTGGTGGAGGATGATTTTGAGCGGGTGCAGCGGAATGATGGTTTGATGCATTTGTCGAAGTTCCACCATAGTATTCATCGAACATTAACTCGAAGAAATTCTCCCATTCTTGTTCTTTAGGATTGTCAAACGAGGTTGATTGAGCTCTTTGAGGTACGAGTCCTGAACTGATGTGTCCAGAAGTCTGTCGGTTTAGTGCGGGTTCTAGAGCGAGTCTCTCAGAAGCCATATGTGATAGTTCATCAAACTTCACATTAATCGTCTCCATGATCCTCCTAGTTCTTCTGTTATACACCCTGAATGCCCTCGAGTTATCTGAATATCCAATGAATATTCCAATATCACCTTTAGCTTTCAATTTACCTAGATCTTCTCTGTCGTTCGTCGGATAGCACAGAGCGCCAAACACGTGAAAGTAAGAGATATCTGGTTTTCTGTTGTTCACAAGCTCATACGGGGTTTTATTGAATCTTGGATGGATAAGGGATCGGTTCTGAGTGAAACAAGCAGTGGCAACAGCATCAGCCCATAGAAATAACGGTGCACTAGAATAGATTAGCATTGTGCGAGCAGCTTCCACAAGAGTTCTATTTCTTCTTTCAACTACCCCATTCTGCTATGGAGTTCTAACAACTGATGTCTGATGTGTAATTCCAACATCTTCAAAATAGGTTCTTAACTCCTGATTTGTGAATTTAGTGCCGTTGTCTGTTCTTACAACCCTTACTGGAGCTTGAAGAAGTACTTGAATACGTTTCAGAAAGGTGATGATGATGCCTGGTGCTTCGTCTTTTGATCTCAGAAACTTAACCCATGTATATCTCGAATAATCATCGACGATAACGAGAATATACTTTTTCCCATTAATGCTTTCAACTCTCATTGGGCCACATAAGTCCATGTGCAACATATGAAACCTTGCTTCCGAACTAGGTACGGTTTTGGGTTTATATGATGCTCTTTTGCTTTTTCCTTGTTCGCATGATGGACATAAGTGATCCTTGGTGTATTTGAACTTTGGAAGTCCGTTGACGATGTTGTCTTTGGCAAGATTGTTGATGGTGTCAAAATTGAGATGGGATAACCTTCTATGCCACAACCAGGACTGTGTTCCAGATGCTCGTGTCATAAGACATATTGGTGATGAAGAGGCCATTTGATTGATGTCGATAGCATACAAGTTTGTATCACGATTCCCAGTTAAGAGATCAGTGCCATCCAAGTTTCTAACGAAGAAAGCATTTTTCCTAAAAGCAACCTCTAAATCTGCATCATAGAACTGCCCGACTGAAAACAGATTGTGTCCCAACCCTTTGACATAGTAAACCCGAGAGATCAAATAATTTCCGAAAGGTAGATCTCCATAACCCATGATAGCTGCTACATGATCATTTCCAAAACGTACGGTTCCCATGAATTTCCAGACGAAATTGATCAGCAGCTTCAGATTCCCGGTCATGTGCTTAGAGCAACCCGAGTCGACGATCCAAAGACAAATTTCGATAACCTGCCAGTAACAGAAAAAGAATATTGTGGAAACCATTTTGATTTTGGTTCCTTTGGGTTAGAGGTAAAATCCTTATCACACTCAAAGAGGTTTTCTACAGGGAATTCTGGTTTATCACTCATTTTACCATTCTGGAGTGTGAAAGTTCTACCTGTGGGTTTCCAAATATCATCCCTAAAGTATACACTATAGTTCCTGTCAGTAGTGTAAAGCCTAAGTTTTGCAACTAGTCTTCCTACTTGTTTAGTGTAAGATCTTTTTGGAACGTTCTTCTTAACAGGCTTATCATTCATATTCTTAGAAACACAATCATCTTGAACATTAATTAAAGATTTCTTGCAAGTTAAACAAAGAGAATCAACACATTCATTAGACTTAGCAAGTTTCATAGGTTCAATACATTCAGATGAAATGTCTTTCTTATTCAAAAGCGGTAAATTCCTAGGGTGTTCTTCTACTTTCTTCTCTTTATTCAAGCTACTACTCCTAGAGGCAGTCGAGACTCTATTGTTCCTTGTATTGCTCTTAGGCTTTAGTCTGCTGCTCCTAGAGGTGCTTTCTAGTCCTGTAGAAGGTAAGGCACACGCATTAGGATTCACATTTTTATGAAAGGAGGTGGTTTCAGCTTTCCTAGTCTTTTTAGAGTGCTTTTCTAAACTTATGTCGTTTGTTCCATATGTATTAGATGTGGAGGCAAACGCATTAGTGGTACTCATCTTAAAAAGGCCAGGTGCTAAAACTTTTGGTTTCTCGATAACCGCTTTTCCCTTATCAACATTTTGTTTAGGTAGGGCAGGTGGAGTGACTGGTTTTGATGAAACATTTTTCTCATTGACTTTTGGAGGAGGCATAGAAACAGACATTTTTGGTTTGGAAACCGGTTTGTGAACATTTGCTTTCTCCGCAGTCAATGGTTTTTTAATCACAGTATCCACTGCCTTTCCTTTTTGACTTTCCAGCTGAGCCCTCAAAAGATCATTTTTCGCTTTCATGTCATTGTAGGCACGCTCATACGACAGTTTGTCATACTTGCATTCCTCAGTTTTGCGATCAAGTTGTTTAAAATATGAGGCATTTTCTTTTTCAAGTTTTTCAAGAGCTTTTTCATATTTTGAAACAATTTCGGAGGTCTCAGATTGGAGTCTTTCATGATCTTCAACAGAATATGTTTGCAAAATGATGGACATAATATCAGTAGTCAGAACATCTTCGAAGAGAGAATCATTTAACTTTTCCAAAACTTTGATTTGTTCAATACTTTCATTAGCTTGCTTTACCAGGGATTTATGGTCCTTGACAAAGTCAGCTGTTTCTTTCAAAAAGGCTTGTTCAAAATAAATTACCCTGGAGTTGATGTTATTCAGCTGAGGGGCAATTTCAGTTTCAAAAAACTTTTTTTGTTCAATATCAAAACTATTAAACCAGATGTTGGTTGTAATATGAGTTTTAGTTTTAACAGTCTCTTGAAGTCTCCCAATTCTAGTTTTAACATCGTCTAAAATGCTTCTGGCATCACTTATGTTAAAAGGATTGTTTGAAGACATTTGTTCGATTTTCGAAAAGGATTTTGAGACAACTACAGGAGTTGCAACTGGTTTTGAAACTGGTTTTGAAACAGGTGTGATGGAAAACTTTGATTGTTCTTTATGTGAAACAAACGAAATACCATTAATTTTGTTCCATTTGTTATAGTCAATTGGTTTGATTTCCGGATGTTTTTGTTTCATTCTTGATCTACTCTCCTCAGATAGTTCCAACGTTTCAAGAGAATCATGCACAATTATGGGTTCATGCAAAGGTTTTCCATTGTTCAACACATTCTGAGATTTCTGAGCTTTCTTGAGGAACGAAGAAGGGTTGTTACCAAGAGCCATTTTATTTTCAGTATGAAAAATCGGATTTACTTGATTAGAAAGCATCTTGTTTGTTTTAGTGGAATGACCCGTTGTAAGAAGCAACTTGTCCAATTTTTTGATAGTTTCATTTTTATCCAGAATTTCATCAAGAAGAGAATCTTCTCGTTTTGAAAAATCAGCAATCAACTGTTTCTTCTCTTTTTCAAGATCAGAAAACAGTGTTTTTTGTTTATAAAGTTGGTCATTTAGTTCAGAAATTTCTTTGTTTAAAGATTTTATTTTCAAGTTCAGATTCACATCAAGTGTATCATACTTGATTTGCAATTGTTTTTATCTTAAAACAGAATCTCGGTAACCAATTTCTAATTCTGATATTTTGTTTGTATGAAATTCATAGGCTCTGGCGTTCTCTTTGTAACTCTCAAGCTCAGTGGTCAATTTAACATTCGCGGCCTTAACTTCGCGATTGACGTTACTAACTTTCTCAATTTCAATGCCACAGTTATTGATTAATGATTCAAAATAAGCATGTGTTTCCTCATCAGTCTCAGTATTTTGTGCCACACAGCCTCCATTAGGATCCACATCTGGAGTTTCAGAGTTAGTATTGCTACAACTCGGATTGTCCAGGTATGTATCATAAGTAGGTGCTGGAGTCACAGAATGCTGTTCGTCATGAGTAAACACATCAAATATGACATTGTTATAGCATGGATCAATGATTGGTACCTCAGATACTGCGTTGGCGTCATAGACAGGAGGTGCGTCAGAGTCAGTGTCGTACTTAGTCTCCTGAAGATTTGCCATGAAGATGCAGTTTGCATTGATGTCCTCGAGGTCTTCCAAATCATCCACAATAGCGAAGAAATCATTTTCCTCAGCACTTAACTGCATCCCTGCTTCTTGCTTCTGTGCTAACAGCATAGCTTTCCGAAGAAACTCAGAATTCTTCTTGTGCGGCTTAGTGGGACAGTTTCGTGCCATGTGACCTATTCCTTGACAGTTATAACACTTAACCTGATTACCCTGATTCACATTTCCATAATTCCCAACGACTGGAGCTGCAACATTCCCATTCTGATTACCCACTGCTCTATTCCCAACATTCTGTCCCATCTGATTTCCAACATTCTGACCCAACTGATTACCCTGATACGAAACCGCCTGATTACCCATGCGAAATCCAGTAGCTTATCCCTGCTGATTCCCAATAACTCCAACCATTTGTCCTTGATTACCCATATTCACACCCGGCTGTGCAATTTGCCTGTTGCGAGTGTTTGATGAAATCCTTTGGTTGTTGTTAGTTGGTGTGGAATAGCGACTGCTGAATGCTTTACCCAATAAAGAAAATACTTGTCGCAAAGCTTCTTCTTGTTCAGTTTCAGGATCAGTGATTCCTTGTTCCTGGTATTGTGGATACTGTTGTTGAATGACTTGTTGTTCTGGTGGATAGAATTGTTGTTGTGGTTGTGGAATGTATTGCTGCAAGTTGTTGTTGGAAGATGATGAAGCTTGTTGTTGTGTATTCACTGAAGGTTGAGTCTTTGCAATAAGTGTCAATGGATCATGATTCTTTGTCAATCTTTCTTTCCTGACTTCATTCACTTCAGCTTGGTTTTGTTTCAGAAAATCATTCAGTTGATCAAAGTTCACCTGATGTAAGTCTTTTGTTTGGTTGACAATAGTGACATATCGTCCCCATTCTTCTGGAAGATTGTTCAGGAACTTGATATTTTGCACGATAGTTCTGGGTGCTAGCTTGTTTCTGATTAGCTCATTCATCAAAGTGCGAAACCTTCCATAGTAGGATTCAATGGATTCTCCTGGAGTTGAAGTAAACTTTTCCCATTCAGTTAGCAGCTTGTTCTCCATGTCTTGTTGACCAATTTCTGTTCCATGACAAAGCCGTCTAACACGTTCCCACATATCGAAAGCAGTTTCACAACTGTCTACCGCAGCAAATATGTCTATTGGTAAACCCAGTTGGACAATATGAATTGCCATGTCATCTGCATCGACTTGCTTCTGATCCTCTTCAGTGTATTCTGATTCAGTTTGAGTATGATAAGATGGTGGGACGTCCGGAGTTCCAGGGTCTAGGATTTGTCGAGGCTTGAAGGGTCCATTCGTAATGGAGTTAATCATGAGTTTTCCATTAGGTTTGGTCTTGATGTAGCGAAGCATACGACTTTTCCATTGAAGATAACCACCTTTTGCCAACATAGGAGGACGGTTTTCGGCACCGGCTGCATGAATATCTTGTTGAGTTGCCATTGATGAAGGTATGTTATGATAAAGTTGATGTAGGATCGATTCAACGATAAAGGAGTTGTGTTTGATGAAGATTAAGCTCGGTGGAGGTGTTTCTGAAAGTCGTACTCGTAACCTTGGTCGTAAAAAATTTTCTCCCAAAATTTGAAATTCACTATAAAAATAAATTCTAAGGTCGTATGAAAAATTTGAGTTATGACAATTTTGACGCCAAATTTGACCCGAAAAATTTGAATTTAGGCCTAAAAATTTGAATTTTTGACCAAAATTTTCACAGTTAAACCAAAATTTGAATCTCGTGTAAAAATTGAACGTTTAGTCTCCTCAAAAATTTAAATTTTACTCAAGTTTTCCCGCCAAAAAATTTAAAACCTTTATGCGTAGAAAGAGCTTAGGCGTAAAAATTTGAATCTCGCGTAAATATTGAACGTTTAGTCTCCTCAAAAATTTTAATTTAATTTTTTTTTTTTTTTAAACCTCTATGCGTAGAAAGAGCTTAGGCGTAGACAACAGAAGTTACGAGTAGGATGGCTTAGGCGTAGGATTCCTTAGGCGTAGGAAATGCTTATGCGTAAGTTTAAAGTTAGGCATAGAAAAACTTATGCGTAAGATTTAGTTATGCGTAAGACAAGCTTAGGCGTAAGAAAATACATAAGCGTAAAGTGTTCTACGCGTAAGTCTAAGCTTATGCGTAAGATTAGGGTTTTGCCCAAAAATCCTTTACACTATCACAGTGTAAAAGATATCCAAAAGTCGAAGTGTTCCACAAACTTATCCAAGTGAGGGAAGCACTGAGTAATCGTTATAGCTCGAAGAATCTGCACCAAAAAGTTATGCGTAGAACCTTATGTGTAGTTTGACTTTCTTACGCGTAGAACTAGGGTTTTGACCTACGCGTAAACAATTTCCAGCGATTCAAACAATTTCTCTTGCACAAACAGCCTTATAAACACTCGAATAACACAAAAATGTTGACCTTTTTCACCCAAAGTGCTTAGAAAGCTTACGAGTAGAAATGACCAACGAACCAAAAACGAGCTTAAAAATGATTTAAAACACGTAAAGCTTCGAACTTTTTGCAAAAAACTGAAACTTTACCACCAAATAAACCTTAAACCACAAGAATCTTGAATTTTTAAGTGCAAAAATTAAAGCTTTAAGCGTGACCACTTTTGATACCGAAAGCCTACGCGTATCAACACAAACAAACACAAACACTCCTAAACCATTGTTAGGCGATTGATACCAATTGTAGGACCTTACTTTTATCAACCTTATCACTAACCCAACACGTATACAAGTATAACCACGTGAAACCAAACACAAACTTAGAAAGATTAAGATGAGAAAGAAAGATGGTGACTTGAAGATGTAAACCGTGTATATGTGTAGAGAAAAGATGAACACAATATGTTGTATATTCCAAAGAAAATACACACACACACACTCAAGCACACCCCTCAAATGAGACTTTGAGGGGTTTATATAGTACAAGTATCATAAAACCTAAAAGGCTTTCTATGGGCTTCGTGGGCTTGGACATGGGTTGGATTGGATATTAAGGCAAGCTTAACTAAACTAATACCCATTTAGCTTAGTCCAATCCACGAGCCCGTTGACTATTCTAGCACGATATCTAACACACGTTACAAAGTTCTTAAATGTGAATGACCATCACTTCTAATAAAAACTATTAAGGCTAACAAAAGCCCATTATTATTTACATTTCATAGTTTTATTAGCATTTCCATATATAAATATATTTCGTCAAATTCCAATATAAATCTCATATCGTTATTCATTTCGAGTCCACAAGCACGAGTCATAACTTCTCGGCTTTTAATCATTCAATCGTCCAAATTATACTAAAGTCCATGTTACGGCTTTGTCGGAGTCAACTATTGACTAAAAAGTCAAAGTGACGCCGACGTAGCTCAAAGTCACAATATATATATCAAGTCCATAATTAAAAGTCATAACGTCGCAATTCAATCCCAAACCAACTCAAAACAATCTCGCCAACCAATCAATCAACCAATTATACTCGAAACCAATGTTATGACCCTAATGGTCATGACACGGTCGCGGTCAAGACCACGTGAACCAAACAAGCTTCTAAAAGCTTTTCGGCTCCACGCGTCTCATCGAAACCTCAACTAAACCAATCAATAAGCTACCAAATCGACCCGCCTTGGACCCAAGACCCAAGTGGGTCTCATACGCCACTCAAGAGCCACGTACGAGCCCTATGTGGTTCGTACGTCCCATATTGCTCAACCAAACGCAACCAAATCCAATCCACAACACTCAAATCTAATCATTCAAGCTCCAAACACTAACTAAACACAAAACCCATCAACAATCTAGACCAACAACATGAATATAAACCCTAAAATGCAAAACCCATTAAATTAATGCACCACACATGTACCAAACACTAATTACTTGTTTATTTCATCACTAATTAGCTTTAATTTCATGTTCCACCCAAAAGCCCCAAAAATTGTTCATGGGTCGAAACCCTAGAATCCAATTCGTGGCTTTTTATTGTTCAAACAAGCTCAAAACATGTTCTATTTACCTTCTCTAATCACCAATTACAAAAGCCCTTTGAAATCTTTAGAAACCCTAAAAGTACGAATCTTAATTCTTGAATTTGGAAGTGTTAATGAAGTCCAAATTGAGTGTATGATATATGGTTGGAAAGAGGAGAAAGAGATCTATCTTTTGGTGGTGGAGGTGAGGGGTGACGCGCCGCTGGCGGCCTGTGGTGGCCGGAATATGGCCGGCGGTGGTGGAGTGGTGCTTTAGGGTTTTTAGAGTGAGAAACTAGAAAGAGAAATAGTGTTGTGTGTGTTTTCTAGTGAGAGAAATGAAAGGTGGAAGTGAGGCTTGGGTTGGGTATATATACTCATGAGCTAGGAACCTCAAAATAAATAATTTAGGAGGGGGGGGGGGCGCCGACTACAAATAACAAGGGAGGGTTCGGGTTGTAACTTTTCGTATCTATCTCGTTTACCCATTCCCGAGCTCCAATATCGTCCCCCGAGTGTCCCACTACATTTATTTGACTTCCCAACATCATTACTCACGTTTTTCCACAAGTTTTGACTATTTATTTGTCAATTTCCGAGTTACGGTCTAAAAGTTACAATAACTCTTGTTTTAGGCTTTTCTAGTGCCGAATCGAATAGTGCCTACCAAATAGAGTTAAAACGCATACGATAACTCATTTAATAATGAAATAAACCGTAAAAACCAATCGACGATATAAAATCAAGTCACGGTTTATAAAATAGTGTTAAAGGCAAAACTCAGTTTAATTTAACGTAATGCGGTTACCTAAAATAGACTCCCTAAATTGCCGGTTGTCACAGCCTCCCAGCCTCAGAAGAAACCCGTCCCGGGTTTCACTCCGAGTTGCTTGGTGTCATAAACAGTTTAGGATAATTCCTGCAGAAAACGTCCTCACGTTCCTAAGTGAACTCCGGTCCATGCCGGGAGTTCCAACGAACCTTAACAATCGGAATACGGCTATTCTTCAGCCTCTTAATCTCACGATCCGTAATCTCAATCGGTTCCTCAACAAAATTCAATTTCTCATCAACACGAATATCTCTTAAGGGCACAACTATGTTTTCCTCTGAAAGACATCTCTTAAGATTACTAACATGAAAGACAATGTGTACACTACTCAGTTCCGATGGTAGCTCCAAGCGGTATGCTACCGGTCCGATTCTTTCCAGGATTGGAAAGGGACCAATATATCGGGGATTGAGTTTTCCACGCTTTCCAAAACGAATCACTCCTTTCCAAGGAGAAACTTTCAACATAACACGATCTCCAACCTGAAATTCGAAAGCTTTCCGCCTCTTATCGGCATAACTCTTTTGTCTATCACGAGCGGTTTGCAACCGGTTTCTAATCTGTACTATCTTCTCAGTGGTTTCTAGGACAAGTTCGGGACCTGTAAGTTGACTCTCGCCAACTTCAGCCCAACAAACAGGAGAACGACATTTTCGGCCATACAGTGCCTCAAATAGGGCGGCCTTAATGCTAGAGTGGTAACTATTGTTGTAAGAGAATTCGGCCAAAGGGAGGTGTCTCTCCCAGCCTTTGCCGAAATCAATAACACATGCTCTAAGCATATCCTCTAAAGTCTGAATGGTTCTCTCGCTTTGACCATCGGTCTGTGGATGGTAAGCAGTACTCATATCCAAATTCGTTCCTAACGCTGTCTGTAAAGACTTCCAAAAGTGGGATTTAAAACGACTATCCCTATCAGAAATGATAGATATCGGTACTCCATGACGCGATACTATCTCCTTAAGATACAATCGAGCAAGCTTATCAAGACTATCGGTTTCACTAACAGCTAAGAAGTGAGCAGACTTAGTTAAACGATCAACTATTACCCAGATAGCGTCATTGCCGCTAACTGTTCTCGGTAATTTAGTGATAAAGTCCATGGTTATTCGCTCCCATTTCCATTCTGGAAGTTCGGGTTAAACTAAAAATCCTGATGGTTTCTGATGTTCGGCCTTAACTTTAGAACAAGTCAGGCACCTACTAACATACTGAGCTATCTCGGCTTTCATATTGGGCCACCAGTATAATTTCTTAAGATCCTGATACATCTTATCGGCTCCGTGATGAATAGAGTATTTTGATTTATGCGACTCATGCATAATCAACTCACGGATTCCACCATAGAATGGTATCCAGCTTCTGTCTCTGAAGCATAATGTTCCATCGGAACGCTTCAAGAAGCCGTTTTCACTTTCTACCATTCCATGAAGATTCTCATAAGGACGGTTCTCTTCCGTCAATGCCTCTACTTGGGCGGCTAAAATTTGAGATGGTAAGGGCGAAACAATGATCATTCCTAAGGATCTAACAAGTAGGGGTGGAATGTCCTCCTTACGACTAAGGGCATCAGCCACAACGTTAGCCTTACCAGGATGATAACGAATCTCACAATCATAATCACTAAGCAATTCTAACCAACGACGTTGTCTCATGTTTAGTTCCTTCTGATCTAAGATATGCTTCAAACTCTTATGGCCGGTAAATACTACACACTTGGTTCCATACAAGTAATGTCTCCAGATCCTAAGAGCAAACACTACAACACCTAACTCAAGGTCATGGGTGGTGTAGTTTTCCTCACTCTTCTTAAGTTGTCGGGATGCATAAGCAATCACCTTCTCACGTTGCATCAAAACAGTACCTAAGCCTTTATGCGAAGCGTCGTAGTACACGACAAAATCTTCACTTCCTTCAGGCAAAGCTAGGATGGGCACACTACACAACTTCCCCTTCAGAAGTTGGAATGCTTCTTCTTCCTTTTCTCCCCATTCATACTTAACATCCTTATGGGTTAGTTTGGTCAGCGGTTTATGTAAAACCCGAAAATCTAAAACTTATATAAAGACTAAAATGCCCTTGGAACCAAGAATAATAAAATACGTAAAACTCGTTTATAATAAAGTACGGAAATTAAAAACCTAATAAATAAAAACTTAACGAATATAATTTCGTGGATGACTTTGGTACGACGAAGGACGTATACGTTTCGCTAATAAGTTGGGCCGTTTGTTTGTTTATTGGACTCGTGTCTTTTGTTTTTGTTTTGCGCCAAGCTTAAGCCCAAGAGGGTGTTTGTTGTGTTCGTGTGAGCCAAGGAGGGGGCCGAAGCCCATTTTGCTTGTGTGTGTGTTCGGTTGGACCCAAGCCAACCGAAACCAAATCACTTTCCTAATCTAACTCAAATACTACAACTATAAATACAACACATAATCATTAAATTGAAACCCTAGTTTTGCTTTGCCTTTTCTTTTCCTTTTTCTCGGCCGAGAGTCTCAAACACACCCTTGGTGTCGATTTTTCTTATTCAAGTGAAGGTATAACGTTTATTCATCTTCCTTTTAGCGTATTATGCATGTATATGTCGAGATATACTTTGTTTAGCCGCGTTTCTTTTCTTTTTGTTCTGGCCGAGAGGTGGTAACCAAGGAACAAGGAAACCCTAATTTATTTTAACCTTGTAATTAATAAGGAACGTGTAAGTGATAAGTAATATTGAATCGGGTCATGTATATGTTGAGTTGATGTAAGCCGAGACATGCATGAGGTTGGACGAGGCATGCATGAGTTCGAATGGAGTTTAAAACATATTAACTTGTATACGAAACATGTTTAGATGAGCTAGGTTTTGTGTAAAACATGCTAGCCGAAACCCTAGGTGAACCGAGAATATGTATACATGAGATTTAGACGTGTAATAAATAAGTAAGGGTACGTAAACATAAACCCTAGTTTTAATATGTAAAGCGTATAAGTATACTAAACCCTAATAACTTATGGTCACATGAAATCATAAACGTGTATGATAAAGAGTAAAAGTAAAGAAGGTTCTTAATTACGTATTAGGTTAAGTAGCAAGTCATTAAGACGTAACATATAAAGTAAATGCATATTAATGAGATATTAAAGAGTAAGAAACCCTAGAACGTAAATGAGAGTATATTAGGGTTTGAGCTAAATATAGTAAGTGTTATTTCATGTGTGAGTTATAACTTATAAACTATTTTCTCATTTAACTTAGACTTTAATAAATGATATAAAGAACCCTAATCTACAACATTGATTATAAAATACTTAAGACTCATTAATAAAACCCTAAAGTATAAAGATCACTAATTATGAATACCAAATATTAAAGATCATTTTGACGATTATGGAATCATTAATAACTTGGACGACCGTTAATGTCTATAGGTTCGGTGAAGAGGGAGTAATCCTTTGTTTTCATCTTTCTGCTTTTCGATCTTTGCATTGGAATAAGGTACGGATATTCTGTCTTACTTTAAGACACTTATGTT
>BPTQ01000006.1:103264944-103311930 GCA_019973895.1 Chrysanthemum seticuspe
CAACTGGGTCGATTCTAATTCCGGTAATTCCTTACCCGTCGAGGATTCTTGGGTAGCCTTTAGGCTGTCAAAGATCCAAATCGTCCGATAATATCCTCTAAGTAACTCCCTAAAAGGTTCTATCGATTTGACATTGCGGGGCTGGGCGGTTCCCATTTCCTTAGTGTTCATTACCACAGTATAGTTTCGTTTTGTAAGTATTGGTTTTCTTTCAGAATTGTATTTACGCCTCTTTTATTAGGTTCAGTTTGCTGAAGTTATGTATCCAGGGTCGCCTTCGTATTATTTGAAGTTTGTATTATAGGCTTTATTTATTCAGATTTACCGTAGTATTCTTTAGTTTCGATTTAGAGATTCCATTCAGGTGAGTTCGTGAGTAGGGTTTCGTTGGGTCGAAGGTTACGAATCTATGGACGGCGCCTTCTTTTCTTTTCACGCCGACTCGAAGTTTTCGGGTCACTTGTCTATACTTTCGTTTTCGATTATGATATGTTATTGCCTATGCTTTATTTCACTTACTCGTTATTGTTTTAGAATTAGTAAAAGTTTCGTATTTAGCATTAAAGTTTTCTATAAATATCAGTTGATGGTGCTCGGGTCTTGAATATAGTCTAGTGTAAGTATAAGTGTGTTCCGTTGTAAAAACATCCCCTCTGGATGGTCTCAATACTTCCTGCACGTGCGTGCGTCGTAGTTAGTAGTCTATTGTATATTGTGTATTGTCTATTGTCTAGATCCTACGTAGGTATGCGGGGAAGGATGTATAAGTGGCTTTTGAAGCTCAGCCGCACTTTTCTTTTCTTCCGCGGCAGGTATCTAAGCATTGGAAGCTGGGTTGCTTTGGGATGAGTGCTTGAGTGGACTTACCTTAGAGATTTAGCTTTGATTTCTTATGATGCCATTTAGACTTATTTATTTCGGATATTATGTTTGAAGTTTATTATGCTTCCGCTGGGACCTATGTATTGAAGTCGTTTGACTTGGATTATTTTCTCCGCATTTATGTTAAGACTTTCTTTTGGTTATGAATGTTTTGCTTTGATATGACACCATTACTTGTGATTCCTTTACCCTTGGCGGGTCGGGGCGTTACAGTTTAGCTATCTTGGAAAATCCCTCAATGAATCTCCTATAATAGCCTGCTAAACCTAGAAACTGTCGGATTTCCGATGGGTTCTTAGGAGCTGCCCATTCCTTAATGGCCTTAATCTTAGCTGGGTCAACATGAACACCTCGACTATCTATCACATGACCTAAGAATTGTACAGAAGGAATCCAAAATTCACACTTAGAGAATTTGGCATACAGCTTCTCCTCTCTCAGTAATCCTAACATGAGCCTCAAATGCTCTTCGTGTTCCTCACTACTCTTAGAGTATATCAAGATATCGTCTATGAATACTATCACAAACTTATCCAGGTATGGCTTACACACTCGGTTCATGAGATCCATGAAAACCGCTGGTGCGTTGGTTAAGCCAAACGACATCACTTGGAATTCATAGTGTCCATATCGAGTTCTAAACGCAGTCTTAGGGATATCCTCTTCTCGAACTCTAAGCTGGTGATAACCAGATCGTAAATCGATCTTAGAAAATACACTAGCTCCTTGGAGTTGGTCGAATAGATCATCTATTCTAGGTAACGGATATCGGTTCTTCACGGTCAACTTATTCAATTCCCTATAATCAATACACATCCTAAACGACCTTCTTCTTCACAAACAACACTGGTGCTCCCCACGGCGAGGAACTTGGTTGAATGAATCCCTTCTCTGACAATTCAGCCAACTGTTTAGACAGTTCCTCCAATTCTCTTGGAGCAAGTCGATAAGGTGCCCGGGCTACGGGTGCCGCACTGGGTATCAACTCTATTTGGAATTCCACTTGTCGAACAGGTGGAATCCCTGGCAGATCATCGGGAAACACATCCGGAAATTCTATAACGATGGGTACGTCATTAAGGTTTCTTTCATTCTTCTCCTCGCTTTTCTTTTCAGAAATTCGAGCTAAGAAAAGACAACCTCCTCTATCGATGTACTTCTGAGCCTTAATATAAGAGATGATGCCCAACCGGGAAGGACTTCTACGGTCGCTCCGATCTCCTTGTATGCTCAGAACTTTTCCTCCATACGGTAAACGCACAATCTTCTCATCACAAATGATGTGTGCACCGTTCTTCGATAACCAATCCATTCCGATAATGACGTCAAAACTTCCTAAGGTAACTGGCAACATATCTATACTAAACAGGCGGTCTAGGAAACTTAAGGTACAACCTCGAACTACGGTGTCTATCTTCTCTCTATTCCCATTCGCTAATTCCACATCGTAACTAAACCCTAGAGGTGTTTGGGAGATTCCTAATAATGGCATAAAGTTGGTGGATACGAAACTCATATCCGCACCAGTATCAAACAGTATGGAAGCATAGCGATTATTGAGAAGGAACGTACCCGTAACTACGTTAGGGTCTCACCAGCTTCCTTCCCAATAGCGTAAACACGCGTTGTTCCCATGTCTCTCTGCTGATTCCTAACACCATTGTTTCCCTGGTTCCCTACAACCTCACGCTTTACAGGGTTTAAGCCATTACCTCCTACACGTCGGTTAGCAAATCCTCCTACATTACCGGGATTTCCTCTCATCCACGGCTCTCGACACTCATTCTTAAAGTGTCCCTTCTTTCCACATCCAAAACAGGTGACAGTGGCCTTCCAGTCCGCTCCTTGTGCAGTTTGAGCTGCAGCAAGTGGTCGGGACCTACAGTCTTTGGCTATGTGTCCTACCTTAGAGCACTTCCTACACACAATCGGGCACGGTCCATGGTGGTGTCGGTTACAACGACCACACACAGGTTTACTACCTTCGTAACCTTTCTTATCTCCATTTCCTATGGCGAATACTTTGGCTGTCTCTTGCCGTTTGTTGCCATTTCCTTTCACAACTTCATTCCTCTTCCTCTTATCGTTCCTATCACTCTTACCCTTATCTCCTAATTCTAGCACACAAGAGTCCATCAGACTCGGAGCCACATCAATTGCCTCATGCAAATTGACTGGCTTAGCAGCGATGACATCATTTCGAGTAGCTAAAGGTAATCCATCAGTATACCTTTCAATCTTAAGTTCTTCAGTACGAACCATCTCAGGGCAAAGCAAGGATAGCTCTTGGAAACGACGAGTGTAAGTCGCCATGTCAGTACCCTTAACCTTATGGTTCCAGAACTCACTTTCTAACTTCTTAACTTCATTCCTAGGGCAGTAAGTCTTAATCAGGAGAGCCTTAAATTGAGTCCAAGACATACTATAAGCTACATCAATTCATACTGCTCTGTGGTAGTTATTCCACCAGGTCAACGCCTCGTCCTTCAAAGTGAAGGTTGCATACTTAACCTTACAATCCTCATCACAGTTACTCACAACAAATACAGATTCAGTTTTCTCCAACCACCTAGTCAAGTAAACTACTCCCCCATTTCCTCTAAAATCTATGGGACCACAGAATCGGAACTCCTTATAGGTACAACCTCGAGTTCGATTCAGTACTTGGGTTCCACTAGAAGTGTTAGAAAGATTAGCCTTAGCTAGCAGTTCAGCGACACACTGCGACACTAACTGGTCCATGTGGGTTGGGTTCACAGGTGGAGGGTTTTGTGGAACAGGACCATTCTCAGCACGGTCATCCACATTCAGGTTCCCTACAGCTGGGTTATCAATGTTCGGGTTCTCAACATGTGGTGCAGTCGGGGTCAGACGACGACTGCGACGACCAGGTTCAACAACAGCAGCAGGAGCTGCTCGGTTGTTCCTAATCAAGTTTCGTCTTGTTGCCACCATTCTGGGGGCAAGAAGAACAGTTTCATAAGTTCACAATTTACGCTCTAAAACAGAGTTGGGTTCCAAGGGTCACTACATAACGCCTGAATACATACTCAAGGCTAACAAAGATAACGTTATACCAAAGCGAAACAATCAAATACCGCATCATAACTAAGGATGCACGTTCCAATAACCATAACTCATAGGTTTTACAAGTGGGAATACAGGGAAGGATTCGAAGAAATCCAAAAACGATCCTAATAACGATACTAATAAGACAACTAGGATAATCCTACATCTCGAACCAAGTACTACTCAGTTTCAAGATGGTACAAAACCATATATCTAATACGATCTAGCCACGATTACGAGCACTCCTAAATGATTTCCAAACATCATCCATCACTCTCCATAGTGACAAAATCCCCAAACGCTGAGAGTCGCAATCCTTCCTAAGATTCACGGCCTCCTTCTCCAAACCATCGACCTTGCGCTGAAGCGCTTGGTCTGCCTCCAAGGCTGTCAAGCACTCTCTATGCCGGTCTCCAACCTGCTTAAAGAGTCCCGACAGACCTTCTCTTAAGGCCATCGACTTCTTCCTTATCTTAGTCAAATCTATCCTCAAATCCTCTACACTAGTCCTTGTCACACCATCTAATCGATCTGATAACCTACTGAGACTAATATTCTGGGATATCATCCTCCTCCAGATCTGACCCGTACCCCCATACTCCTCGGGCTCAGAAGCAATCTCCGAGGGTATCTCAGATCCTAACGGGCTACCTATATAAGGTGAGTAAGGTGGTGAATCGATGTCTAAAGGCTGTCCAGGGGACTCAGGCTCATGCAAAGGAGAACCTGGTCCAGGAGAATGTGCAGGACTCTGCAAAGGAGGAGTACCCCCTTATGGGATATCCTCATCATCCTCCTCCTAAGGATCCTCATCCTCATCAACATACTGCTCCTCAATCTCATCCTCCTCCTCGACCTCATGCTCCTCCTCGCCCTCATCCATAAGGGGAGAGTCCATGAGTCGGAGTCTCTGTGCAAGTAAATCCTGAGGTGGTACACTAGGAGATCTAGGCCTCCTACGACATGGTGATGCTGCTAAACGAATAGGTGGTGATGGTGGTCGCACGGACATGCGGGCAGTGGTATAAGCAAGCCTAGGAGTCTGTGCTCTAGCTAAAACTTGATGTAAAGTGAGCTGCCTAGACGAGCTAGGGCGATCTGATGATGAACTAGAGTGACGGGCGATCTCATAAGGATCACCCTGCGCAACCATCATGAGAGTCAATGCTGGCGAACTAGCAACAGCAAGGACTTCCTCAGACACATCAAAAGCTAGTGAAGGCATATTTTGTGACAACAACATAGGGTAGGTATAAGTGTTCGAAACAACTAGTTTTTAATAAGCGCAACAGCTTAACCAAAACACATATCACATAATGTAAGCTTTAAAAGTGTAGGTACCGCATTACTCAAAACATGCCTTTAAGTAACACACATAAGTTCCGTTCTATCACATAATCACATATCAAAGCAACCGAGTTCAAATTCTAAAATCGTAATATACCGTTTACTCAAATCAATTTCCGTAATATTTCGTTAATCACATCCCATTTTCCAAAACAAATAACCATATCTAATTTCCAAAACCAATAATCATATCCCATTTCCAAAACCAATTATCATATCTCATTTCCAAAACCAATAATCGTATCTCATTTCCAAAACCAATAATCATATCTCATTTCCAAAACCAATAATCATATCTCATATCCAAAACATTTAGGAATACCCCTAAACATATCCAAATCATAACTCAAATCTCTAATCATAACGTTTTCATATCAGTTCACAATATCCTCTAACATATCATCTCATAATTCAAATCGCATCTCATACCATAATCAAATAAGAAGCTTCGGCTTAGCAAGCGGGCGTGCGTCGGCCGAGGATCAATTTTTCTTAAAAGCGGTTATAGTTTAGGGTTTATAAAATACCTAGTTCTCTCGGTACAACGGAAGACTTAATCAAGTCTTCGGGGCGTTACTTTTTGGATTGGTATCGCACACAAGTAAAATAAAAGATAACCATTTAACCATTTAAAACCAATCCCAAATCAAATATTCAAACATTTAATCCGAAGATATAAATTTTAGGCCCAAAACATAGTTTAACAAAATAGGTCCCCATTGTTTATCAGAGTCAGAAAATGATCCTTGAACCACGCCTCCATGCCAAGCTTCCACACGTCAAATAATCCAAACATCTCTCAAATACCTGAGAAATCATGCTAAAAGGTCAGCTTACGCTGGTGAGTTCATAGGTTTAAGTTCAACAAAATCATAGTGGACCTGTAAGAGTTGATTTGCTATGCAAGACCTAGATAGGCAAATACCGTTTCACACACTGATCCTACCCGGATCTCCAATCATATAATCACTTACTCGGGCCCCTGCGACTCTAGTCCAGCACTGTCGTGGCAACCTCTAGAACAGTTGCCAACCCCGGGCTAGGTCGAGATAGAAGTCTATTCTTAGTTAGGCACGGTAAAACCTAGACTAAGGCAACAACTATCGCACATCTATCTACTCAGTCGGCATATAAGCAAATCCAAATAGTTTTAACGGTCCAAAAACGGTAGCATGATTCTCACCCCAAAATAGTTCAAAACGTAGTTAAAACGTATATAAAAGTGAGGCTATGAAACTCACCTCAAGCAATCAACGCACAATCAACGCACAAATATCACTAGCAGAAGATAACAGAAATCACAGCACAACAACTATCGACTCGGCACAACCTATTAATGTAGACCAACTTAATATACATATTCCTCAAAATCAACGTTAACTACCCCAATATATTCCATTCCTTTATTTACAAAAACGTCTCGTTTCACCATTTAATCCTAGTGTTTGGTATCCTCATGTGGGTGTATCGACTCAATATGATGCCATGAATGCACTCAAACAACCAATATATAACTCAATGCGACACAATGAGACCTTTAAACGATAAGCTCCATAGTTCAATAAGTTTCGGAATAAATAGTAGACCTTATCGAATTCCTCAACTCGATAAACTCATTTATTTACTCGTGTCGCTTATTATCCCATAAATCAATCGTATCCTTAAAGAGTCATAAGGATAGTTCACCCATTAATAAGGTTACCCAACGTACCTAGCGGGCTCTTATTAGATTCGTCAACCTAATAAGTACGCTACCCACGTGGATCAACAATATTAACGTTAGGTTATCCGTAACCCATGCACACATAACGCAAATAAATAATTACTTATCCAACATTAAATGTCCACAATTGACATTTATTGATAAACGTGTACTCGAAACGTTAATTATTTATTTATTACAAAACCTCTCCAATTTAGTCGTTAGTTTCATTTAAAACTAGTAAATAACAAGATAAATCTTGCTATTGATATTTTTGGTACAAAAGCCCATTATTATTTACATTTCATAGTTTTATTAGCATTTTCATATATAAATATATTTCGTCAAATTCCAATATAAATCTCATATCGTTATTCGTTTCGAGTCCACAAGCACGAGTCATAACTTCTCGGCTTTTAATCAATCAATCGTCCAAATTATACTAAAGTCCATGTTACGGCTTTGTCGGAGTCAACTATTGACTAAAAAGTCAAAGTAACGCCGACGTAGCTCAAAGTCACAATATATATATCTAGTCCATAATTAAAAGTCATAACGTCGCAATTCAATCCCAAACCAACTCAAAACAATCTCACCAACCAATCAATCAACTAATTATACTCGAAACCAACGTTATGACCCTAATGGTCATGACACGGTCGCGGTCAAGACCACGTGAACCAAACAAGCTTCTAAAAGCTTTTCGGCTCCACGCGTCTCATCCAAACCTCAACTAAACCAATCAATAAGCTACCAAATCGACCCGACTCGGACCCAATACCCAAGTGGGTCTCGTACGCCACTCAAGAGCCACGTACGAGCCCTATGTGGTTCGTACGTCCCATATTGCTCAACCAAACACAACCAAATCCAATCCACAACACTCAAATCCAATCATTCAAGCTCCAAACACTAACTAAACACAAAACCCATCAACAATCTAGACCAACAACATGAATATAAACCCTAAAGTGCAAAACCCATCAAATTAATGCACCACACATGTACCAAACACTAATTACTTGTTTATTTCATCACTAATTAGCTTTAATTTAATGTTCCACCCAAAAGCCCCAAAAATTGTTCATGGGTCGAAACCCTAGCATCCTATTTGTGGCTTTTTATTGTTCAAACAAGCTCAAAACATGTTCTATTTACCTTCTCTAATCACTAATTACAAAAGCCCTTTGAAATCTTTAGAAACCCTAAAAGTACGAATCTTAATTCTTGAATTTGGAAGTGTTAATGAAGTCCAAATTGAGTGTATGATATATGGTTGGAAAGAAGAGAAAGAGATCTATCTTTTGGTGGTGGAGGTGAGGGGTGACGCGCTGCCGGCGGCCTGTGGTGGCCGGAATATGGCCGGCGGTGGTGGAGTGGTGGTTTAGGGTTTTTAGAGTGAGAAACTAGAGAGAGAAATAGTGTTGTGTGTGTTTTCTAGTGAGAGAAATGAAAGGTGGAAGTGAGGCTTGGGTTGGGTATATATACTCATGAGATAGGGACCTCAAAATAAATAATTTAGGAGGGGGGGGGGGGGGGAGGGCGCCGACTACAAATAACAAGGGAGGGTTTTGGTTGTAACTTTTCGTATCTATCTCGTTTACCCATTCCCGAGCTCACATATCGTCCCCCGAGTGTCCCATTACATTTATTTGACTTCCCAACATCGTTACTCACGTTTTTCCACAAGTTTTGACTATTTATTTGTCAATTTTTGAGTTACGGTCTAAAAGTTACAATAACTCTTGTTTTAGGCTTTTCTAGTGCCGAATCGAATAGTGCCTACCAAATAGAGTTAAAACGCATACGATAACTCATTTAATAATGAAATAAACCGTAAAAACCAATCGACGATATAAAATCAAGTCACGGTTTATAAAATAATGTTAAAGGCAAAACCCAGTTTAATTTAATGTAATGCGGTTACCTAAAATAGACTTCCTAAATTGCCGGTTGTCACAGATTCTTGTACCAAGACCCTCTGGAGTTATAATGGTTAGATCTATGTGGTTATTTAAGCATAAGTTTCACGCTGACGGGACTTTGAGAAGATATAAGGCTCTTTTGGTTGCTAATGGCAGTAGTCAGCAGCTTGGTATTGATTGTGATGAGAATTTTAGTCCGGTTGTAAAACCGGCTAACATCCGTACTGTTCTTAGTCTTGTGGTGTCCTGCAAGTGGTCTATTCATCAGCTTTGTTAATACAAATAAGCCGTAAAAACGTTTATTTATATTTTACGGTCTTCTAATGTTTTGTCAATAACAAACGTAAAATCATTTTAAGGAAACAAATAAAATACGTAAATGGTTTGAACTAATAGTTTATAACATATTCACATTTTTACATAAAACACTAAAACAAGTATAAGTGATTTTATGATTTAATATTACATATGTACAACAACTAGTGTTTACATATTTGGATAAAATATACATATAACTAGTATGTAGTATATTGGGTAATATAAATGGGTAGAAACTTAAGTATCATAACCCATTGGGCAAATACATTAAATGTAGTTGGGTACAACCCAAAGCCCATGACCCATGGAGCTTGACCCATAACCCATTGCATGACATCATGCTTATATCATATATGGATAATATCCATAACCCATGGTTTTGACCCATACCCATGTGACTAGGTGCATTGCACTCAAGAGATACATTGTATCTAGCTAAAGACCCATGGATCAACCCATGACCCATGACCCATAACCAAAATACCCATGGGTAAAAAGGAGCGTCGCACGGATCCCTAGCTTTACGCTAGACGGATCCCTTGTGGAAGGGATCCGTGGGATCCGGGGAATAGTAGAATTTTTCCTCTATAAATAGTGAGCCATTTCTTCATTGTTTCCCACCCCTTTCTAACATACTTTCCCCTAGAGTTAAAAACTCTCTAACCTCAGATCCAAGAGATCGATGTTTGTAGTTTTGTTTTTGTGTGATCTTCTAGGTTCCTCTTAAAGGCAAGATCACCACCTTTGAAGTCGAGCAAGCTCAAGTCCATGAGTTGCCATGCTTCCTCATCATCAAGACTACTGAAGTCTTCTTGTTGATGATTGTTTTTCTTTTCTAAGAAGTATTGAAGACATTTGTGAAAGGTGTCTCAAGTGTCAAGACGAAGATATTAGTGAAGGGTATCTATCGTCCATATCATAAGCACTTGTGGTGGGTGCTTAGAAGTCAGGACTAGAAGCATTAGAGAACGGTGCTTAGAAGTCAAGACACAAAACATTAGTGAAGGGTGTCTTGAAGATCTAGTTAAAGGCATTAGTGAAAGGTGCCTTAGATGTACATTTGATATGGTGTGTTTCGATGTACAAGATAGATTAGTACTAGATCCAAGGATATTGATATCCTTGATGATGTTGTAGAAAGGAGTTGACCTCCTTTGGGATTAGTCGTTGGTGTAGTGTTGGGTAGTAGTTCCTCCATTGCAATGGAACTAGGTGCTTAGCCTAGTACCTAATAAAGGGTAGGAGACGCTGTGTAGGTGTGGTTCATCTTGGTGTGAAAGAACTAGGTACTTAGCCTAGTACCTTATAAAGGGTAGGCAACGTTGTGTAGGTGTGGTTCACCTTGGAGTGAAAGAACCCGGTGGTTAGCCTAGCACCGGAAAAAGGGTAGGCGACGTTGTGAAGGCTTCTCCGCCATAAGGAGTTTGGTGTAGTGTTTACGAACTCTCGAGTAGGTGACTCGGGGAGTGGAGTAGGGCAAGGAAGGTGTCCTTGTAGCCGAACCACTATAAATACTCGCGTTGTGGTTTTGTGCTTCTTACTCTTATCTTTCATTACATACCTTTTATATGTTTGTTTATCAACATCCAAATAGATTGACATAAGTCGATCTAAATAGTTTAAAAGGAAGTTTTAATTGGCAAAACTATTCAACCCCCCTTCTAGTTTTCCACAAGCTTGACATTAAGAATGCTTTTCTAAACGGTGATTTGTCTGAGACTGTCTATATGCATCAACCACCAGAATTTATGGATTCCCGGTTCCCTCATCATGTTTTCCTTTTGCAGAGATCTTTATATGCTCTAAAGCAAGCACCCCGTGCTTGGTTTCAGAAGTTTGCAGGTTATGCCACACGAGTCGGTCTTTACCATAGTAGATGTGATTCTTCATTATTTATTCTGCGACAGAGTTCTCAGGTTTCTTATTTACTTATCTATATGGATGATATTTTTTTACAGCACCTTCTACTGATCTTTTACAGCAGATAATTGCTTCTTTACATAAAGAATTTGACATGACTGCCCTTGGGGAACTTAATTATTTTCTTGGTATTTCTGCTACTCGCCATTCTACAGGATTGTTTCTATCCCAGCGAAGTAAGCTCTTCAGCTTCTTGAGCGTGCACATATGGCTAAATGTAACCCTTTTTTGAACTCCTGTTGATACCGAGTCTAAACTGGGTCCCGAGGATGTCCCAGTTCAAGATCCTACATTATATCGTAGTCTTGCAGGTGTCTTCAGTATCTCACATTTACACGACCGGACTTGTCTTATGAAGTGCAACAGATTTGTCTTTACATGCACGATCCTCGTGAGCCACATTTAGCTTCCCTTAAACGTATCTTATGACACGTTAGGGGGACTTTAGATTTCGTTCTTCACTTATATTCATCCTCTACTACTTCTCTTGTTGGCTATACTGATGTAGATTGGGCAGGTTTCCCCTCTATAGGAAGGTCCACGTCAGGTTACTGTGTTTTTCTGGGTGATAATTTACTATTTTGGTCTTTGATAAGGATTTAAAAGGTACACTTTTGAGGGGTCATTTAAGCCCTTATCGCCCACTTTTATATCCGTTACTGCTTAATTTCGTTCCTTTTCACTTTTTAGGTCTCTTGAAGGCAAAATGCTGGAATGATGCTTATTTGGACGAAAAGGCGTGAATATGTGAAGAAAATGGTCAAAGTCAAGATCAAGACACTCAAGCTGCTGAAACACACCCGACGGCATCACAGACAAAGGGCGACGCCGTCCCTCTTTTTGCGACGGCTCAGAAGTGAAATTGCTATTTTGTACTTGACGGCGTCAGGCTTTGAAGAGTAGGGCCTCACGAAGATTTCTCCCCCCAGACGGCCTAGATCCAGACTCAGACGACGTCAGAAGTTGAAGCTGATGGTGTCATAACCACAACGTGACGCCGTCCCAAAGTTGACTTGGCCAAGACGAAACCCTAATGGTGGCGATCTGACGGCATCACAATTAAAAGGTGACGCCGTCGCAGTTGTAACTCTATATATATAATTCAAATTTTCAGACTTTTAAAGGAGGTAGAATTGTGGAGTAAAAACCTAAAACGACTTTGGTTTGTCTTGGGCAGTATCTTAGGGTTCTCATACCCTATTTTACATCAAGATAAGTAATTTACTTCATTGATTTCATTATGTCTTCGATTGTATATGTGTATGGTTGCATGTTCACCATGCCCGGCTAATTTACTTGTGTGTTTGCTTAGATCTATGAAACCTAGTTATTGAATATTGATTGGTTGTCTCTTATCTTAATTGTAATTGGCTCAGGATTGCAATAGGCCATCATTGTGTTTTTAATGCTTGAGTAATCTTTGTGAACATTAGTTTATAATCGCCTAGAGTTATTGTAGGCTAAAAATTCAAAGATAACCTTAGAGTTAGTTTATGAATCCTAGAGATTTTGTAGGCAATAACCTTAAGGTATTCTCAAAGAGTTAGGGAGAAAAGCATACCCTACGACCTTAGAAGACACAACGCGTTAAGAATAAGGACTTGACAATTCAACCATCAATAAAAGATAACTAGGGAGTAATAGCATCTAGGTAAACACATTTTTAATCATTATACGAGCACACATCAATTAGACATAGACTACCCCTAAGCTTAGTTAATTAGATTAGATAGTAGAGTAATCGGTAGAAGTACCACCCCCCAAATCCATACCCCGAGATCGTACCTTTTCTTTTCTAAAAAATATAAAAAAAAAGATAAAAAAATAATTTTCCTCAACCCCAACCTTAGCGTAGTAATTTCTCACTAGCATTCCTATTCCCCTAGAGAACGATATTAATCCCGAGGCTTACCCTAATACTACACTACAACGATTAGGTTCACTGCCTAGGTGGTTGAAAAACTTGCTCGAAGAAAAGGAAGTTTCTTTGACCCCGAACGCGCGTTGTACGCGAATCAGTCTTCCAAGCGGTAACACACCCTCTCCCGTTCTAGTGCCGAAGCTGAGTACCGGTGTGTTGCCAATGTTGTGGCTAAGACTGCATGGCTTCGTAACCTTCTTCATGAGTTACATTCTCCCTTATACACTGCAACCCTTGTCTACTGTGATAACGTTAGTGCCATCTATTTGTCTGTAAATCATGTTCAATACCAACGGACAAAATATATTGAGATTGACATCCATTTTGTCCGGGACTTGGTTACCGCTGGCCAGGTACGAGTTTTACATGTTCCATCCCGCTATCAATACGCTGACATCTTCACCAAGGTTCTACCTAGTGCGTTGTTTGAAGAGTTTCGATCCAGTTTGAGCATCCGGCCTCCTCCCGCTCCAACTGCGGGGGAGTATTAGTCAATTATATTTTCTAAGCGCACTTTTTATTATTATTGTAAATACGCTTAGCCCAATATCTAAAACTCTCTATTGTAACATTTATATTGGTATGTTGACTTAATAATAATGCAGAGATTACACAATCAATAATAACATGACAGTAAACATCACCACTGAGCTCAATCCTGTTAGTCTTAACTTCTTCATAAGTTTATCAAGTGCATTATATTTGGCGGGAAAGTGTGAGTGATTTAAGTTGGAATCATAAGAGAGTGAAGTGTGAGTGAAAGTAAGTTGTTGTGCCCGGTTAAAGAAACCGAGAGGGGGTTCTGTTTTGGAAGGGGGTGGGTTTGTTATCATAAGTTTATCAAAAGGAAGGGGGTGTTTGTTTCGTTTTATTGAAAAAAAAGTATGTTTACAAGGAAAATATCTGCTTCATGTAGACATCAGCATGTTGGCCGGTCATTGAGTACACGAAACAGACAAAAATTAAAAGTATTGGATTATAAAACCAAAAAGAAAAGGTAGGCTGCCGAACTGTATGGAATGACAAGTTAAATACATTTTCAAGTAATTTTCTCTTAGATATTTAATGTTTATATTTTAGTGAAACAGATTATTACAAGAGTATAGTAACTATAATATAGAGGAATTTTCATTTGCTTACCTTTATTTTGGTGCTTAACAAGGGACAAATCCCCATCATCCATCTATTTAATCTAATGGTGGGGATTAACCTAAGATTTATTAGATAAACCTAAGTCTAAATTTTTTTTCTTGTCTTTTTGTTTTTCTTTTTTATTCATATTTTTTTGTCTTTTTCTTTTAATTCACGTTTTTCTTTTTAAATTCACGTTTTTTTTAATTCACGTTATTCACGTTCTTTTTTATTTGTGTTTTTTCTTCGCTTTCGTACGTTTTCGTCCGTTTTCATACGTTTTCGCCCGTTTTCTTACGTTTCCGTTCATTATTCATACGTTTTCGTCCGTTTTCATACGTTTTCGCCCGTTTTCTTACGTTTTCGTTCATTATTCATACGTTTTCGTCCATTTTCGTCCGTTTTCATACTTGTTTTTACGCTTTCATACGTTTTCGTCCGTTTTCATACATATTCGTCAATTTTCTTACGTTTTCATACGTTTTCGTCCGTTTTAAAATGTTTTCAGACGTTTCTGAATATCACAAGTGATATTTAAATGATCACAAGGGATACTCTGTGATATTCAGAATATAACTTGCAATATTCTAAATATCACATGTGATTTTCAACTAATGTTTTGTAACATGAAAATCACAATTGATATTCAGAATATCAAAAAGTGATATCCAAAAAATTACAATTGAGCATAATATCTCAAAGTGATATTCAGAATATCACAAAGTGATATTCAGGAAATCACAAGTGATATTCAGAATATCACAAATCTATAATTTGAATAGCAACTACATAGTTTGGGGTATTTGTTTAACCTTATTTTATTTGCTTATGATTTTATGTGATTTCGTTTTATGTTTCACAAGCTTAATTTGCTTATTTTGAAACTTATAAATATATGAAAGTTTATATTTACCACGTATAAAGAGAAAATGGTCAAATTTAGGTTTAGAGTTCATACATATTCGTCCGTTTTCATACGTTTTTGTCCGTTTTTAAATGTTTTCAGCCGTTTTCATATGTTTCTGAATATCACAAGCAATGTTGTAAAAATCGTGAATCGGTAGTCGGGCGGTCGACCACCCTGCAGCGAGTAATCGGTCTAGTCGGGATTAATCGGTGATTAATCGGATTGGCATTTCCTGCAATTTTTTGGTATTTCTGGAGACCAAACTAAAAATCTTAACCGATTCAAAGCCTGCTATGTTTCCGAACCTCAATAAAAGGCTCCAATTCTAATTATGATGCCTATTGTGCGTTATAAGTGAAATATACAATCCCCAAATTAAGTAGAATGCCTAAATTATTATTATTTTTAAAAAGACCGATTTGCCCTATTCGGCCGATTTTTTACCGATTCAGCCGATTAATCGGCCGATTCGGCCGATTTTTTGACTGCTTAGTGTCGATTTTTTTCCTAGACCGATTTTTTGACCGATTTTCAAAAATCGACAAGGTACTCGGCCGATTAACGATTAATCGGCGATTAATCAGCCGAGTTGACCGATTTTTGCAACATTGATCACAAGTGATATTTTGTGATATTCAGAATATCACAAGTGATATTCTGAGTGTCACAAATGATATTCTTAATATCGCAAGTGATATTCTGTGATATTCAGATGATCACAAGTGATATTCTGTGATATTCAGAAAATCACTTGTGATATTCTATTCAGAATATCACAAGTGATTTTCTGAATATTACAAGTGATTTTCAACTAATGTTTTGTAAAATGAAAATAACAAGTGATATTCAGAATACCACAAAGTGATATCCAGAAATCACAAGTGATATTCATAATATCACTAAGTGATATTCTGAATATCACAAAGTGATTTCTAAATATCACAAAGTGATATTCAGAAAATCACAAGTGATATTCTGAATATCACAGAAAATCACTTGTGTAGTAAAAAACGTATGAAAACGTAAGAAAACGGACGAAAACGTAAGAAAATGGACAAACACGTATGAAAACGGACGAAAGCGTAGGAAAGCGTAAAAACACGTTTGAAAATGGATGAAAACGTATGAAAAATGGACGAAAACGAAAGAAAACTGACGAAAACGAATGAAAACGTATGAAAACGGACGAAAACATATGAAAAGGGCGAAAACGTATGAAAACGGACGAAAACGTATGAAAGCGAAGAAAAAAACGCGAATTAAAAAAAACGTGAATTTATAAAAAAACGCGAATTTTAAAAAAAACACGAATTAAGAAAAAGGTAAAAAAGAAACGCGAATTAAAAAAATAATAAATAAATAAAAACGTGAATAAAATATAAAAAAAGTGAATTTAAAAATATATATATATATATGTGTGAACAAAAAAGAAAGACAAAAAGACAAGAAAAAACATGGACTTAAGTTTACCTTTAAATTTTAGGTTAATCTCACCATTAGATAAAACTAGATAGATGTGGAGATTTATCCTTTAGTAAGTATGAATTTGTGGTGACTCCTATAGTATAACATATCATTATTTTGGTAACAATGGTTATGTTATGCATTTAATGTTTATTCTTATTCTTTTACTCTGTTACATTAATGTTTATATTTAGTACATGATATTGTCAAAAAAAAAAAATAGCAATTACAAGAGAGGCATTGCATTATTCTTTTACTCTGTTACATTAAATTCAAATTTATGTTTAAAGTGCAAAATATATTAGTTACAGTATGACTATATCTAAGGTAAATGGTTTAAAATGTATATAATTGGACACGTTTTATTTTGTTGCATATCGTTCTTTTCTTTTCAAATAATGACTTAGAGGGTATTTTGGGATTGCTCATATTTTCACTTTTGTTTAAATAATTGCTTTTGTAGCTAATGTTTGGATTTGTTTCTTTTCTAGAAATTACATAAATATTTCTAAAACTAATTATCTTAATAGATATTTTTAGTTAAGATAATTATAAAACGTTTTAGATTAAATATGAGAGTAAAAAACTTATTTTCATTAATTTTTTAATAAATAATACAAAATAACTGCTTAAAAGTGTCTTTTTTCCCTTAATAAACTTGATAAGCAAAAAGTGTTTAGATGTGAAAATTGTTTTTATGCTTAAGAAAAAAGCAGATAAGCAATAAAAATAAGCATATCCAAAACACCCTCTTAACTCCTTATTTCTTCCTTTTAGGTGTAAGGCTGGTAGCAGTGGTGACCTAGATCGACCCTGTCACATCACTTTTCTCCTTCCGACAACCTGACGACGACCTAGTTGCCACAATGATGACCTAGTTAATTTTTATTTATTTATTTATTTATTTATTTATTATTAGTATATTTTTTTCAAATATTTTTAACTACAAATTTAAAATTCATTAAAAATAAAAACATTGCAATAGTAAACAAAAACATTAATATATTAAAAATAAAAACGATATGAACTACATAAATCATAAATCCTAATTTGAATGTTGTCCGCATGCAGAATCATGCAAAGTAGACCAATAACCAGCAAATTCTTCGATGCGAGCCAAACGTTCCTCGTCTAACAGAGGTTGCCCAACAAATCTAGCAGACGAACTTGATGCACCTACACCATCGGTTTTGTTCTCCCGATAGCTCCAATTGATTTTGGTGCTGATGTTGTTATGTATTTGCTGAACACACCCCCACAACATGTCAGCAATGTTGTCATCTTTGCGAGCTTCATCCATCAAAAATTTGTCGATCACAGCTTTTCGTTCAGGCGTAATGTCGTTGCAAATCGTGTATTTTTCTCTCATACGTTGCTTCTATGCCCTTGCCTAATCAAACAGATTGATAACGTCTATAATAGTGTTTTTTCGAGCCTCGTCGTCTTCTTAGCATTGTTTTTTAACGTACATTTGCATATCTTCAACGGAATGGGGAGACGGCAAGCCATAATAATCTTGTGTTGAGAAGTAGTTTGAGTTTGAATTGTGTGTTTAAAGTGTGTTTGAGTTAGTATTTATAGGATGTAAAAGTAGTAAAGTTTAAAAAAAAGTTTTTTTTTTTTTTTTTTTTTTTTTTTTTTTTTTTTTTTTTTTTGAAATCTGAAACGCCGAAACGGTAACAAAAAGGGGGGATGTTTGGATTTTTGTGTGCATAGAATTCGGTCGTATAAACGAACTAGTTCGACCCTTTCTCAACCCACAACCGAGCTCGACTGAACCTCCACAATGAGAGGACCGATCTCGACCGATCGGTAACCCTTTGGGTCGACCGACCCATTGTGGTTAGCCTAATGGATACACAACACAAAAGTTTGGTTTATATTTGATATAAATGAAGATACAGAATGATTTAATTTACTAAAATAAAATGATTTGATAATAAGTGTTCTCTCTACTCCAAATCTAACTCGACATTAGTCAAATCACAGTAGCACATGTGTAAGTGATACAGGGTTTGAGTGTTTAGACTTTAGATCGTTTTGGTTTAGTTTTGACATGAAAACCTAATTAAAAATTTGGTTATTTTTATATCGATTTGATTCAGTTGTATTCGGTTTCGGATCATACGGATAATAACCAAATTATGAACATCCATATAATTTGATGTTATAGTGTTATGCCAAACTAGTTTTAGAATTTACACGCACAGGATTTGGGCATATAGTATAACGAGTAATATTTCAATAACTTTGTTTTAAAGTTAAATATTGTGACAATTAATAAATTTGTGGTTTTGTAATGTCTTGAGGGTTTTTATATAAAATTTTCATTATGTATTAATACCAATTATGTTGTGTATAGATTTTTGTCGCAGTGAATGATTTGACTTTATTTAAATTGCATGATATCATGTTCTAGACATAACGCGTGTTTAGTAGCATATAATAATCTTTGAAAAATATGTGTCATTGTTATATGTACAATCTCGTTTATTTATTTTCATCTCACGGTAACCCGTAAGGTCGCGTGCCTTCATTTTAATATTTATATTTTTGTTAATAATAATTTTAATCTTGTTTAATTTTTAGACTCGTGTATGTGCGAGTTAAATTTATAAAGATGAAACACATGAGAACTGATAATATACTTAAAGGTTTAACTACACCATTCGTCCTTGTGGTATATGTTGACCATCAAGTATCGTCCTTTGACCAAAAAAATTGCACCGTTGGTCCTTAACTGTGAAACGTTATTTGTCGTTCGTCCCTCCCTCTAACGACCGTTTGTAACGCTCGTTATGTGTCCAAATACGAGGGTATATTCGTCTTTTTCCCTTCACTTTAACTTCTTCTTCCTTTATACATCTTCTTCCTCACCTGCCACCACCCACCACAACTTCTTTCATTGCAAAAGTTATAAAACTATAAAAGACTTTAACTTAAATCCAACACTAAAATTAAATTTTGATACCACCACCACCAGTTACTACCCTTCTTTATTCTTTATATCTCCATCTTCAACTTCATTTTCATCCACAACTCGCACCACAAGCGACCACCCACATACGCGGTCACCACCACCGAGGTCAAAAGCATCCACATCCGCGCCACCAGTCGCTTCCATTTCCATCAGTAGTACAATATGTAATATTAATCAAGTTTTGTTTTTGTTTGGTGGTTTAATTGGTTTGGATGATTTTTTGATATGGGATTTTGCTATAAGTGGGTTTAAAGGGACGAATGGAAGTCAACCTCTTTATTTCTTCCATTTCCATCAGTACCACAATTTGTAACCACCCACCAGATCCACCATCACCCGCCACCCACGTTGCCACCATCACTCACCACACATGTCGACATTATCCACCACGAGATCCCACTTCGTGAGTTTTATGTAATTTAGTATATTGGTTTTTGGAATGGATTATTTGTTGTGGGTATCAAGAAAGAAAGCAAGGTGTTTCTTTGTTCTCTGTTAGAAATCACCCAAAGAGGGTGTTTGTTGTTTGCTCGTTCACAGCTAGACCCGTAAGGGTGAGCTTGGTCTAATTGTTTGACCCACCACCGAGAGTGGTTTGTTTATATCCAGGTCAGCCTCACACCCACGAGAGTGCGTTTGTTGTTGTCCGCAACCCATGTCAGCCCACACATGAGGGTACGTTTGGGTAACAACTGCCCAGCATAGGGCGTTTGGTTCCGCTCATTTTCAGTCAACCACAGCCACCCCGAAGGGTGTGTTTGTTGGTTTAGTTTGTACCCGGTGAAAACATGACACCCACGAGGGGTGTTTAATTGTTGTCGGACCAAAAGAAACGACCCAAAGGTGTGTTTGGTTTCTTCTATTGATCCGGCCAACGCCCACTTAGGGTGTCTTGGTTTAGTTTAGCGACAAGAACACCAAAGGTGTTTGTCTGATCCTGGTACCCCGCTAAAAACCACCCCGGAGGGTGTGTTTGTTTGTCAATTGGCTGAAAAGAAAAACCACCAGGGGTGATTGTTTTGAACTTATATCTTCGGATTATAATTCTTAACTTATTTTATGTTTCGACAGATATAGACTTATTAGCTTTTGAGCTTATTTAGTTACTTGTTTGTTCGGCTAAATTTTGAGCTTATTTAGGAGGAGGGAGGAGGTGAATAGAGAGGAGATGGTGGTTTTGGTTGTGGTTTGTGTAAAAGAAAAGTGATAATGAATTTGGTAAAGATGATATGTATAAAGAAAGAAGATGAAGTGTGAAAAGACAAATATACCCTCCACTTAAAAAGGCTTAACGCCCGTTAGTCACACCAGTTAGGGTGAGGGACCAACGCTGAGTAACGTTTCGCAGTTAAGGACCAACGGTGCAATTTTTTTGGTCAAAGGACGAAACTTGATGGTCAACGTATACCACAAGGACGAATGGTGTAGTTTACTCTATACTTAAATAAATTTAGAGTAAATTACATAAATGGTCCCGATGGTTTGGCGAAAATTTCATCTACCGTCCCTCAAACTTAAAGTTGCATAAATCGTCCCTATCGTTACCAGAGAATAACATGAATGGTCCTTTTGAGGCATAAAATTTGCATAAAAGTTGCTTAAATCATCCTTGTGGTTTAAGAAAAATTTCACCTACCGTCCCTCAAAAGGACCATTCATGTTATTCTTTGGTAGCGATAGGGAAGATTTATGCAACTTTTAAGTTTGAGGGACGGTAAGTGAAATTTTTGTCAAACCACAACGACCATTTATATAATTTACTAATAAATTTATTTAAAATCTACCAACTAAAGTTTTATAAATCACCTTTTTTTTCCCTAAATTAACACACATGTTTTTTACATATATTTTGTTGGATAAAATTTAGATGAGTGTGATCAAACTAAAGCCAATTTTAATTTTTATTAATTAATAAAAATGCTCAATTTTATCATGTATGCAGAATGATGCACTCCCACTAATGTAACTAAGTTTCTCAACATTCTGTTTCCACTTTTTGAAAACCTCATACTATATTAAATAAAAAATAAAATAAAATAATGTTTTTGTCTATAAGAAATAACACTAGTCCAAATTACAAGCGCAATTTAGGGGTGTTCATCGGTTCAGTTCTCGAGTTAATCGGTTTATTCGGTTCGGTTTGTTTGGTTAATTTTTTTTAAAGCATAGCCGAAAACCAAACTGAACCGAAAATATCTGTTACCAAACCGAACCGAGAACCAAACCGAAGTTCGGTTATTGTCAAAACCGAAAACCGAATTTATATATATATATTTTTTAATTTAATTAAATAGATTTTTGGCAATAAAAAAAATATTTCAAACATAAAAAGTGTTTTTTTTATATTAGGATAAAATTTTAGTGGTCTTTTTTATATATAAATATATATATATTAACTAGACTAAAATACACCGTTGGTCTCTAAACTTGTAGTGGAGGATCGTGATGGGACGAAACCGGGCATAATCATCGCCACGGGTCCAAACAGTAGCGATTAAATGCCAGATTGGTCCCTTGACCACTAACACCTATGTCAACGACTCTTTTCTATTAGTTTCACGAGGGTAATATAGTCCAATCACATTTATAACTCAACCTAGTTAATTCTAACCCAAGAACTATTCCACCAAAACAAAAAAGTGATATTGTTTGAACAAATAATATCAGTGTTCCTGAGTCCTCACCACTTAAGTATGACTTCATAAAAGTCAACTGGTAAAGAAAGTAATAGCTCACAGAAATTTACCCAGTATTAACAAACAAATTTATACATTATGAACTACTTAGCTAGTTGACTTATAACAGTCAACTATATACAGTGTTTGATGAAACTGGAACATAACTGATACTACGGAGTCATTGTCTGATACATGTTAATTTACTGATTCGTTACAAAATATAGAAGATGAATTTGGGCCCAACTTCAAAACGTTCAACCGCTGAATCTTCAAATGATCTACACAGATGAGATTGATATCCAGAAACTGTTGAACCGACAAAACTGTTAGGCCTAAGTTGATGATGCTGCTGCCACCTTGTCTGCTAAAACAAGTATACAAATTACAAACATATAAGTTATGAACTGTAGTGTTACAGGTTAATGGAATTTAACACATGACATGGTATTCATCACTGAAACATCACCTAGGGTCGCCTTTAGGCGAAGAGTGCTAGGACGCAGTTTGTAATCTTTTCTTTGCTCCGAAAGGGTGTCTTAACACCGCTTGAATCATCTGCAGCAGCACCACCAAGCCTTTCAGCCTTCCCCTCCAAGTCAAACCCAGGCAAGTTCTCAACATCAAACCCTGCAAACTCAACCATTTTGGCCTTCCCCTTCCCGTCTAAACCTCGCTTAAATTCTTGAACAACTTGTCTCTCTTTTTTTCTGGGCAAAACCTCCTCTTCATCAACCATCTTTCCTTTTCCATTTCCTTTAATTTTGTCCCTTTTTTTAGCTACAACCCCTTCTTCGTCCTTGATTACTACCCCTCCTTTCACTCTTGGTGTCCTGGTTCCACTCCCCTGCATTTTTTTCTTATCGATCCCCTGCCATTGACTTCTAGTCCTAAAAGGTGTTTGACTAAGCATCCTAAAGTTTGCATCCTGCTTTACCCAACCCACAACTTCAAAACTGATGTTTTTTAAGTAAAATTGTGCTAACTTTTGGGGCTTGTGGGCTATGAAGATATCAACTTAGTCATTTGTTTCAGCCATTCCAAACAAAGTATGAACATCAAAATCAGTATGAATCAAATGCAAACCATTTTCTAGGGATTGTTTAGGATCACAGAAAAACAACGCCCATTTTTGTTCATTAATCTCTGATAACACATTATCAAGGCTTGAACTAAATATATCCCTATCACTGGTAAAGGCACACAGATTAATTAATGAACATCGTTCATACCTGAGTGGGCTATAATCAAAAACCCCATTATAGTGGATTCTGAACAGGACCTCACCTTCTTCTTCTTCCTTGACATCCTTAAACGTGGAGACGAATATGCTTCTGTCCTTCATTCTTAGTTTTTTGTTTTTTTAAGAATGGGTTTGACTAGATGTGTGTTTCAGTATGTGAGTGTGGATGTATGTTAGGTTTCGTTTTGAATGGGTTTTGTTAAATGGGTCGGGTTAATATGATAGTGTTTATGGTTTCGGATCTTGTTAGTTGGGTTCTATTCGTGATTCCAAACACATTAATTGTGTATATGCGTATCAAGGAAGGCAAAAGGCCAAGTTGCAGGGTACTAGGTTTAAAATGTCACAATTGGTCCCTCAATTTGGCCATCCAGCCGTTTTTTGCACTTAAAATTCCCGCGTATTTTTTGTCACACAAACTTGACTTTTTATCTGTTTAAAATGTCACAATTAGTCCCTGAATTTGGAACGTCCAGTTGTTTTTGGTATTTATTGGTTAATACACTATATCATTTGCATACCAACAATCACAAGAAACAACCTCCCAATGGCTGACTTCCCACTACTTGAAGAACTCGCCAAATCTTCGAACTCCGACTACATGTTTGACTCGATTTCTCTCTTTTATCAGAGAGAAAACGATAAGGACATCAAAATTGGTAAAGGACTCCAAAACACTTTGACTGACTTGATTCGGGGTATGAAGGAAACCCAACAATACATCTCTAAGATCGAAGGCTTTCGAACTACGGTGATGAACTACAAGGTTATCCAGGATCTTCGCAACAGGAAAAAGGCTAATGTCTTGAATGCGTTGGAGATAAGGAGGATGATCTGTCAGACACACTCACAGGTGTGTGACAGGAACAACTTCCTTGATCATCTTAGGAAGTGTTGAGAAGGAAATGCTATGGTTATGTTTTCCCCTTTTTTGTTTTGGAAAAATATGTACTGAATATTTATGTTCTAGTGTTTTAATATGAAGTTAATGAATCTATATGTTATGTTCTAGTGTTTTAATTCGTTAATTATGTTGTTAATTGTTGTATTCGTCTAAGAGAGTTGTTATATGGTTTTGATTGTATTGGGTGTTGGTGGAACTATGGTCCTTGGTCAAACAAAATTAGAGTGTATGGGACACAGGTTTTAGTCCCCTATCCTGTCTTGCATTAACTTATAGCAAGCACTTTATTCTCACATTTTACCACAAATTTGAATTCAAATACATAAACCAAACCCTTTCAGAGAAATTGAGTCAAAATGGGTAAATCTAGAGCTCGTAAACAGATAAAATGCTCCAATTGTCAAACTGTTGGACATAATAAGTCTAGCTGTCACAAGGATCAGGTACCAAAACCAACAAAGGAAAGTAAGGTTCGAGGTAGAAAAAGGCATTGTGATGGCAGAAGGCAACAGGTATTCATTTAATTGTCATTTGTATAACGATTGTTCTAGTGTGTTTACATTCTAGTTGATGTGCAAATGTATTACTTTTGAAGTGGATGGATGAAGAGGATATAAGGAAGACTATGGAACAAGAGTTTTATGATGCACTTTACGAGCAAGAACAAGAACACACAAATTTGGATGAAAATGAAGAGCAGGCCAGGTTGGATGAAAAAGCATTCCAGCAGTTTTTGGAAGAGGAGAGAATGTACAAAAGAATTGAAGAGGAATGGGAGAGGAAAATTTGGCTTGAAGATGCAGAGTATGAGGCAGCTTACTATGGAGTGTCTGTGGAAGAGTTATATCCAAGACATCCATATGTGCTGGATAAAATTGACCTCTGAAAGTCACAAATTCCTGCAGTTTTCTAAGGTTGTAGGCATCTACTCTTCTAGCCATTTTGTAATATCGACAATAGAGAACGCCCGAGACAAACACCAGTTGAACCAACTGCAACTGACAGACCAAATGGATCACCTACTACTCATTTATCACAGTGAATTCCTAGCAAGAAATGTTATGTTGTCTTTCAGTCTAAATGTAGCTTTAACTGATATGTGTGTGCTTCTTTTGTTATAATAATTGAATTTTGGTTACAATTTGAATCTGTTGACTTTATAAGTCAAACAAGCGAGATTTTAAAAACTAACAATTCAGTTGGTATCCTCTAATAATTTGGTTTATGTTGACCTTATAAGTCAAAATGGGTTTTCCCAAGCACCCACCTAAACTGGATATGCAAGCGCAAACTACAAAATGAAAACAACATTTCCAAAATATACCTACACCACCACCTAATTACACCATATGAAGCAAAACATACATGTTAACAAGTATCGTTTTCAGTAACCATCATCAGCCAAAAACTATACATCTTCATTACATCAACAACTAAAAATAACAGGTGAACTTCTTGATGGGAGGCTTGTTATTCATGAGGGGAGACTTGAGGTCCTTAGGGGGAGGCACATACCACTCATTCCTATTTGTGCCGGAGCATCCCACAACCGCTACAAGACCAAGTACAACTTTGGGAGCGGAAGCCTTGGACGCCTTGGAAGCTTGGGAAGTGGAACCTTTCGAATTAGTGGTCTTAGAAGACATGTTCCCACACTCATCATCAGATGTGTCTGAAATAATGATGACATCAACTTCATTTCCCTTCACGTTAGTATCTGGAAAGATAGACAAAACAGATATAATCAGAGTTGACCCATTACAACTTTCTTAGCTTGTAAACATTCACTCTAAAGTCTGACCTTTCTGAGACTCCTTATTCCCATATTTTTCCCACAAGTCTTCAAGTATCACATCAGCAATGTCATCTCCTATATCCCACTTATTCCCATAAGTAGCCATAGCATAGTCAACCATATCGTCAGATACCTTTAGCTTGCTATAATTCCTCTTTTTGACAGATTCTGACACCGCTCGGATTTCTGTCAAATAAATAGGAGTTATTTATGCTCCTCCCTTAAAATGGCAATAACGCAAATACAAAAAAAACCCGACTAACCTTTCATCACTTGAGCTTCTTTCGCAAATCTGCATAAATCATCAAACATTTCATCAGACATTTCATCTTCTTTTAACCAAGTATTCCCATATTTTGCCTTCACATATTTTACCATCTCATCAGTTACATCCGTACAAGTAAGCTCCTTGTCTGCCATTGTTAAAGTGTGTGTGAGGGTTGTGTGAAGAAGGCGGGAAACAATCAAGATGGTATATGGTAAACCGTTTCTCATAATTAACTAGGTTGAGTTATAAATGTGATTGGACTATATTACCCTCGTGAAACTAACAGAAAAGAGTCGTTGACATAGGTGTTAGTGGTCAAGGGACCAATCTGGCATTTAATCGCTACTGTTTGGACCCGTGGCGATGATTATGCCCGATTTCGTCCCATCGCGATCCTCCACTACAAGTTTAGGGACCAACGGTGTATTTTAGTCTATTAACTATATAAAGTGTTTTTATATAAATTCGGTTTTTTGTTCTGATAGCCAAAACCATATCCAAACCGAAAACCAAATTTCTAGTTCGGTTCGGTTCGTTTTGACAAATTTGTTTCGGTTATAAGTTCGATTCAATTTTTTTGGTATAGTTTGAGTTCGATTTTCGGTTTATTCGGTTATTACCCGACCCATGAACACCCCTAGCGCAATTTAGTTGGCCCAACACCCAACCTTTAACTTCACGGCCCACTTTTACAAATCAGGTGTGCTTGAAAGAAGACTTGCAAGTTGCAATACTCGTTTTAAATTCTCTATGAAATACGCAAATCAATACAATAACAGTTACGTAAATCTTATCTTAGATGAGATTTATCTAATGTAAGTGTCTTGTAGAATTTTAAAGTAGCAAGAAAGTTAGCTATCATTTCCATTTTCATGCGTTAAAATTCAATACGGATTTAAACATCCTACACAAGTACACAACATAAGAGAATTAACAAGGGTATAATATCTACATTCAGCAAGAAAGTGTCTTGCAGAATCATATCTAAATCGTTCACAAAACGATTTAAACATCCTACACAACATAAGCGAATTAACAAATTGACTCAATAAATCCACATTAGATTTGACCCAGCAATCAGCAGGCACAACTTCGTTCTTGCTCAATTTCTGAAATCGTTGTCGGGATTCTCTCAAAATACCTAAGAAAAAGTCCAAGCTCATGTTATACTATGGACAAAGTAATGAAAACAGTTCCAAGGCAAACAAATAGATTGCGAAGATATACTAACATTTCATTTACATCTTGATGTTCATGTTCACTTGCAAGCGCCGTTTTTGCAACACAAAGAAATGCTTCTTCTACGTTGTAATTTTCTTTGGCAGAAGTCTCGAAGTAAGGTATATTTCCCTTCATGGCACACCACTCTCTTGCGGTCTTCTCAGAAACCTTTGTTCATTAGCATCAAAGCAGCTATTATTACACAAATATTTCTTCAACATTAACTATTCATCATCTCAATATTCGTAAACCAATATATACTTACAGCTCGACTACTCCCACCATCTGTGTCCACCTTATTCCCCAACAACACGAATGGGAAACTCTCCGGCTCACTTGGATCAGCCTTTTCTTATTGAAAAACGAGACATAGAATCAAATTCTGATTTATAATTCCTCATGTCATTACGACTTACAGTATATTGATATGAAAGAACAAAAAAAGGGGGACCAAAATTTACCTGTTTGAGAAACTCTTCATGCCATGTTTGTAGGGTTTCAAATGTTTTTTGAATATTGACATCATATACAAGAACACAACAATCTGCTCCTCTATAGAAAGAAACTCCTAGGCTATGAAACCTCTCTTGCCCAGCTGTGTCCCAAATCTGCTCTTAACAAACTTACTCATCACTTTCTATCAAATAAATTGTTGTCACTATATATATGCATTAAAATTTTTGAGACCAAAATAAGGTTTTGCGATTAGACTGTGATTAATAGATGATCAATTGTAAAAGGTAATAGAGTACATGCAACTTTGTTGTCCAACATGCGATCTACGGTAGTGTTCTTCTAATTAAGTTGAATTAAAGCTAACGCATTTAATTAGATAAGCATACTCATATAAATGGAAAACAGAAAAATTTGATTGCTATCGGCTGATTACTTACTTGCAATGTGACACGCTTGTCATCTATATGCAACTCCTTTGTCACAAAATCTGCGCCAATAGTTGCCTTGTATTGTTTGTTGAATCTGTTATAAACGTATCTACAGTTTTGAGTTAACTTAAACAGTTAAACTTGATACTATTTGAAGTCATTATTATAATGTTTTAGACTTGAGGCATAATTGTGTTTACATCATTTGTAGTCGATAAAGCTCTCTAGCTAGTAAACGACGACATGATAACATGAAAATAGAGTTCTATTACTAACAAATGGTGGATACTGATTCATCAAAGATGTCTTCCCAACCCTGGAAAAACAAGAAGAAAACGATATATAATGCACTGTTAATGAAATGAATAATGTTGGTTAGTTAAGCCTTCTAGTGGTCGGAACTCAACTTCGCAGCTTGACAGACTTAAAATAAGCTGAACATAAGGTATCTGAGTTAAATAGAGCACATATCTTGATAAATTTTTATGAACTTATGAAATCGTTCTAATTGCCATGTCAAGTTGTAGCATGCCGCAAACCAATCTTAACCTATGTATTATAAAGATCCACTCAGCCCCAATAGAAGGTGGTACAAAAATTCAACTAATATATCACACTGATTATGATTTTATTTTGAAACGGAATATGCTCGGACATCCAATATATATACAACAAGATACCGTCAAGCCGGCCAAAGGCGTTATGATACCTTAGTTGTTGTAAGAGTCGAAGAAATAACTTAGCTTAACTTCTAGTGGAAGAATATTTAGATACATACCCACTATCGCCAAGAACAATGACCTTGAGCAACATCCGATCCGCCATCAACATGTCTAACAAATCCACTCGACGAGTTCTTCGTCAAAGTCTTCGAGATACATATACGTGAGGGACAAGGAAGAGAGCAACCACCTTTCACGTTTGTTATGTTTTCTTCCCAATCAATCGCTTCCTTTTTATATAGCCATTAAATGAACAATTGACTTTTTAAAGTAAATAAGGTTACCTCATAACTTTAGAAACTGGAAGTTTAACTAATGGTCGTGCAAGGCTTGAACTTCATTGTCTTGTGATTGCAATCAATACAGGTCGATGACAGTTAACATCTTTTGGTAGTGATACCTTTCATAAGTTAATATATATTGGTACACCTATCAAAAGTCAATTATTTAATAAATTTATCCAGGGTTTTGAGAATTTTTGTAGCTGTATATTTATTTTTGGAGCAATTCCATATTTACCAAATTTAAACATGATAATGTCATATTTACCCACTGATCGATAACATTATGTTTATTTTAATGTAATAAAGATATTCACTTTGTCTTTGTATATGGAAGAGGAATTTTCATTTGCTTACTTTTATTTTGGTGCTTATCAAGGGACAAATCCTTACCATCCATCTAGATTAATCTAATGGTGAGGATTAACCTAAGATTTAATAGATAAACTTAAGTCCATGTTTTTTTTTTTTTTTTTTTTTTTTTTTTTTTTTTGTCTTTCCTTTTTATTCATTTTTTTGTCTTTTTCTTTTAATTCACGTTTTTTTTTAAATTCACGTTTTTTTTTTTTTTTTTTTTTTTTTAAATAAAAAATCACGTTATTCACGTTTTTTTTAATTCGCGTTTTTTTCGCTTTCATACGTTTTCGTCTGTTTTCGTCCGTTTTCATACGTTTTCGCCCGTTTTCATACTTGTTTTTACGCTTTCATACGTTTTCGTCCATTTTCATACATATTCATCCATTTTCTTACGTTTTCGTCCGTTTCATACGTTTTCGCCCGTTTTCTTACGTTTTTGTTCATTATTCATACGTTTTCGTCCATTTTCGTCCGTTTTCATACGTTTTTGTCCGTTTTCATACTCGTTTTTACGCTTTCATACGTTTTCATCTGTTTTCATACATATTCGTCCATTTTCTTACGTTTTCGTTCGTTTTTAAATGTTTTCATACGTTTATGAATATCACAAGTGATATTCTGTGATATTATGTGATATTCATATGATCACAAGTGATATTCTGTGATATTCAGAATATAACTTGTGATATTCTAAATATCACAATTGATTATCAATTAATGTTTTGTAACATCAAAATCATAATTGATATTCAGAATATCATAAAGTGATATCCAGAAAATCACAAGTGATATTCAGAATATCAAAAATATATAATTTGAATAGCAACTACATTGTTTGGGGGTAATTATTAAATCTTATTTTATTTGCTTATGAGCTTATGTGATTTCGGTTTATGTTTCACAAGCTTAATTTGCTTATTTTGAAACTTATAAAAATATGTAAGTTTATATTTACCACGTATAAAGATAAAATGGTCAAATTTTGGTTTAGAGTTCATACATATTCGTCCGTTTTCATACGTTTTCTTCGGTTTTTAAATGTTTTTGGCCGTTTTCATATGTCTCTGAATATCACAAGTGGCATTATGTAATATCACAAGTGATATTTGAGCATCACAAATAATATTCTGAATATCACAAGTGATATTCTGTGATATCCAGATGATCAACAAGTGATATTCAGTGATTTTCTGAATATTACAAGTGATTTTCAACTAATGTTTTGTAACATGAAAATCACAAGTGATTATCAGAATATCACAAACTGATATCCAGAAAATCACAAGTGATATTCATAATATCACAAAGTGATATTCTGAATATCACAAAATCACAAGTGATATTCAGAATATCAAAAAGTGATATTCTGAAAATCACTTGTGATAGTCAGACACGTATGAAAACGTAAGAAAACGGACGAAAACGTAAGAAAATGGACGAATACGTATGAATACGAACGAAAACGTATGAAAGCGTAAAAACACGTTTGAAAATAGATGAAAACGTATGAAAAATTGACGAAAACGAAAGAAAACTGATGAAAACGGACGAAAACGTATGAAAACGGATGAAAACGTATGAAAACGGACGAAAACATATGAAAATGTATGAAAACGGACAAAAACGTATGAAAATGGACGAAAACGTATGAAAATAGACGAAAACGAAGAAAAAAACGTGAATGAAAAAAAAACGTGAATTAATAAAAAAAAACACGAATTTAAAAGAAAAAGAAAAAAAAAAGTGAATTTAAAAAAAAAAGGCAAAAAAAATATGTGAATAAAAAAAGAAAGACAAAAAGACAAGAAAAAAAAAATATGGACTTAGGTGCCTTTTAAATCTTAGGTTAATTCTCACCATTAGATCAAACTAGATGGATGGTGGAGATTTGTCCTTTGGTAAGCATTAATTTATGGGTAAGCAAAATAAAGTGCTTCTATGCAAAAAACATGGTATTGGTTTATTCTATTCTTTAAGCTTATTTAGTGTCATGAAGTTGAATTTGCAACTTTTGTTTTCGTGACATGTTTGACCTGATTTTTCTCACGTTGTGACTTGTGTGGATGCATAAAGGTGCACACCTAAGTTAATTTTCTAGCTTCAACGATTAAGTTATAGGTTTTGTTTAGGAACCGTAGAAACTTTGTTGTCTTTGACCGTTTTGGTACTAAAAATATACTTGTCGGTCAGCTTATTGCTTAATAGTATTTAGCTAGATTTAAACATACAATAACAATAGTGTAATATAGCCGCTGAGTGAAACACTCAGTAGGTCATCTTCAAAGTTCAAAGTTATTTAGTGATGAAGTCGAGACACTCTTGTTGATACAAAAGTTGGGTGTTCCTTCTTTGAAGCTACGGCTCTCGTACCAATTGAGAATTGTTGCTTGAGACCTGCGTACTAAGAGACAAAAGACACCGTTAGGCTTACCGTGGGATTGTTTCCCACGATTATCCTCCGGCGTGAGAGTAAGTAATCGGTTTAGGGTTTTAGGAGAGTTAGGGTTTGTAGATCGTACCTTAAACGAGGGATATGATTCCCTTTATATACGCACGAAATCCTTGTTGGTTCCGTGTTCCTCAACCTTCGGCGTATCCCGCCTAAGTCGGTTGGGGATGATTATCTCCATATTTAGGAGATATCCAATATCTATTCTGTAAATAGATTTAGGCTTGGGCTTTCGTGAGCCCGAACATCTAGTCCGCGTAGCCCAGTTCATACCGGGCTAAGTTAGTGTTAGACTTTAGTCGGGTTCGTGACCCGAATATAGACTATACGTCATCATGTCCCCCCAGTCTAGTATGCGCAGTGACTAACTGCGGATGCTAGACTAAGAACCGTAGTCTGAGAAAAAACGTCAAAGCGTAGCCAAGAAATCGAAAAAAGAATACCCGCTGATACATTGTATCTAGACATTGGATTAAAAAATGGGCGCCTCGTAAATCGGGGGAAAGTTACTGCACCCGTGTCCCATCAAGCAATCTTGACCACAGAATAAGGGTTGGTGGGGTCCACGTGTCACTCATCGTGTGGATGAGTGACGTTATATAACTGGACGCTTCATTTTCACCATTTCTCCTAACAGTAAGAAGAAAAACTCTATCCGCCATTATCACATCTACAAACATTCCCAGCCACCCTATTTGAAGATTCGCTAGGTAACCGCGCGTGCGCTTTTGTTTCTATTGAAAATAATGGTTAAGGTATTATCTAATTTCACATCAGACATAACGGAGAGCGAGCTGTTACAATTCTCGTCGGATTACTATATTCCCAGCACAGTACATCCGGAAGTTCCGGCTGCGGATGCGTCAATAGCAGATTTCCCCGATGGGAAGATTGGGTTATATACACGCTTCTTTGAATTCGCAAATCAGCGTATACCCATATCTCTATTTTTGAGTGACGTTTTGAATTACTACTGCATCCACATATCCCAACTACACTGTATAGGTGCAGCGAAACTAATTAATTTTGAGGTGAACTGCCGCCTGTTGGCTATTAACCCTACCATCAACTTGTTCCGCGCCTTTTACCATACCACCTGGTCACACGGGTGGGTAACCTTCGCAAAGCGTCCTGGGCGACTCCAGTGCTATACGGAGAAGTTAGATGCACACAGGAATTGGAGGGAGACATTTTTCTGGGTCGATAACGCGTGTTTTCCTTCTCGCTTCGATTTTTACTCACAGGGGACACTGCCAAAGGATGAACGCCCCCTCCCCGGATCATACAATGCGGAAGATGCGGACACAATAAATGCCAACCGCATCCCCATTAGCTCCTACCCCGAGGAGTTCTTGGTGCACATTGGTCTGAGCCGAAACTATTTTGGTAGTCCAGAAGAAGTTCCAATCTTCATAGGTGCAGATGGTCAGGGTGGGTGCTCATTCTTGCGTACCCCGTTGAGTTATATTACTGTAAGTTTTTACCGTTTTTCCTTTGTCCCTGTCGTAAACTGTTTGTGTTTCTTTGTTGTTGTGCAGAGATGGACCTGTTCAGCGTAGTGCAACTGGCGAAGCCAATACAGGTAGAAGTGGGAACACGTCCGTTAAAGGAGGGAGAAGATCCCGTGCTTGTTGCGGCAGCAGGGCGTACCCTTAATCTGGATCTAGGAGAGGCAGGGGAAAGCTCATCCGTTGCTCTGGAAGCGACACCCTTACAAAGTGTGCCGAGTTCTACAGTTCCCTCCCCCCAGTGCAACCTGCGCAAGTGGTTGTAGAGCAGGTGGAAGAAACGGAAAAGGGAGAAAGCCAGGGATTAATGCGCAAAAGGAGGCGCAGTGATGATGGCGCTGCTTCCTCCCGAAAGAAGCGTCCTGTGGTGTTGAATGTAGAGTCGTCCTCTAGTGATGTTGCGTCGCGCCCACCATCACCGGACACTTCCATTCCTGCATAAGTGTCATGGAATTGTTTATTCCCTTTTTTTTTCTTTTTTTTTAACTGTGAACTTTGCGTATTGTCTGTAGGTTTGAACAATCCGCAGAGTCACCACCGCCTGAGAGCCCTGTGCGTACCGAAGTTTCTACGCCAAAGAGTCCGAATGCTGAGCCATCGACTGCTGGAGAAATGCCAATGGAGCGGCTTATTGAGGAACTGGATTTGGCCGCAACACATCAAGCCTCATTAGCTGCGCGGCTGAAGGCCAGTTATTCCGGGGACAGTTCGCGCATCGCTCAACTGGAAGCCCAGCTAGCAAGTGCCAGGGTGGAAGCCGATGCCATGAGTGTGTATGCCCAAGGACTGGCTGAGGAAAAAATGTTGTTGCTGAGTCAGATAAGCCGAGAGCGTACTGCTGCTGCAGAATATAAAGCTTCCTGTCTTGAAGTATCTTGAGCAAGGTAAGAAGGAGTTGGTTACTCAGGTAGAGGATCTTGGCGCTACTGTGAGCAAGGCATTGGAGGTACAAGAGGCAAAACTGCGCAAACTGAGCATTGAGTATGACGAGGAGTTGTATCCTCAACTGATGTCTACTATAGCTGAGCGCAGATGGCTCGTAGGACATGGTTTTCGTTTAGCCGCTCTTCATACTCTGGAGTCGCCAGAAGTGGTTACTGCCTTTGGGGATGTAGTTCAGTGCGCTCTGGAGCGCGGCAAAGCAGAAGCCGTGGAGAAATTGCATGAATCGGAACTGCTAAAGGTACCCGTTAACGAGGTACCAAATTATGATGCTAAGACGTATGATCACCTGGTTGCTGCGATGAAAAGGATGAAGGAGTTAGAGCTCCCTATGATTGCTGAACTTGAGCGTGATCAGGATTATCCTATAGACGTCATCATGGCGGGGTTGACTCTTGCACGTCATCGTGCCGAGGGTGCAGAAGCCCAGCCAGATTACTTTTTGAAACCCAATGACTCACAGCTTCAGGTACCTGTCTTCGCGCTTCCAAGGGATATTTTGAATCCTTTTGTTTTAGAGAAAGAAGTGCCTTTGAAGGAGGTACTGGAAGCGCATGCGACCAGACTTGCTCAAAAGAAAGGTATCAAAGGGAAGGCAATCTTGTGCGGGGTTGGTGCAGCGCACCAGCCAAGGTCTGATGGGGTGCCGGTGAGTGTTGCTACTGTGTCTCGGCAGGATTCAGATCTGTTGAAGAAACTTGACGAGGCAAAAGATACCTCGAACCGCGTGGGTGGCTCATCTATTGAGCGTTGTAATAGTTGGTAGGTGTATGTGTTGTGAAGTAGCAACCCTTTTGTAATAACTCGTAGTTATTTAATAAAATCATCTTTTTATCGTTGCCATTCGTAGCATACATACTTGTCTGTTTGTCTTTGCCCAAATTTACTTGTGTTGTCTACAGGTTAAATGTACACAAGCGCCAATAATATAAAAGATTCATAAAAAAAAGAAAAAATACTAAGTATTTTCCATCATAGTCGTGTATGTTATGATATGCAGCGTACTGTAAATATCACATGAAGAAATCAAGTGTCTCGGTTTCTAAGTTGTTAAACGTGCATTATGTGCGATGTTGCGCATCCCTCGTGAGATGCGCATAAACTTATTCCAACGTCTTGAGAACAAGGTGTTTAACAAGGATACGTGATCTGATGTTGATGGGGTTGCAACCCTCTTACTCAACAAGTTGTTTAGTAGGTGAACTTATCCTTTTACCATCGTGGGTTTATTTAGTGCATGCACGCCATGTAGGCAAGAAATAAGAAATTGTTAAGACGTACAGTATATGAAATAACAAATTGAAATGTGTCACGGAGTTAGCTAGAAACCGCAACGTTTTATTAATACTTGCAAGTTTGTTTGAGAAAATAAGACATTATACTAAGGAAATAAAAAATAAATGCATAGATGGTTATTTGGTACTCTAGTAAAGTGTATGAGCGTCTGCACATTGGGCCGTAGCCACTCCTAAAGGTAGCATCTCTTGAGGTTGCAGATGTTCCATGTGTGTGGCGGCTCTCTACCATCCAAGCCTCGTAACTTGTACGAGCCCGTTCCTGATGCTTCAGTAACCTCGTAGGGTCCTTCCCACTTTGGTCCGAGCTTGCCCGTGTCTTCTGCGTGGCTCGCATCATTAGCGCGGTAGACGAAATCACCTGGTCTGAAGGAGACACTGCGTACTTTGGCGTCATAGTATCCTTTCATCCTTGACTTTGATTTTTCCTCCCTTATAGATGCGCGTTCGCGCCTTTCCTCCAGTAGGTCCAAATCAATACGTCGTTCGTCGTCATTAGTTGCCACGTTAATTTCAGCGGTGCGAATAGTTGGCATTCCAATTTCGGCCGGTATGACGGCTTCTGTCCCATAGACTAGTGAAAAGGGAGTGTCTCCCGTGCTAGTTTTTATTGAGGTGCGGTGCGCCCACAAAACATGCGAGAGCTCTTCCACCCATCTTCCTTTGTGCCTATCCAGGCGTGCTTTAATTCCTTCACCCAGGCTGCGATTTGCATGCTCTACTAAGCCATTGGATTGTGGGTGTTTAACTGATGTGAAGTGTTGTGTGATGTTCAACTTCTCGCACCAATCCTTGAAAGGATTTTCGCAGAATTGTTTCCCGTTGTCCGAGATGATTTCGCCAGGTAAACCGAAGCGGCATACAACGTTTTCCCAGACAAATCGTTTCACCTGGTTACCTGTGATTGTTACCACTGCTTTTGCTTCAATCCACTTAGTGAAGTAGTCTATGGCAACTATGAGGAATTTTAATCCTCCCGCTGCGACTGGAAAAGGTCCTGCAATATCGATACCCCATTTGTAGAATGGCCATAGGGATGTGATTGGTGTTAGCTCGTGCTGTAGTTTGCGCGGGACGGGTCGATGAACTTGGCAATCGTTGCACTTCCTTATTAATTCCCGCGCATCGCGGTGCATGGTTGGCCAGTAGTACCCTGATCTCATGGCGCGCGCTACAACGGACCGTGGTCCTGAGTGCATGCTGCATGAACCTTCATGGATTTCTCGCAGCACGTAATTTGCTTGTAGTGGGCCTACACAGCGGAGCCATGGTTGAAGGAAGGAGCGTCGGTACAGTATGTTGTCTCGAAGTTCGAATCTTTGTGCTGTGCGCCGTATCCTGCGAGCTTCCTTCTGCTCTTGTGGTAACATTCCTTTGTTTAGGAATTCCGTTATCGGTGTCATCCATGTAGGACCTTCCTCCTCTATTACTGTGGAGACTTCCATCTCCGATATGGATTTGCTTTTCAGTGTTTCCACCAGCACTTGCTTTGACAGGTGTGCGAAGCTTGTCGAGGCGATCTTGCTTAGTGCATCTGCCTTGCGGTTTTCTCCTCTAGGAACTTGCTTGATGGTGAATCTATCAAAGCCTTTAATCAGTGTCTTGGTCTTGTCGAGATACTTAATCATATTTTCTTCTTTAGCCACGTATTCGCCCAACACGTGGTTGGCTACTAGCCGGGAATCCACATTTGCTTCCAGGTTACGTACACCCATTCGAGCTGCAATGCGCAGTCCGGCGATTAGAGCTTCATATTCTGCCTCATTGTTTGTCGCTGTAAATTCAAAACGCAATGCGTAAGTGAATTCCATTCCCTCTGGATTTGTGAGAATGAGGCCAGCTCCTGACCCGTCCACGCATGAGGATCCATATGTAAACAAGATCCATGGATCTTGTAGTACCTTCTTACTTGGTGTGGGTACCTCGTCGGTGTCTGGCTTCTCAATGATGAAGTCTGCCAGAATCTGTCCTTTGATTGCGGTACACGGTCTGTAAAAGATGTTGTGTTCACCTAGCAATACACTCCACTTCTGGAGTTGGCCTGACGCATCAGGTTTGGAGATGATCTGCTTGATCGGTTGGTCTGTGATTACTGCTATCGGGTGCGTGATGAGTGTCTAAATACTCATCATTTTTAGTCAAATCTGAACTGCAAAACGGTTAAAAATGCTCAGAAACGCATCAAAACACTGAAAATATTCCAAAATTACATTTTATATGTTTCAGATGCAAAATGTTCAAAAACAGATGAAAAATGAGCAAAGTTTGCATAATTGGCAGTTTCAGTCCCCCAAGTTTCTAAAATTGTCAAAAATAGTCCCTGAGTCAAAATTTCAAAAGTAAAATCACCAAAGGTCCTTTTTAAATCATAACTTGTCAAATTTAGTCCTTTGGTGAAAAATATAAAAAGTTTTGAGAAAATTACAAATTAGTCCTTCAAGTTTCAAAATTGGCAGAAATGGCCCCTGGAAAATTGCAAAATGACAGATTTGGTCCCTGTACTTTTGAAGCTTGTCAGTTTTAGTCCTTTGAAATAACTTTGAGATAATGGCAGTTTGGTCCTTACATTTTCAGGAATTACATAAATGGTCCTTGTTATTATTAACTCTTCACACCATTTTGACCCTTGACACCAATTGGACCCCTGTCAAATAACCTTTTGGACCCCCCCTTGATTAATAGCCTGTGGTCAAAACCTGGTCAAAACCCACCCACGCGCCAAAAAAACCTTCCCTGTCTTCCCTTTCCCACTAGCCTGCAAAACTCAACCAACACTCTTCCCCCTCCTCCAACTCACCTTTCCACTCAATTTGTTCCCTCCAAACACAACCTTCCAAGAAACAATAACATCTTTCACCTTACCCACACTCAATCTCCCATATCTGTTAAAGTCTCATTTCCCGCCAAAATTGACAATTTTGCCAAAGCTCTCAAAAGTCACCCAATGGCTCAGGAATATGGTGGGATTCACTTATAGAGGTGAGAGAAGACTCCTAGAGCTATAAAAGAAGGGGAAAAGAAGCAAGTAGTGGGTAGTTAGTTTTTATAAAAATTTCCTTATGTCGTTTTTTTTTTTTTTTATCAATGTCTTAGATAGTTCAAATGTTGTAATCTCAATTCCTTTGTATAACATTCAAGTTTAAACATCATTGTGGGGTGCTTTGGATATCCATTTAAAGTTTTTATATAAGTTAATATTTTCAAGGTTACTGTTGAGATTTTTAAGTTCTAAGTTTTCTGTCCAGGTTGTTAGTTGTTTGTTTTAAGCTTAAACAAGTTTGCTTATGGTCTTTATAAGCTTTCTATAAGCTCACAATACATTTTCAAGCAAATGTGTTGCTTGGTCAACAAAAGTCAACTCTTAAGCTCAAACTGGAAAATGGTGTCTTGGGTTGTTGCAGACCTCTGAAATGGGTTGAATCAGGTTCAGTTAGTGTAGTAATGGGTTTGGTATTGGCCTGCAAGCAAGTTGGATTCTTGTGAGTTAAATTCTCATTTTTAATCTCTTGTCATTTAATTTTGATGTTATTAGTTCTAAAAGCTAGTTTACTGTTTCATTAAGCTCATTTAAGCTTGAATAAGCTTACATGAGCTTATGGGGTTTCTCTTTGGTCTAATCTCAGTTTTGCATAAAAGTCAAGAAAAAGTCAAACGGGTCATGGTTTGGAAAGTCAAACTGATTTGGGTTGATTTATGGTTCCCATCTGTTCATTAGCTTAATAATGTGTTGATTAGTCAGTTTTGGATTGCTTATGCTAAGTTTACCTCTAGATCAGTTTGCTACATGCATTTTCATGATTTAAAGGGGTGTTTGGATTGCTTGAAAAAACAGTGATAGAGAGTAATTTGTTGCAGTAGATCAGTTGATAAAAGCTTAGTTTAGATCATTTGGTTCATACCTGTCCTTAGTTTGCAGCTAACTGCATCAATAGTCAATATTGCTTTGTATCTGTCTTTGCGCTTAAATCTGTTAGACTTAGGATTTCATATGCTGCATAAATGTTAGGATTTAGATTCTATAGCTTTATGTAGTCTCATTCCTTCATTAAACATCAGTTTCATTTCAATATAGTAGCTTAGAATCTCAAATTAGTCAACATCTTTTAATTGTTTCAAAAGTCAAACTCAAGTTAAATCTGATTTGTGCCAAACTTGCAGCTAGTATCTACTGTTCATTTCAAGAAAATAAGGTCTGATTTTTGGTCCAGAGTTAGTCTGCTAGGTGGTCTACTTAATTCTAGTGCTAGATTTCATTTTGGCTTATTAGATCAGTAGATGCATTAGCTTAAAGCTTATCCCTGTCTTACTGTTTCTGCATCAGATAGCTACTGTCCATTTAGCAGCTTTTGTCTTGATCTTTAACTTTCTCATCATAAGTCCTTATTGGCTATAAATCTGGATATGTGATCTCTGCTAGGTTGGCTTGAGTCCCATGTTTTTGGTTTTCCCTTAAGCTTACTGAATAAGCAGTTACAACTGCTTATTCAGTAAGGTCTGTTAACCTATTTGTTATAATATCAGTTTTCTTTAATCCTAGGTATAATGCTTATTAGCTGTTAGGAGTAGGTGCTTTTAGTTGCTTTAGAGTATATTTGATGTTATCCAGCTTCTGTAGCATTTTGGTTCACTCTTGAGCTTATTTGCTTATCTTATAAGTGCTTATTTAGGGCAGTTTACATAGCAGCCCTCTATTCTTCCACATAAGCATCGGTTTTTATATTTTTCTCTGCTTTAGAATAATATTTTAGATTTTCCCTGAAATTTTCATAATTTTTAGACACTGTTTAGTATTTTTCTTAATTAAAATCAGTTTTTAATCATTTTAATTAGCTTTAATTGCAATTAATTGAGAAAAAGTTCCAAAAAATAGTTTTTCAATTTTAATAGATTAAGATAAATATAAAAAGCACAAAAAAATATTTTTCCTTATTTTTCTCTTTGTATTTGGTATTTTTAATAATTTAAATTAGATACAAATAGATTTAAATTCCTAGAAAATAGATAAATAGTCATAAAAATACAAAAATAGTTTTGAAAAGTCTATTTTGATATTTTAGACTTTTCCAAATCTTAATCTTATTTTTCTAACTTTATTTCCTATTTTCTTGCATTTTAGGTAATTATTAAATAGTTAAAAATAGTTTTTAATTAATAATAATTAATTAAATAGTCATAAAATTAATTTTCTTTTTCTAATAATTTTCTTTTATCATTAGGATTTTTATTGTATAAGTTTCACTTTTTATTTTACACGTTTACGTATTTTTTAATTTAAACGTAAGTTTTTAGTCTTAAGTTTTAAACGTTCATCACTTTAAATATAGTGATAGCGTTTATTTAATAGATTTTATCTTTTTAATCTTCTTTAATTTGCATTTAAGCCGTTTTTATTTGTTGGCTTTTTCCTGTAGTTATAATAATTCCAAATTCTCTTTTCCGTCCAAATCTCCCGATCACTATACGTGAGGTGATCCATTGCACAGCTCGCTGGGACATAACGACCCGGGGAGACACTATACTCCTCAGATCTTCATTGCATCTGTGCTTAAGCTGTTTTAAGTTTCTTGCTTGCGTGAGAAAACTTGACGGTTTTGCGCGGATCAAATTTTTGTCGTCTAGCGACTTGGGATTAGTGCTATTTAGTTGGTAGCGAGTTGATTCTAATTCTCTAAAGACTTGGGGAGTAATTCATAATAACACAATGTCAGTCATCATGGATCCTTTAATCACCAAAGTACTTGCTCTCTATGACATAGCACAGAATTGTGAAACAGAATGCCTATCTGAAAGCCACACACTTAATGATTCAGTATCGATCAATCAGAACAACTCAAATAAGTCACTCTTAATGTCTTCAGATGATGCTAAGAATGTGGAATGCACCAGTGAGCCGTTTCAACATCTCAGTCAGCTTCTCAAATTACTCTTATCAACAACCATGGATCGAACAAGTTGTGCCATCCTTCGTCAGGATTTTCCCACTTTAACAAGAACTGTTTTGCTTAACCTAGAACGACTGAGGTTTCAAATTACCAAAGAAAAGCTCTCAACGGATGATTCTCATGCTGCTCTCCAAACCATCTTCAACCAATTTCAGCCACTTACCCGGGAAGAATACTCCTCAGATTTTGATAATATCATGACTGGAATGTCTTTCAAGAAGCACACGGGAATGGAAATTCATGAGTTCAGAAAATCATTTATTCAACTTATGAGTAATATGGAAACATACATCGAGGAAGCTGCAAAAGAGAATAACAAGCTGAAGGAATTGAATGAGTGTCAAGAGTGTCCATGGAACAATGATGACGTGTCATGCTTCATTCCAGTTGAACCAGCAGAAGACACTGATTGCAGAATCTCAGTTGTGATGGAAAAGGATGTAGAAAATAACACTGATCTCAAATTCTCATAGTCAGAAAAGGTATCAATCAACAAGGTACTCTTATCTGATCACACTAATTCTCACAAAAAGGTACATGATTCTTACCCTGAACATAACAATGTGGAATCAATCTTTGTTTTGTCTGAGTCTAATGCAAGTAACATGATTGAAAAAAGGGTATATGATGAGCTTTCAAACAAATTTTCAATTCTTGAAAAACACTGTATCTCTTTGCAAATTGAAATACAACATAAGAATGAAATGTTTTATGCAAAAAAACAGTGTAGTAATCTGGAACTTCCAGAATTTAGAGAATTTTTTGAAATTAATCAGTTAAAATCCCAGATTCAGGACAAAGATTCGACCATAAGAAATCTGAAATCGCTTCTTTCAGAAGCCCAGAAATATGACTGTCATGAGATGAGTGATACACTAGAATCTAGGAATTCTGAACTAGCTCTATGTGTGTCCAACCTTCTAAGAGAAAATGAGCATTTAAGAAAGAACCTTGAGGAAACAAACTCTAAGTTAGTCAATCAATCTAACTTCTTGATGAAAGATATTGATGACCTCAAAGCACAAATTCAGGATAAGAGCTTCAATATTGTTGCCCTAAAAAATGAGCTCAGGAAGTATGTTGGAAATAGGATGAACACTTAGTTTGCAAAACCTTCAACTTTGGGAAAGTCAACTGTTCAGAACCACTTGAAACGAACAGTTATTAAACAACCTAATGCCTTTAGGTCTGAAAGAGCTAAACCATTGAAATCTAAGCTTACATCCCAAGTTGATAATAAGTCTGTTTTGTCAAAACCAGTCACTTCATTGCCTAGTTCAGATATGATGAATCCCAAGCATAGGACTAATGGAGATCACCCACAAATCAGAAATGCTATAAGCTTAACTAGGTCTCATGCAAAACATAGTCTGACAGATCAATCCCCTAAGAAATTCTCAGATCACAAAAAGACAATTAGTCAAAACAAGGGTGTGCACTCATTTAGTTCAACTCACTGTGGCTTCAAATGGATTCCCACTGGTAGATTATTTAAGTTTACAGGACTTAAACGAACTTACATCCCTAGATCATGCCTCAAATGGATTCCTACATGTAAACTTTTCAAGAATGTAGAGCCTAATAGGATCTCCATTAATGATAAGTCTGTAGTATACTGTGATGCATCCAAATGTGAGACTAATCATGTCACTAACTCTTCTATGTACAAATCTACATGTGCTTCCAGTACAATGTGCTCTCAGTCGTTTTCAGGTACAATGCTCAACTCAATCAGGAACTTCATGACTTGGTTCCCATCAGAAATGAACATAGCTCATTCAGGAGCTATAGCGTGCAACAGTTGATGCACTACTTACTTTGACTCCTATTCATCATTGAATCAGGACTCGTTCATCCATATCTTTGTATAAATCGAGTTTCTTTAAAAAAAAAAAAAAAAAAAAAAAAAAATCTTTCCTGATTAAATTCTTTAAATGTACTATTTTATCACGTTTTTCCTATCTAATAAAGAATATTTTCACTGTTATCGATAACATCTACGGTCCTAGAAATGTCATTCAATAATGACACGGGATCATAGATGAAGTTCGAACAATTGAAATATTCTTGTTTCCATTTTATCAGGGTAAACTTATGTCAATCAATGTTCTTTGATGAACTTGATTGAGGGGGAGACTGTGTATATGTTTTTCTTGACTATCTATGCCATTGGCTTCTGTGTTGGTTATAATGCTTGCTCGTTTGCATGTTGAGGTCGTGTCTTGCCTCTGTAACTATCGGGTTATGGTTTTTGTTGGTTGTGGTCGTATCTTGCTCATAGGATTATCATTGTGTACCTTCGTATTAAGTGCCTAGTATTAAATGCTTATTGGTCTAAATGATTAATTGATTCATGTTGATCATTGTGATAATCTATGCTAGCGACTTAGTCTATATTCTGTGTTAGCATCTTACCACTCCTTCCTCAAAACCATAGGGACCAAACTTGTCTAATATGTGAATGTTGTGTTGCACTAGCGTTTTACCTCTCATTCTAAAACCACGAGGACCAAATGTGTCATAATGCCAAAGTTAGTTTGAATACCCCTAGCGTATTACCTGATCTCTTCTCAAACAAGTTTCCTTTTTTTTCTCTCTCTCGTTTTTTCTTCTATTCGTATAATTGCTCTACCTAGCGACTTAGCAAGAGGTTTGTCTCGAATCACTCTTATCTTAGCTCTCTTAAGCGTTTGTGTTGTGTTTCTAACTTGTCACGTTTACCAGATTCGAACGTGCATCTCGTGTACTGTGACTGTTGGATTCCCTCTTAGGTTCGAAGGGCTGATGATTATTATGATTGCATATATTCTAAGTGTTGGTGCATTATTTTGTGATTGTTGTATATGTTACCATGAAAGGATAATGATTGTTTGGTGGATTGGGTGGTTTGCCTGTTGAATTTTTGAGTGTTCTTGGTGGCGAGTTAAATTGTTCTTGGTAGCGACTTAGTCTGAATGTTCTTCATAGCGAGTTAGTGTTCAAGTTAGCGACTACGTTTCTGTAGCGAATTAGTTCACTAAATTCTAGCGACTTGGTTAGCGAGTTAGCAGTTAGCGACTTGTATTTACAAGTTAGCGAATTAGTAACCTAGCGACTTAGTTAACGAATTGATAGCGACTTGGGTGTGTTACTGTTCATGGCGACTTGACTTTACATGCTAGCGAATTAGCATAGCGACTTAGAGTGCTAATCTTTTAGCGACTTGTCTGTGGCTCTAGATGACGACTTGTCTTTACAAGTCTGCAACATTGTTCACTTTCATGTTGAGAATTAGTATTAGGGTCAAGGATTATTAATATGTTCAAAGGTCCAGTGTTATAGTTGATCTCATTCTCTATACTTAGGAACTTCTAATTCAATTTGTTGAGTCTACACACTCTATGTAATCTGCTATGTCAAGTCTGTTTAGGGAAAAGGTACTTGGTTTCTCTCACGACAACCAAATTGTTTCTTTTTCCTCATACACACTTGTTATATCACTTCTACATTTGTATTGTGGCTCATGACATGATCCCTTTGCTATGCTCTCTTTTGCTTGTTATTCCCTTATCTGCTCGTCATGTGAATATTTATCTGTAAGATTATACTCCATTGTATTATCTCTCGTAAGGAAGTTGTCTTTTATGTCTCTATACGTGTTTTTTTTGGGAACTCCCTCTGAGTGACTAATCCTATGTGTCCATGTCATAAGGGTGCTCTCATTGTTGTCTCATCTACCATTTATCATCTAACCTGTTCCCATTCATTACTGTTGATTGTATGATTACTCAGAACATCAATGGCAAGTTCAATCCCAGAAAAGAGTGCTACCCCGTCAGCATCATCCAAAGTCCTTTCAGACGAAGAAATCCTTCCCAGGAGTCAATGGGCTGTTATTGGAAAAATCAACTGTTATGTGGATCTACAAAGGCTTCAACAAAATCCGATACTCAAAGTTTCCATTGACATCCTCAAAAACACAAACTTCTTCGGAGCACTTTCCAAGCAATGCTCAATTCCCTCCATTTACATTCAACAGTTCTGGAACACCATTCAATGGGACAAAATCACAGCTCGATACTCTTGCATGCTGGATGATATGGAGTTCACAATTGATTCTGATATTCTGAGCAAGGCTCTTGGAATCACACCCTGTAACCCTGACTTTCGTTCTGAATCTCCACCTGGTGCTGACGATTTGATTGTCTTTCTAATTGGATTGGGTTATCAGAACAGTATTTCAAGAGCATCTGAAATCATCACTGGACACATGTTTCAACCATGGAGAGCCATTACAACAATTCTTAACTTGTGCCTATCTGGAAAAAGATCAGGGTTCGATAAAGTGAGGATCCCCATCTTGCAAATCCTATGGGGAATCGTTAATAGGGTTGATGTGAATGTATCAGATCGTATTTGGGAAGAATTTTCGTTATCAATGAACACATTCATATCTGACAGAATCAATTTCCAGAACAAAGCTCAAGGCCGAAAGAAACAGAACAAGCTTGTAATTCCCAGTATCAGATTCTCTAAGCTTGTTATCCAGTACTTACAACAAACTCATAAATTCACTCCTAGGTCTGAATCAACTTTACACAAAGCAGAAGATGAATTTGTTTTAGGAAACCTGAAATATGTTCCTAGAGGTTCGGATAAAGAAGTATTTGGATTGCCAATTCCTGATTGTCTTCTCACAGAAGATATCAAGAAGATGGACTACTTCAAGCAATACATGAAAAGAGCAACCAAACTCTCTGCTGATGTCACACCATCTCCTATACAACCAAATGCTCCCATAACCAAGTCAGCCTCACAAGCATCCTATGCCTCTCTTCCTAAAAAGAGACTTGAAAGGTCTCAACAGTCTGACACCGCATCCAAGAAGCGGAATGTAAAAAGAAAGAAAGTGGAAAAGGAGATTGGTGAGAAAACTGAGATACCAAGGAATGTTA
>BPTQ01000006.1:103311940-103482392 GCA_019973895.1 Chrysanthemum seticuspe
AAAAAGAACTGAAAATACGTTTTGACTCTAATCTGGTTTCTCTTTGGGGTATTCGAGTACATTCGAATAAGTTCGAATTTACTCGAATTACTTTGTCATTTGATCGAAAATCTTGATTATTGTAGTTTTAATTTACTGTTCTCTAATTTTTACTCTTAAATTGAGTGTTCTTAGGTTGAACGAACGTCCGGTTATGGTTTGGGTAATGATGTGATTGACTTGGACTAAGTTGGGTAAAGTCTCCAGACGTTGTTGGGTTCTGTATAAGCTTACATGAGCTTATGGGGTTTCTCTTTGGTCTAATCTCAGTTTTGCATAAAAGTCAAGAAAAAGTCAAACGGGTCATGGTTTGGAAAGTCAAACTGATTTGGGTTGATTTATGGTTCCCATCTGTTCATTAGCTTAATAATGTGTTGATTAGTCAGTTTTGGATTGCTTATGCTAAGTTTACCTCTAGATCAGTTTGCTACATGCATTTTCATGATTTAAAGGGGTGTTTGGATTGCTTGAAAAAACAGTGATAGAGAGTAATTTGTTGCAGTAGATCAGTTGATATAAGCTTAGTTTAGATCATTTGGTTCATACCTGTCCTTAGTTTGCAGCTAACTGCATCAATAGTCAATATTGCTTTGTATCTGTCTTTGCGCTTAAATCTGTTAGACTTAGGATTTCATATGCTGCATAAATGTTAGGATTTAGATTCTATAGCTTTATGTAGTCTCATTCCTTCATTAAACATCAGTTTCATTTCAATATAGTAGCTTAGAATCTCAAATTAGTCAACATCTTTTAATTGTTTCAAAAGTCAAACTCAAGTTAAATCTGATTTGTGCCAAACTTGCAGCTAGTATCTACTGTTCATTTCAAGAAAATAAGGTCTGATTTTTGGTCCAGAGTTAGTCTGCTAGGTGGTCTACTTAATTCTAGTGCTAGATTTCATTTTGGCTTATTAGATCAGTAGATGCATTAGCTTAAAGCTTATCCCTGTCTTACTGTTTCTGCATCAGATAGCTACTGTCCATTTAGCAGCTTTTGTCTTGATCTTTAACTTTCTCATCATAAGTCCTTATTGGCTATAAATCTGGATATGTGATCTCTGCTAGGTTGGCTTGAGTCCCATGTTTTCGGTTTTCCCTTAAGCTTACTGAATAAGCAGTTACAACTGCTTATTCAGTAAGGTCTGTTAACCTATTTGTTATAATATCAGTTTTCTTTAATCCTAGGTATAATGCTTATTAGCTGTTAGGAGTAGGTGCTTTTAGTTGCTTTAGAGTATATTTGATGTTATCCAGCTTCTGTAGCATTTTGGTTCACTCTTGAGCTTATTTGCTTATCTTATAAGTGCTTATTTAGGGCAGTTTACATAGCAGCCCTCTATTCTTCCACATAAGCATCAGTTTTTATATTTTTCTCTGCTTTAGAATAATATTTTAGATTTTCCCTGAAATTTTCATAATTTTTAGACACTGTTTAGTATTTTTCTTAATTAAAATCAGTTTTTAATCATTTTAATTAGCTTTAATTGCAATTAATTGAGAAAAAGTTCCAAAAAATAGTTTTTCAATTTTAATAGATTAAGATAAATATAAAAAGCACAAAAAATATTTTTCCTTATTTTTCTCTTTGTATTTGGTATTTTTAATAATTTAAATTAGATACAAATAGATTTAAATTCCTAGAAAATAGATAAATAGTCATAAAAATACAAAAATAGTTTTGAAAAGTCTATTTTGATATTTTAGACTTTTCCAAGTCTTAATCTTATTTTTCTAACTTTATTTCCTATTTTCTTGCATTTTAGGTAATTATTAAATAGTTAAAAATAGTTTTTAATTAATAATAATTAATTAAATAGTCATAAAATTAATTTTCTTTTTCTAATAATTTTCTTTTATCATTAGGATTGTAAAAATGTATTTTTCATATTTTTAGGATTTTTATTGTATAAGTTTCACTTTTTATTTTACACGTTTACGTATTTTTTAATTTAAACGTAAGTTTTTAGTCTTAAGTTTTAAACGTTCATCACTTTAAATATAGTGATAGCGTTTATTTAATAGATTTTATCTTTTTAATCTTCTTTAATTTGCATTTAAGCCGTTTTTATTTGTTGGCTTTTTCCTGTAGTTATAATAATTCCAAATTCTCTTTTCCGTCCAAATCTCCCGATCACTATACGTGAGGTGATCCATTGCACAGCTCGATGGGACATAACGACCCGGGGAGACACTATACTCCTCAGATCTTCATTGCATTCGTGCTTGAGCAGTTTTAAGCTGGTTACGGTCTGCCATTCACAAGTGGCAGGCTTGTGTGATTTAGCTTGACTGTTTGGCACGCATCAAATTTTTGGCGCCGCTGCCGGGGAGCTGTGCTGATTATCTTCCGTTTAGCAGATTAGTGATTTGGATATTCACTCATTGTTTATACCATCTGTATATGTTTATATTTTCTTTTAAAAATCAAAAATCCAAAAAGATTTTCAGTCTTTGTTTTTGCATCATGTCTATCCAAAAATCCAAAAATATTCGTCTTTACCCTCTAACCCTATTTGATTCTTTATCTCTTTACCCTCTATCCATTTGATTCTAACTTCTTCTATTCTGATGGAATCATCGATTCCTTGTGTCGGTTGTGGAGAACCGCTTTTCGGTTTACCGTGTCGTTGGTGTACGTGCGAACGGTGCGGTAATGACATTCATAACGGAAGTTGTTTGTTTTGCGGTTCGAGGAATTCATGTTCTTATGATCAAAATTCTTTCAATGAGCCGAAAAACTTCTCCGACTACCCACCCCAACCCCAAAATTTTTCGTTCAATCAGCAGAATTGCTATGGTTGTGGGGATCCGTTAGTTGATTTTCGATGTCAACGATGTTCTTGCGAGAGGTGTGGAAATGATCTTACGGATGGATTTTGTTCGTTTTGTGCTTCGGAAGCTGAAAACTCATGCACTTATCCGAACTTTTCCAATCATCCTCAAAACGATTTTAGCCACACTCCTCAGTATTCATTTAAGCAAGAACCGTGCTATCAAAGTTTTAATGACACATCGTTTCAGAATGTACCGAATTTTTCTTGCACAAATTGTGGAGGTCCTCACGATAATTTTCATTGTCAACCGTGGAATCAAAATTACTATACTTCCGGGTTTGAAAATTTCCAACCTCCACAGCACCATACGGTTCAAACTCCACCTGAGCCGTTGTCTCAAGAAATTTCCTATGATTTTGAATCCACAATGAAAAAACTTGATGATATACTTCAAAACCTTAAGAATCAAGTGAGTGGTGAAAAAACCATGGGAGAATTGCTAGCCGAAGAACGAGAGGCTCGCAATTCTAGGGAAGAAGTATTAGCCCTAGAGCATGCAGCTCTAAGGCGTTCCCAATTTCTTAATGCAGCTATGTATGATGATGACGAGGAGAGTATTCCTTTTAAGAATATTATTTCTCAACTCCCTCAGTCAATTCATATCCCAGCAGTTGAGATTCCATCTCAAACAACTGCTATCACACCCAAAGCTCCCACTCACTCTCTGAACATGGGGGACGAGCATCTTGACACTGTTCCTGAAAAGGAATCGGACGAATTCATAAAGTCTAGTGTTGAGGACCTTGTCCCAATCCCAAGTGAGTCTGAGGGAATTCTTGACCATGAGTGTGATGTGTCTTCTCCTCTTACAAATGATCTTGTTGAGACTTTCTCAGATTTTGACAATGATTATAGTGATGCCGATTCTTTATATTCTAAAGACATAGAATTTATTGATGCATCACTTCCGCATTCCGAGATCGTCAACTTAGAAGAGGATGTTGACCATGTTGTTTCCACAACAATTAATACGACTATCACTAATCCCTTATTCGAATTCGATTCTGAATTTACTATAAATTCAGTTAATCCAATCTTTGATAGTGATGAGTCTGACACGGAGACTATAATGGACGAGGTGCATATTTATAGCCCACGAAGTACCGCACATGTCCCACCTCCGTATATTCTTCACGAGGAGTTCTCCAGTGAACTCACTCATATCATATCTCCGCTGGAGTATGATTGCTTGGATGGCAAAAATCATGATCGGGGGGAGAGAATCTCAATTTGCATAGTCATGACAAATCTTCCCACCCTCCCAACCGAGATGCCTTCCAACCCAAAGAGCTCAACCGATAAAATCCAAACGAGTGCTACTGCACTTGATCCTGAGGAAGAAGATCTTATCATGATCGTCATCATGATTTTCCTTCTTTTCTTCACCTACTCGGTGACTTCCTCTCTTCTTCACTCCTTCGGGAATGAAGACACTATTTTTGATCCCGGCATTTTCAATTATAATTTTTGAGCCGGTTCTCTATATCTCATCGGTGTGGAACTTTCACGTACTTCAATGTTTATCCAAACATCTTGAATGAAAGTCCGATGGAGATTGTTTCTTCCACTTTGCTTCCCCATGAACTAATGAATTCGGGGTCGAGTCAAGCTAGCGACTCGGAAATCAAAAACAGTAGCACGCACCATATGGGTTTTCACCCATATTTCTGTCTTCTTACCCCCTTTCTACCACCTAAGTGTGGGGGTAATACCCCACATGTTATATTAAAAAAAAAAAAAAAAAAAAAAAAAAAAAAAAAAAAAAAAAAAAAAAAAAAAATCTATCATAATAATGGCCGTAGTATTTCCCTTTCACGTTCTTTGTTTCGGCATAACCGCCGGTACTTTGAATATTGAGGGCAATATTCATTTCTAAGTGTGGGGGGGAATTCTCGCGAATTTTATCATATAATTATACCAATTCCCCCGTTTTTGGCCAAAATTTTTTTTTTTGGAGTAAGTGTTTTACACTTTCTCATTTGGTTATCAGTCCGCCATGTCTGTAAGACAAAAGGATTGGCTAATCCAGGAGCAAACGGCTCTTGGTAAAGATATCTCAAATCCGTTGACGGCTTGCAATTTGCCCAAAATTGTATGGTATTCAGCTCACCATATCCTAAAAAGTGAAGAGTTGGCTAGCCCGCAAGATTATGGCTTGTGGTAAAGGCAGTGGAAAAACCATAATTGGTATTCAGCTCACCAAAGATAATATTGATAATTTATCTAAGAGTTGGCTAGTCCAGAAGGGTACGGCTTCTGGTAAAGACAAAATCAAATCCGTTGAAAGCTGGTGGTTTGCTCAAAATCACATGGTTATCGGTGTACCATGGTTCTTACTTGAACTGAAACATTTGGCTACTCCAGAAGTAATGGCTTTTGGTAAAGAGTTTAAAATCCATTATGTTTTCTCAAATCATTGCTAGGGACTAGCAATATCTCAGTGTGGGGGATTGATGAGTGTCTAAATACTCATCATTTTTAGTCAAATCTGAACTGCAAAACGGTTAAAAATGCTCAGAAACGCATCAAAACACTGAAAATATTCCAAAATTACATTTTATATGTTTCAGATGCAAAATGTTCAAAAACAGATGAAAAATGAGCAAATTTTGCATAATTGGCAGTTTCAGTCCCCCAAGTTTCTAAAATTGTCAAAAATAGTCCCTGAGTCAAAATTTCAAAAGTAAAATCACCAAAGGTCCTTTTTAAATCATAACTTGTCAAATTTAGTCCTTTGGTGAAAAATATAAAAAGTTTTGAGAAAATTACAAATTAGTCCTTCAAGTTTCAAAATTGGCAGAAATGGCCCCTGGAAAATTGCAAAATGACAGATTTGGTCCCTGTACTTTTGAAGCTTGTCAGTTTTAGTCCTTTGAAATAACTTTGAGATAATGGCAGTTTGGTCCTTACATTTTCAGGAATTACATAAATGGTCCTTGTTATTATTAACTCTTCACACCATTTTGACCCTTGACACCAATTGGACCCCTGTCAAATAACCTTTTGGACCCCCCCTTGATTAATAGCCTGTGGTCAAAACCTGGTCAAAACCCACCCACGCGCCAAAAAAACCTTCCCTGTCTTCCCTTTCCCACTAGCCTGCAAAACTCAACCAACACTCTTCCCCCTCCTCCAACTCACCTTTCCACTCAATTTGTTCCCTCCAAACACAACCTTCCAAGAAACAATAACATCTTTCACCTTACCCACACTCAATCTCCCATATCTGTTAAAGTCTCATTTCCCGCCAAAATTGACAATTTTGCCAAAGCTCTCAAAAGTCACCCAATGGCTCAGGAATATGGTGGGATTCACTTATAGAGGTGAGAGAAGACTCCTAGAGCTATAAAAGAAGGGGAAAAGAAGCAAGTAGTGGGTAGTTAGTTTTTATAAAAATTTCCTTATGTCGTTTTTTTTTTTTTTTATCAATGTCTTAGATAGTTCAAATGTTGTAATCTCAATTCCTTTGTATAACATTCAAGTTTAAACATCATTGTGGGGTGCTTTGGATATCCATTTAAAGTTTTTATATAAGTTAATATTTTCAAGGTTACTGTTGAGATTTTTAAGTTCTAAGTTTTCTGTCCAGGTTGTTAGTTGTTTGTTTTAAGCTTAAACAAGTTTGCTTATGGTCTTTATAAGCTTTCTATAAGCTCACAATACATTTTCAAGCAAATGTGTTGCTTGGTCAACAAAAGTCAACTCTTAAGCTCAAACTGGAAAATGGTGTCTTGGGTTGTTGCAGACCTCTGAAATGGGTTGAATCAGGTTCAGTTAGTGTAGTAATGGGTTTGGTATTGGCCTGCAAGCAAGTTGGATTCTTGTGAGTTAAATTCTCATTTTTAATCTCTTGTCATTTAATTTTGATGTTATTAGTTCTAAAAGCTAGTTTACTGTTTCATTAAGCTCATTTAAGCTTGAATAAGCTTACATGAGCTTATGGGGTTTCTCTTTGGTCTAATCTCAGTTTTGCATAAAAGTCAAGAAAAAGTCAAACGGGTCATGGTTTGGAAAGTCAAACTGATTTGGGTTGATTTATGGTTCCCATCTGTTCATTAGCTTAATAATGTGTTGATTAGTCAGTTTTGGATTGCTTATGCTAAGTTTACCTCTAGATCAGTTTGCTACATGCATTTTCATGATTTAAAGGGGTGTTTGGATTGCTTGAAAAAACAGTGATAGAGAGTAATTTGTTGCAGTAGATCAGTTGATATAAGCTTAGTTTAGATCATTTGGTTCATACCTGTCCTTAGTTTGCAGCTAACTGCATCAATAGTCAATATTGCTTTGTATCTGTCTTTGCGCTTAAATCTGTTAGACTTAGGATTTCATATGCTGCATAAATGTTAGGATTTAGATTCTATAGCTTTATGTAGTCTCATTCCTTCATTAAACATCAGTTTCATTTCAATATAGTAGCTTAGAATCTCAAATTAGTCAACATCTTTTAATTGTTTCAAAAGTCAAACTCAAGTTAAATCTGATTTGTGCCAAACTTGCAGCTAGTATCTACTGTTCATTTCAAGAAAATAAGGTCTGATTTTTGGTCCAGAGTTAGTCTGCTAGGTGGTCTACTTAATTCTAGTGCTAGATTTCATTTTGGCTTATTAGATCAGTAGATGCATTAGCTTAAAGCTTATCCCTGTCTTACTGTTTCTGCATCAGATAGCTACTGTCCATTTAGCAGCTTTTGTCTTGATCTTTAACTTTCTCATCATAAGTCCTTATTGGCTATAAATCTGGATATGTGATCTCTGCTAGGTTGGCTTGAGTCCCATGTTTTCGGTTTTCCCTTAAGCTTACTGAATAAGCAGTTACAACTGCTTATTCAGTAAGGTTTGTTAACCTATTTGTTATAATATCAGTTTTCTTTAATCCTAGGTATAATGCTTATTAGCTGTTAGGAGTAGGTGCTTTTAGTTGCTTTAGAGTATATTTGATGTTATCCAGCTTCTGTAGCATTTTGGTTCACTCTTGAGCTTATTTGCTTATCTTATAAGTGCTTATTTAGGGCAGTTTACATAGCAGCCCTCTATTCTTCCACATAAGCATCAGTTTTTATATTTTTCTCTGCTTTAGAATAATATTTTAGATTTTCCCTGAAATTTTCATAATTTTTAGACACTGTTTAGTATTTTTCTTAATTAAAATCAGTTTTTAATCATTTTAATTAGCTTTAATTGCAATTAATTGAGAAAAAGTTCCAAAAAATAGTTTTTCAATTTTAATAGATTAAGATAAATATAAAAAGCACAAAAAATATTTTTCCTTATTTTTCTCTTTGTATTTGGTATTTTTAATAATTTAAATTAGATACAAATAGATTTAAATTCCTAGAAAATAGATAAATAGTCATAAAAATACAAAAATAGTTTTGAAAAGTCTATTTTGATATTTTAGACTTTTCCAAGTCTTAATCTTATTTTTCTAACTTTATTTCCTATTTTCTTGCATTTTAGGTAATTATTAAATAGTTAAAAATAGTTTTTAATTAATAATAATTAATTAAATAGTCATAAAATTAATTTTCTTTTTCTAATAATTTTCTTTTATCATTAGGATTGTAAAAATGTATTTTTCATATTTTTAGGATTTTTATTGTATAAGTTTCACTTTTTATTTTACACGTTTACGTATTTTTTAATTTAAACGTAAGTTTTTAGTCTTAAGTTTTAAACGTTCATCACTTTAAATATAGTGATAGCGTTTATTTAATAGATTTTATCTTTTTAATCTTCTTTAATTTGCATTTAAGCCGTTTTTATTTGTTGGCTTTTTCCTGTAGTTATAATAATTCCAAATTCTCTTTTCCGTCCAAATCTCCCGATCACTATACGTGAGGTGATCCATTGCACAGCTCGCTGGGACATAACGACCCGGGGAGACACTATACTCCTCAGATCTTCATTGCATTCGTGCTTGAGCAGTTTTAAGCTGGTTACGGTCTGCCATTCACAAGTGGCAGGCTTGTGTGATTTAGCTTGACTGTTTGGCACGCATCAGTGCGCTTGGAAGTACCTGCGTAGTCGCTTGGCAGCAAACACCAATGCCAGAACTAATTTTTCCATGGCGCTGTAGTTCATCTCCGTCTTCTTGAGTGCTTTGCTTACAAAATAGATAGGGGTTTGTACCGAATCCCTATCTGTTAGTAGCACTGCGCTCATTGCTCCATGAGTTGCTGATAAATACATGATCAGCTCTTCCCCTGGTCGGGGTGCGACAAGTGTTGGGAGCGTTGCTAGATGTTGTTTGAGCTGAGTGAAGGCTTCTTCCGCCTCCGTAGTCCACCGGAAATCACCCTTTTTTATACACTTCTTGAGTGTTTTGAAAAGAGGTAAGGATTTTTCTGCTGACTTGGATAGGAATCTATTTAAGCCGGCCAGCTTTCCGTTGAGAGATTGGACTTCCTTCAGCGTGCGCGGTGAAGGAAGTTCGATGACCGCCTTTGTCTTAAAAAAAAATCTTTCAAATAATGGCCGTAGTATTTCCCTTTCACGTTCTTTGTTTCGGCATAACCGCCGGTACTCTGAATATTGAGGGCAATATTCATTTCTAAGTGTGGGGGGGAATTCTCGCGAATTTTGTCATATATTATCCACCCAATTCCCCCGTTTTTGGCCAAAATTTTTTTTTGGAGTAAGTGTTCTACACTTACTCAGAATGGTAATCAGTCCGCCATGTCTGAAAAACAAAAGGATTGGCTAATCCAGGAGCAAACGGCTCTTGGTAAAGATATATCAAATCCGTTTACGGCTTGCAATTTGCCCAATTCTCGCGAATTTTGTCATATATTATCCACCCAATTCCCCCGTTTTTGGCCAAAATTTTTTTTTTGGAGTAAGTGTTCTACACTTACTCAGAATGGTAATCAGTCCGCCATGTCTGAAAAACAAAAGGATTGGCTAATCCAGGAGCAAACGGCTCTTGGTAAAGATATATCAAATCCGTTTACGGCTTGCAATTTGCCCAAAATTGTATGGTATTCAGCTCACCATATCCTAAAAAGTGAAGAGTTGGCTAGCCCGCAAGATTATGGCTTGTGGTAAAGGCAGTGGAAAAACCATAATTGGTAATCAGCTCACCAAAGATAATACTGATAATTTATCTAAGAGTTGGCTAGTCCAGAGCAAACGGCTTCTGGTATAGACAAGTCAAAACCGTTGAAAGCTGATGGTTTGCTCAAAATCACATGGTTATCAGTGTACCATAGTTCTTACTTGAACTGAAACATTTGGCTACTCCAGAAGTGATGGCTTTTGGTAAAGAGTTTTTAAAATCCATTAAAATTTCAAATCATTGCTAGGGACTAGCAATATCTTAGTGTGGGGGATTGATGAGTGTCTAAATACTCATCATTTTTGTACTATCTAGACTGCAAAAACATCTGAAAACACTCAAAAATGCATCAAAATGATGAAAATATCACAAATCAGTGTTTTATATGTTTTAAATGCAAAAAGATCAAAATCAGATGAAAAACGTATCAAGTTTGCAAAATTAGCAGTTTTAGTCCCCTAAGTTTCAAAAGTTGTCAAAAACAGTCCCTGGTAAATCAAAATAAAGAAAAATGTCATTTAAGGTCCATGGGATTCAAAAGTTGTTAAAACAAACCCTTCAAAGTTTAAAATTTGCAAAATTACAGCTTTGGTCCCTCAAGTTTGAAAAATGTCAAAAATGGTCCTTGGAAATTTGAAAATGCCAAGTTTGGTCCTTATACTATTGGAGTTTGTCACTTTTAGTCCCTTGGAGCAACTTTGTGAAAATGGCAGCAGTGGTCCTTGTATTTTCAGAAAATGGCAAAACAAGTCCTTATTAATACCCTTTATACCATCTTGGACCTTAGACCTTTGAACCACTTGACCCCTTTGCCTTGACCCTTGGACCACCACTTGACCCCCCCGTTATTAATACTTCCCCGGTCAACCCACTTGGTCAAACAAACAAAAACCCGCCAAATCCGTTTCTTCTCCTTCCTCCCAACTACTTGCCTGCAACACCATCCCCCCAGCTTTCCTTCACCTTCCCTTGTCCCCTCCACCTGAACAACACTACAAAACACATTTAATGCTTCTTCTAACCCTTCACTCAACCCCCAACTGCTAATACCATTTTTTTCCCGCCAAAACGCAATCAAGGGCCAAGATGACTTCAACTGATCCAATGGTCATGGAAAATGGTGGGATATGCTCAGAAACAAGTGGGAAGACTATTTGGTGTATAAAAAGAAGAAAGAGAAGGAAGGAGAAGAGGGAAGTAGTGTAATTTAGTTTTACAAATGTCGTTTTTAAGTTTCTAAGCTTTCCAGTTCATGTTTAAGTTTTAAAGTGTTTGTAATCTTATTTTCAGTGTAATAAAAACTTATTTCCAGTCTCAATTTCAATTATTGTTTACGAATTCAGTTTTTGCAATTTTTATATCTAAATTCTCAAAACAATCAATTGTTGCTATTAGTTGTTATTATTGCTTCTGAAGCTTCTATAAGCTCTTAGGAAGCCTTTATAAGCTATCAGAAACCTTTGAATTCAGTTTTACTCTACAATCCTAAAATTACCAAAAATACCAAGAAATTAGCTAAAAAATAAAAAATCATGGGAATGGTGATCAAGACATTGAAGCAGAGCTAATCTTGGATTGATTCTGGTCTAGAGCTTCTTGGGAAGCAATAGGGTGTAATCTCAGACTTTGGTTCTCTGTTTTGAGCATTGGACTCATTTTGTAAGGCATTTTCTTAAACTTTGCATTTCTTAGTTCAACTGTTTAAATAGTGATAATTCTAGTTCAAATCTGTTTAATTATAGCTAATTTAAAATATGAAACAGATTTCTTGGTTTAAATACTTGTTTTAGTGTAAAAAGCTTCAATACAGTCTCATTAAGGGGTGTTTGTTTTAAATCAGTTAACTGTGTGATAAGGTGTTCTAGTAGTTACTTGTTGTTGTTCTGCATTACTTTAGATCCTTATAGTTCAATTCAGTCATAAAAATTAGTCTTCATTAGTTAAAAAGTCAAAATCTAGTTAAATTTCTTATCACAGTTCACTGTTAAGATTCTAGAGTGCAATTCTCATCACATTAGCTTAAAACTTGAAACTTTAGATTAAAATCACCTTAGTATAACTTATTATAACATATTCAATCATTAGAATCAGTCCTAAATTCATAAAAGTCAAAGTTGTAGTGTAATTAAAAAAGTCAAATTTTCCTTTGAGTCGTTTTTGAATAAACTTTGGAATTTTACTGTGAGTTTAATAATAGGAATTAGTTCATAAGCTTCTAGGATAGTAAATTTCAGTTGCTAAACTAAATTATAAAAATACTAGTTCAGTCTCAATTAGCTTATAAAGTCCTTATTTTTTAGCTTGGTTTGAGTCCTAGTCTGAATAAGTGTTCTGTGCACACAGTTGAGCAAGCTTTTTCACAAGCTTGTAAAAAGCTCATTATTGAGTCTCAGCTTATGCATTTTAGTTTTTTGTGTAGCTAACCTAGCTGTATCAAGGTTCCAAGTCTAGTTTTTCATTTCCTAGCTTATTAGATAAGCCTGCAATAGTTTTCTAATTTTGTCTATTTTAGTCTTAGTGTACCAGTTACTTAGTGTTCAACAGTTTTTCAAAAGCTCCTCTAGAGCTTATTTGTGAAAGCCAAACCTTGTAAAATAGCTTTTTAGAGAGCTCAGTTGGTCTACTTGTTGGTTCAAGTTTTTATTTTCATTTCTGAGCTTATTCAAGTGCTTAAAAAGTAGCTAGAAGGTGCCTAGTGATTTAAAAGAGTGTACTGTGTAACAGTGTTTAGCTTTTGCTTATTTGTGCTTATTAAGTGCTTATTTCTAGTTATTGTGCTTATTCAGTGTTCACATTAGTTTATAATCATTAGTATTAGCTTATTTCAATCAGTCTTTGCTCATTAACTAGCTCATTAATCAATTTAGCTTAAAGACTTGTGCTTATTCATTTTTAAAGTTAACTGTGGCAAAATCATAGCTTAATTCAGTGCTTATTGGTCGTTTTCATAAAAAGCTGTAGTTACAAAAAGTGCTTATCTCAGTGTATTTAATTAGTTTGTAAAATAAAAATCGAAAAAAAAAATGTTTAGCAAAAAGGGGGTAGGCAGGCTCGAACCTGAGACCTCCCCCTTAGGAGAATGTTAGAGGGTACCTGTATGCCAATTGCCCTTGGGACTTCTTCTGTTATTTCTTTACACCATTAATTACTTACATACACTTTAGTCAGTTTAGCTTATTAGATTAAGTTAGCTTATTTCGAGCTTATCTAAGCTAGATTTTTCAAGTTTTGTAATTTTCATAAATTTGTATTAGTGTTAAGTATTTTATAAAAAAGTTTCAGATTTTTCTCATTAGTTTTAGTATTTTTAAACATTTATTTAGTGTAAAATCTTATTTAATTCATAATAAAAAATATAAAAGTCTAAAAAATATAAATCTTTTTTCTAAAATTTTCTTTTATCATATAGTACGTAATAAAATTGTTTTTACACTTGTAGGACTTTTATTTCATAAATTTTACGTTTTATCTTGCGCTCCAGCGTAATTTTCGTATATAACGTACGTTTTCATTTTAGGCCACGTTTTTAGATATTTTAAGTTTACGTTTTAGTTAAAATAGTTTATTTAAGTTATTTTGTTTTATAAAATCACAAAAACATCATTGTAAAAATAGTGATAGCGTTTATTTAATATATTTTAGCTTTTTAATTTTCTTAATTTGTATTTAAGTCGCCTTAATTTATAAACTTTTTCAGTAGTGTAATTATCCAATCCAAAACCTTTCTGATCACTATCCTTAGTGATCATTCTATCATCTGATCAAGTGTTTTACACACCATTGAGTCTCCGTGGGACTTAACGACCCGGGAATTCATTATATTCTCCAGGACTTCATTGTATTTGTGTTTTAAGCAGTTTTAAGCTTCTTACGGTTAGCCATTCACAAGTGGCTAGCTTGCGTGAGGTAGCTTGACGGTTTAGCACAAATTACTATGTCGCGCACAAGCTCATCTTCAGTATGGCTCTTTATAACCAAGTCATCCACATAGACTTCCAGGTTGCGGCCCACCTGTTTTCTGAAAGCATGATCCAAAGGGCATTTTTGTATAACAGTAAACGCCTTGGCTTGTATGAAAGGCTGTTTTTTCCTCGTCTTCCTTAGCCATCTGTATTTGGGGATATCCCTTGTATGCGTCGAGGAAGCACTTTAAGGGATATCTGCACAAGGACTCTATTTTCCAGTCTATCTCTGGTAATGGATAGCAGTCTTGTAGGCATGCTTTATTAAGGTCGGTGAAGTCTACGCACATTCGCCAGCTGCCGTCACTCTTTTTGACCATTACTGGGTTAGAAAGCCAGTCATGGTAGTAGACTTCACGCATGATTCCCGCATCCACCAGTTTATGTATCTCTGCCAGAATAGCTTGCGCGCGCTCTGGGGCTTGGCCGCGCTTCTTCTGGCGTATTGGTGAGTACCCTTGTCGGATTCTCAGTTTATGCTCTGTGATTGAGCGTGGCACCCCTGTCATGTGTTTTGGCTCCCATGCAAAAATGTCCAAGTTCTTTTGTAAGAGTGCGCATACGGCTGCTTTGCCGTTGTCCGACAATGATCCTCCGATTGCTATTTCCTGTTCCGGGTATTCTGGGTGAATTGCAACCTTCAGGTTTGGGACTTTGGTTGCGCTCTGTTCTGGGATCGGTGCCGTTTCGCATGTAACCGTGTTACATTCTCTATTTGGTACCGTGGCATTGTAAAGAGTAACAATGCCTCCTTTCACGGGGAATTTAAGCATCCCGTGCGCTGTTGATGGCACTGCGCGCATGGCTGATATCCCGGGTCTCCCGATAATGCCATTGTATGGCGAAGGGGATTTGATCACCATAAATTCCATCCAAGCTGTCGCAGAGTGTTCTGCATTGCCAATGCTGACTGGTAATCGTAGTTGCCCCATGGGCCATATCTTTTCACCCGTAAAACCAGTCAGCGCCGTTCTGACTGGGCTTAACTGGCTGCGTATTTCAGGCCGCAGTCGTTTGAAGCAGTGCTCATACATGATGTCCGCTGATGCTCCACCATCGACGTACATGCGGTGGATGTCGTGACCCCCCGCACTGATCTCAATGGTGAGTGGCTCTACTACTGCGTTGTCCGCAGTTAGAGTAGGGAAAGAGATTTCGTTTCTTCGGGAAAACTCCTAGCTGACCTTCTGTCTAGTGATCCTCTGCCATGATTGTATCATGTAGATCGTGTCGGCCTTGTCTTTGGGTGTCTCCTTCTTGTTTCCACTCTTTTGTCTATCCTTTCCCTCTTTAATGTTTTTGACCAAGTGGTCCAATCTACCTTCTTTAACCATCTTGTCGATGAGCTGGCGCAGTTGGACACATTCGTTAGTGGTATGGCCCTTCTGTGCGTGGTAATCACAGTATCCATTCCCAGTGCGCCGATCCTCTGGAGTGCGCATCTGCGGTGGTCTTGGAAAATTCGCACCTTCCGTTGCGAGTATTTCTTTTGGGGTCTTGATCAGCGGGGTGTATCTGTCATTATCCCTCCCGCTTCCCTGGCTGCGATAGCTCCTATTACGGTTACTACCCTGGTCGTTGGATTGTCTCCCAGGTTGTTCCTGTGACCGGTAGTTCGAGTAGTTTCTTTTGCTATCCGCCGCGGCGGCTTCTCCCTGGACGAAGGACCGAGAGCATTTCATGAGATCATCAAAGGTTTCAGGAATCTTGTCGTTCAACCTCTTGATGAGTTCTGGATTATTAATCCCGTTCATGAAACCAGAGATCTTTAATACTTCAGGGCATGCTTTAACTTGCATGCATTCATCTTTGAAGCGTTCCATGAATGCGCTTGTAGATTCTCCTTGGCGCTGTTTTACCCTGGCGAGTTCGACAGGATTTTTAGCGCACTTCTTCCTCTGAGTAAAATTTAGGCGAAACGCCTTTCTCAATTCCTCAAAGCCATTGATGCTTCTGCGTGGAAGCTTGCTGAACCAGTTCCGCGCGTTTCCCACTAGTGTGGAGTTGAACATGTGGCACCACACAGGCTGTGGCCAGTTTTCAATTGTCGCGGCTGATTCAAAAATTGTGAGGTGATCATCAGGGTCACCTGTTCCATCATAGGTTTTTACGTTGGCAGGCATGCGTCTTCTTTTGCTTTCTGAGAAGTCACTGATGCGCCGAGTAAACGCATCCACCTTTTGACGGCGCCAAGGGAGGGATATATCTTCATCCTCCTGGTCATTGTATATGTTTCTGGACTTCCAGTGTCCAGTTTCGCTATCCTCGTTGTCCGAGGAATTTTCAGAGGACGAATTTTCCTTCTTTCGGCGCTTGCGCCGACTGTCTTCTGAGTTTGTACTCGGAGGACTTTCACTTGGGGAATAGCGTCGTCCCAGTCTGTCTTGGATTCTGCGGCTACCAAGTCTGGTGTGGACATTGGTACGCTTTTCATCTTCATCACTCTCACTCAGATGATGCGAGTGAGATGTCTCCTCGTCCTCGATTCTCCTCCCAATTCTATTGAATACTGGGGGTCGGCGGTTGTCTCTCCCGCGCTTCTCTTTCTGACGGCGCAGTGGTGAAGTCTCGTATTCAGAATCGAAATTGAGTCGGGCTTTCAAGTTCCGACCTGATCTCTTCTTCTCTTCCTCTTGCATGAGGGCAGTTAATGTTTCGTAGTTTTGGGATACGAAATCTTCTGGTGCTAGCTCTGGTGCGACCCCCTCAAGAGCGAGTGTGTTTGTTTCTATCACTACACCCTTATTTCGGTCAGGTGCATCTGGTGCCTTTGTCAGATCAGTTTCTAGCACCGATTGAAAGGGAGTAGTAAGGACGGTGCGCAGTGGGTCTACTCCACTCGTGGTGGTTGTAGTGGCTTGGGTTGTTCCCGAGCGCGGTTCCACCAGAGGGAAGACCAAGTCTTGGCCTGATCCCTTGTTTTTAGCAGCGCTGGTTGTCCCAGAGGTCTGCTTGGGAGTTAGTCCGCTTTGCGACTTCTTTCCCATAAGGTCTGACTGCGATCGCTGATTTCCATGCTTCGTCATTCTAGTCTTGGTTTTTAGTGTATGGTCCCACGGATGGCGCCACTTGTTGATACAAAAGTTGGGCGTTCCTTGTTTGAAGCTCCGGCTCTCGTACCAATTGAGAATTGTTGCTTGAGACCTGCGCACTAAGAGACAAAAGACACCGTTAGGCTTACCGTGGGATTGTTTCCCACGATTATCCTCTGGCGTGAGAGTAAGTAATCGGTTTAGGGTTTTAGGAGAGTTAGGGTTTGTAGATCGTACCTTAAACGAGGGATATGATTCCCTTTATATACGCACGGAATCCTTGTTGGTTCCGTGTTCCTCAACCTTCGGCGTATCCCGCCTAAGTCGGTTGGGGATGATTATCTCCATAATTAGGAGATATCCAATATCTATTCTGTAAATAGATTTGGGCTTGGGCTTTCGTGAGCCCGAACATCTAGTCCGCGTAGCCCAGTTCATACCGGGCTAAGTTAGTGTTGGACTTTAGTCGGGTTCGTGACCCGAATATAGACTATACGTCATCAACTCTAATTACTGATGCAACTTCAATAACTAGAGTCTCCAGACCATAAGATGATGATGAAATCCGTGACATCTAACAATAACTCACCGACTATTTTTGTTCTCATATCGAACATTCAGAAACTTAGAAATATCTAAAGTATCCAAAATATATTTACATGATGTAACACTCTAAAATTTGAAGTTTTAGCAATAGATATTTAATAGTAGTATTTATATGACTTAGAAACTTATTAGAGTTAGTATTTAACAGAATAAGGACCTAAAATGTAAATAGTTAAATAGTATTTAACAGAATAAGGACCTATAATGCAAAATAGTTAACTGAAAAAGGACCTGCAATGTAACGAAATTGACGACAAAGACTAACGGTACAAAAGTAAATATTTAACTGTAAAACTACAAAACTGCCTTTAAGGGATTTTATAACCTCAATCTCAAGGATTTCAACCCAGGGAAAAATATTGTCACCATTTTGCTAGGATAATTTAAAGGAGGGTTAATCTAAGAAGGGTTTGAAGCTAGTTGGTGAATTAGGAGGCTTTTAGTGTTTCCTAACTAATTTTCTTCAATGTAAGTATGAATTTTCAGTTTTAGCTTGATTATTTATACGAGATGATTTGGGGGTTTTGGACAGTAAGTGTATAAATTATGATTCTAGCAATAGTTGTGTTGTTATTAATGACTTCTTGACCTAGTTATTATGCTTCACGAGGCATTTGGTCCCGTGCGATGCACGAATTATGTTGTTGAGTAACTGATTAAATTCGCACGGGGTCTGAATGCATGAATTATGTTGTTGGGTAATTGACTAAATTTGCATGTGATTCACACAACTTTTTGTACCATACATAATCTAAATGAATATGAATGCCTTATATGAATTTCTCATTTAAATTTGTTTGTTAATGAATGAGTGAATAAAACCAAAATGTGCGTCACTAGACTTAAGGGGTGTGTTGGTGCAATGACGACCAAAGTCTCTTTTATGTTTTAATGATGACAAGTATATACTCGGAAACACATAAAATCACAAACGATAGTCAAAAACCAAAATGCACATCACTAGAGTTGGCGCACTAGCGCACCATGGACTAATCATGTGCGTCTCGGTTTTTCCAAGTCGTCCTTTTGCTTCTTTCAGTACAGGTTCGTTTGTGATATTTGAGTTGTTAGTTAAGCTCGCATTAAGATTAAAACTTAGAGAGATTCCCAAAACAAATCCTCCCGTTTTTTAAAACGCCTACTCAAAACTTGTTTTTCAAAGCCTTTAGCCAAGTTTTTCCTCAAACCTAGGAAAATCATACTTTCACTAGAACTTCAAAGGAAGGTATTCAAGTAACCATAACCCCTGTGTATATCTTTACTTATCACATAACGGGTTTACTCCCTTACTGGTCATTTAAGCAGAGGTCACTTTGCGTATATGAAACTTTCTATTTATATGATATTGATTTACTATAACTCAAAGCCCTTGTCTTACTTGCATCAAGATGATTAGTGAATGATTTAATTGTGGCTTAAATTAAGGATTATCAAATTTGAATACTTGAGTTTGAATTCTTGAAATGTGATTATCCTTTGTATAATCCTAATACACAAACATTCTCTTACACACTCTTACACTCTTGTCTCCTACACCACAACACAATTCACTACTCATTCTCTTTGTCCCCTTCATTCCCACATTCCACAAAATACCACCTAAACATTCCTTTTGCCATATGATTATTCCACCAACACAAATTATACACATCACGACCTTTCCTCTTCAAGATTCATTCATCATCACCACATTCTTCTTTTCTCTACATATGTTAGGAGATTAGATGTTAAAAACAAAAAGAGTAGAGTCAATTTAGGGATGAAAAGAAAACACATGTCGCCTAATTCGCCAGAGTAAATGGGAGAGTTTCCATACTAAGGGTATTTAAATCAAAGCAAGTTGACTTTGGAATAACACATATATTCGATGATCTAACAAAGTAAAACATAATTACAAAAAAGCTAATAGGTATTCTATCAGGATAACATACCTAATCGTTTAACCAATCTTTATATTCCCAAATCTAATATAGCATCATCCTATGTTCTGTTTCTGGTAGGGCTGAGCATCGCATGCCCCAAAACCGACCGGAAAAAACCGTTTGAAAACGTATAAAAACATCCATATTTTTACGTTTTATACGGTTTCATCCGTTTTCTTACGTTTTTATACATTTTCTTACGTTTTTATCCGTTTTCGTCCGTTTTCTTACGTTTTATACCTTTTTCTTACGTCTCATATGTTTTTATCCGTTTTTATTCGCTTTTATCCATTCTCGTATGTTTTATATGTTTTTACACGTTTTCGCCAGTTTTATACGTTTTTATGCGTAAGAAAACGTAAGAAACGGACGAAAACGTATAAAAACGGTTGAAAACAAATAAAAGCGGATAGAAACGTATGAAAACATAAGAAAAATGTTTAAAAGCGTATAAAAACGTAAGAAAGTGGACAAAAATGTATAAAAACGTATTAAAGGGTAAGAAAACAGACGAAAACACATAAAAACGTGTAAATATGGACAAAAACGTATAATAAGGGACGAAAATGTATAAAAATGGGTGAAAAGAAACGAAACGTACAAAAATGAAAGAAAAGGGGCTAAAACATACAAAAATGTATAAAACAGATGAAAACGCGTAAAAACGGACGAAAACGTATAAAACAGATAAAAACGTATAAAAATGGACGAAAACGTATAGAAACGGATTAAAACTTATAGAAACAAACGAAAACGTATAAAAACTGATAAAACGTAAGAAAACATATGAAAACGAATGAAAACGTAAGAAAAACGTATAAAACAGACCAAAACGTATAGAAACGGACGAAAACGTATAAAAACGGACAAAAACATAAGATTCCGTAAGAAAACATGGGAAAACGGGCGAAAACATATTAAAAAGCTTGGTCCAGTGGTAGGGGGTTTGTTTTTAATGCTGGAGACCCGATTTTTAACTTTAGACCCATAAGGACGACTGATATAAATTTTTTAAAGCCACAACTACGATTTATGTAAATAACTCTTGAATAGGGGTGAGCATCGGGGTCAAAACCGACCCAAACCGACAAAACCGTAACCCGAAACTTGGAAAAGACCCAAACCGAAACCGAAATTACTCGGTTGGTTTCGGTTCGGATTCGGTCGACTCAGTTTTGTCGGGTTTCTCGGTTCGGTTCGGGTTTAATTCGGTTTTGCTCACCCCTACTCTTGATTACTTTATACTTAGGGTGTGTTTGGTACCCGAGAATGGGAATGGGGGAATGATTTTTCATTCCATTCAAGTGTTTGTTTAAGAGGTAAATCTATCAAATATTGGAATGAATAATAAAAATAATTCATACTCCATATACTTTAAATAGGTCGGGTATAGATCTTTCATAGGTGGGAGGCCCACAACTATTATAAAACTCATACCAATTATGATTCATGGCAGCATACCAAACACACCTTTAGAATCACAAGGATGACTAGTGTATATTTGTAAAGCCACATGAACCTTTTATGTAATTGACTAAAAAACGACTGGTGTAATTTTGTAGAACTATAAGGACGAATTATGTAAATAACTTTTAATTAGTTGATGACACATAAGAGCACTAAGTGTCACGACAAGCCTCACCCTCTTCGTCAGTGCCACCTCAGCGCCACATCAGCATCCCACTTCTCCACAACTAACCACAACAAACCCCCTCCTCACTCATAACAAACCTCAACCTCTTCATTTGGGGCCCACCATTACACACACACTACACACACACAAACCTGTTTTTGTCAATTAAAAAAAAAAAAAAAAAAAATTGGCAGACATTTACTTCGTCGTCCCCACGACAAACACCTCCACGACATCCCACGGCGAGAGGGGCCGGTGTGGCGGCGAGCCACGACAAGGCTCCACGTAGGATGACGGCGAAGCACGATTTTACCACATCGTGTGCTCTAAGAATAATGGGGAATCTTACCTGCATTATAATGCAGGTAAGTTATCTACTTTGCTTTGTAAAAATTTTAAAAAAGTTACAATTAAATCCCTACAATTTCATGATTCTCTTTGTTTAGTCTTTGTCCCCCTGTTTTTTTAACAAAGAAAAGCAGACAACTTACCTACATTATAATGCATGTAAAAATTTCCCCTAAGGATAATGCCTACAAGAAAATTATGAAAGTATTTAAATTTTTTAGAAAAATTAAAAGTTTAATGCATAAAAAAAAATGTGACAACTTGGATGCATTCGTTGATAAATTACTAAAGCCTTTATGCTATAACTTTCATATTACAAGGGCCTTATTCTAAAACTTTATAAATGATACAGTAGTATTTGGTTGCATCTATACTTTGAGTTCCGTCGCATTTTTGCCACTGAAGACGAATCAGTAATTGGTAAATCGAATCTCTCATTACGTTTTATTTAACATTTTCATACTCTTATTGTAACTGAATATGATATGATCTTTAATTGATATGTTGTTTATAGCTTCATTTGTTATTTTTTTTTTAATTGATTTGTAACCCTTGAGCTACTGTAACTGAGTGGCCCTAGCGAAAAAAATTGTAGTGTAATTTTTTAAAAATTTGTGGCTATTTTTGTAATTTGCCCTTCTAACGAACCAATTTGTAGTGTAGTATCTAAAAATTATCAAAGTTTGTCCCTTCGACCATAACTTTCTGGCCCCGCCCCGACTAGATGTCAAGTAAAACAATGGCAGTTGGTGCTCAGTCTGCGCGAGTACATGGACTTGTGAGAAATTTAGTTATTCACCAAATTCATTTCACATCATGCTTTGTTTGCAATTTTTTTTGGGTGCAAAGGGTGAAAAATATATTATTTGTCAAAACAATATTACAACTATTTAAGAAAACTCAAACTGATTTGGACATGCCCAAAATCAGTGAAACATACAATCAATTCTATTCTATCCTGTCCCATATCGGGTACAACAAAACATATCTCTGATACAACATAACCAGAGGAAAACTGCAACATTTACTCAACTGCATAAACCGCATACAACTGCACAAGAACACATAGCTCCTATTCACCCATTAATGCACCAAAAGTCCAAGACCATAGCTCCATAACCATCATCCAAAATCTTACATTTCTAGCTTAGAAGAATAAGTGGCATCAGATTTTGGAACACACACCCACACCCTTCATGAGAGCCAACCCACACCCTACATGAAAGCCAACCTATCCTCCTATGGTAGAACATTGTTTGGACCAAGTAGGTTCATCTTCCACTCCTCACTATTCCAAACATCATGTTCTACCCTGCCAATCCACTTACCCTTCTCACCAGGGAACTTTCATTATGATTAACAAGCACTGAGACTTAGGTTAAAAACAATTTATTCTTGCAGAACTAACTTGAACCTCATCTTTTGCATTTTAAGGAGAAAGCATGTCTGAATTAATGTTTTTGATTTTCTCCTTTAATTGAATGACCATATTCAATCAAACAGTACTACTTTCTACTGCATTATAACAGTTGCAGAGCAAGTAGAAAACAAACCAGCAGGAAACTACCTTATCGTTATACTCTTTACTAGTCAATAGAGACCATGACCTTTTGCTGTTGCCTCATCAGACCCACAACAAAAACTCACAGACATCAAAGCCTAGAATAAAGAATAGCGAAGATACTAGCCACCTGCTCAAAATATACCCCAATAGCTACAGACAGCATTCTGTATTACTAATTCCAAACACTCCCATATCCTGAATTAGACTTTTTAAACATGCCCAATATGAAGAGTTTGCATAGCAGGAACATACTGGAACTGAATACCCCACTCTTTTTCCACTTTCAAAGTATAAACAGACTTTTTAAACATGTTTGCATGTGTTTTCTCTTGGCTGTCTATGCAATTGACCATACTATGTCGTTCCATATGCTAGTTCTTTATCGTATCCCCAACACGTGTATTTCAATTATAAATATACAACATCGATGCGCTAAAGCTCTCTATTCCATGAAATTATTAACAATCAGCTTTCTGTTTAAACGTTGTTTGCTTATGCATAACCAACAGAAACATCGATAAGTCAACTCTTTTTAAGGCACATATGATATTCTGCTGGTTATCTCAATAGCTTAAAGTTCTCCAGCTAGTAGCAACTAGCTTGTTTTTTTGTCTGGTGTGATATTTTATCAGGTGTTATGCGTATGTAACAACTGTATACTTTTAGACTGTTTCTTTGATGTACGGTACACATTTAACTTACTTGTGTATTAATTCTGGTTCTAACGACTGTGAGATTTTGGAGACTCTTGGTCACAAGTTTAATGATGTTTTTGTGTTGTAGTTATTTGTCCAAACTCGATCAAAGCAAGCAGTTGCGTAGACGAATTTATTGGGCGTAACAAAGAGAATGCGTAAGATAAACATTTGTAACTCGTGGCGGCCAAAGCGAAACAACTGATTATTGGTGTGAATTACAGTAGAGTACCCAATTACAGGATCTAATGGAAAGCAACAAGAGTTGTGTGGAAATGGTGGAACACCAAGGTCAAAACCAAGTCCCAAAACGAATCAAAATTGATGAAACAATTGAAGAAGATCGAATAAGTTCTTTACCAGATTGCTTAATTCTTGAAATCCTGTCTCGACTTGACTCGACAAGAGACGCCATTAAAACAAGCACACTTTGCAAAAGATGGCAACATCTTTGGACTTATGTTCCTAATCTCTTATTTCATATGACAATGTATGTATGGAAAGATGAAACCCTTTTCGACTACTATTGGTGGGTCAACAGAGCCTTAACTCAATGTCGCCAAATAAACCTCAACAAATTTCATTTCCATACACATTACGATATTCGGCTCGAGTCAGTACTAAATGATTCTATTCGTTTTGCTGTTTATTGTAACGTTCAAGACCTTTCTATCTCGTTAATGTGTAAGGATTTGGAAGCTGAATTTGTGTTAGATCAGAGTTTTTATATTAACTCATGTTTTACAAGTGTCGAATTGATGGGGTGTGTGTTTAATCCAACTGGTGCTATTAGTTGGATTAAACTTACGACTTTGTGTATTTCGAAAGGGGAATTAGATGAAGATTTGATTCAAAATATTCTATCCGGGAGTCCTGTTTTGGAAAGTTTGGAGTTACAGTATTGCCATGGTTTTAGGCGGATTGATATTACTTCAAAGAGTGTTAAGAAGCTGGTGTTTTCTGGATATAGTGATCCTGACGATGAATGGACTCTTGCAGATGTTCTCGAAATAAATGCTCCTCATATTTTGTCACTTAGAATCGAACAATGTTTGTTGTTATGGAAAGTTGTTTTGCTGAATGTATCTTCGTTAGTCAAAGCTGAATTAGATTATCAAAAGCTTGGGCATTTTGAAACAACAAGTAAGGAAGCGAAAGAAGAGATGCTTAAAGGTTTTATTCTAAACCTTCGCCATGTCAAAGAGCTTGAAATTGGGAATTGCTGTCGAAAGGTAATGTTTACCTCCTTTTTTTTTATTTTTATTATTTATTTATTTATTTATTTTTTAATTTTATTATTATTATATTTTTTTTACTTTAGGCAATTTGTATACTGGTTTGGATTTGCATTTTGAATGTGACATTTAATTCATACCAAGCATTGCACCGTTCTCATTGCTATGTAGGCTCTCACTCGATTGGAAGCTAAAGGTTTCACTTTTCCATCAAATATGAAGTATCCTGATTCGTCGGATAATGATTCAAGTGAAGTGAAGATTTGTAGGAAGTAGGAACTAAAGCTGGGTGAGGTTGATTTGTCGATGTAAGTTTGTATTTATGATTAGTCGATGTTTGATGCATTCAAAATGCATAGAAATTAATGATTCCCATTTGACTTTGATTTAGCAGATTCTAAATAATGCTTGCATCAACTGTAGTGGCAGTATGTTAAGAAACTTGCTCACAAGCTTATCAACTATTGGTGCTAAAGTTGTTCAATGCTGTATCTTATCTTCTTTTTAAGTTTATGCTTATTAAGTCTGCTATTGCTTACCAGTCATGTTGATAGATTGATTGTGCTTATGTGTTGCCTTCTGTGATGCTGGTTGTCGTATGTCATATGCTCCTGTGAACCATTGCTAGGCTTGGTTGTGGTCATATGCGTGAAGATGACTGTCCTTTTTTGAACATGCTAATATAGGTTAGTTTAATGCACAAAAAAAATATAGGTTACCCGTTACTGTGAGTGTGAGATGTTCAGTTCTCAGCTCACAGATCTTGGTGTTTTGAGGCTTTGTTTAACTTCTGGTGAGAGATTAATTATTTTTCTTTGTATGCCTAATGGAATGGTAGTGGCGTGTGGGTCCCTTGAGAGGTAAATGTTGACTTTCTACTTACAAGGTCAAACTTAATGACATAGAAATCCAACATTATGTCAATTTTTAGCTGCACATTCTCATCACCTTTATGCTAAAAAAGTATAGTGCTTTTACAGGCTAAAGGGGTTACATTTTGTTTAAAAAGCGAATAAGTTTTAACTAAATAGTTGTTAGTGTGACTCTTAATAGTCAAGTGTAATAAAGAATAGGGGTAAATAAAAAGTTATCTCTACATTCTTTTGACTTACGATTTATGGCTGTTTTGCCCTCTCTATGTTCAAGGTGCATCAGCTAATGCTTATTAGTTGCTCCTCAAACGCCTGTGCTATAATTATGAAACTGTCTTTTTTCTTATGCTCTTTTAGCATTCGTTTATTAAGAACGTTCTAGTGATTGATTATGCTCAATTTAGCTTTCTAGGAGTCTGGTTTATCATACATGGTCAACGTGTGTCAATCATGTTCATAAATGTGGCCAAATGGTTGGGTCGGACAAGTTAGGGAACAGGTTAATAGGCTAATACAGCTCGGGTTGAAACATCTACGTTTAAGTCTTGTTAAACTTGGTGTTCTGGCTGGCCCGCAAATACACCCATAATATAGGATTATTACAGATCAATGTTTGTCTCTGGTAATGTTTGTGTATGGATACAAACATTTGTATGGATTTGTGACATGCAAAATAATGTGAGCGGTTCACGTGTGGGGTTTTTATTCCTCTACTGATATTAGAATGGGTTATATTGTTGCTGTCATTAGCTCATTACTTCATTAGGGGTTAAGGATGTTTCATTTTTTATTGTAGTTTTCTCGGTGATGTTAAAATTAAGTACCTTTTTTTGTTTTTATGAAAGGATTTTGTAGGTTGCTTCGTATTTATCTTTGGGGGGAATTGCATATATATATCCCTGCAAAAGCTTAAAATTGCATATATATCCAGCTTAAACTTTTAATTGCATATATATACTTCCAAAGGCTTAAAAATTGTATATATATCCAATTTAAACTTAGAATTACATATATATCCTTCGTAAACCTTAAATATATCATATATATATACCCAAATAACTATTTAATTTAAATTTGCAACTCTCGAATACATAACAATTATAATTATATAAAAAATATTTCTTAAATATATTTTTTCTTTATTTATAAACTTGTTGGCAGTAGTATATATGCTTTCATTGCAAACATATTTTATCTGTGATGTATATTAAATAATAACCATGATATATTTGATAGTTTATTTCATGTATTCGTATTAAATATGAGATAAGGTTAATTTTTTCGTGAGGCTAAACATTTTCTTGATATATTGTTTTTGGTCGTTCATTTGAACTCCGGAACATCGTACCCTTAAAACAAATGTGTTTGTTGCCATTTTAAAATTATAATTATCATAATTTAGAGTTTAAAGTTATATTAAATAATTATTTTAATATATATAATATGTAATTATTAAGTTAAGTTGGATATATATGCAGTTTTTAAGCTTTTGAAATGATATATATGCAATTATAAGTTTAAGTTCGATATATACGTAATTTTAAGTTTTTGCAGGGATATATATACAATTCCCCCTATCTTAGGCAAGTTTCTCAACAATGCTTAAGTAGCATAATTTGTTGATCAAACACTAGGGATTAGTTTAGTCAAATCAGAGTACATAGCATTCTTGTTAAGCATGGTTCAGACTGCAGTTACATTATACATTAGCTTTCATGACACGGAATCAAGCCATAAATAAGGGCATCACTTATTTGTCTAGTCAAAAGCAAGGTTGTCAGGATCGGGATCCTACATAGGATCGTTTTCGGCTTTGCAAGATCGTAATCGTAGGATCGGATCGGGATCGTAAGATCCTATGAAAATGTATATATTTTTGTACAAGGGTTGTAGTTTATATTTCTATATAATATTTCATATGATAAACGAATCTAAATGGATGACAAAAGAAAACGTTATATGTTCAAGTACCGTAATAGTAGAATGTTAAATATATTTCAATGCATACTTGCACAAAGTTACTATATACGTGCACGGTGCACATACTTTTCATTTTAATGTTTTTTTATTATAGGTTTTTCGTAGTAACATTTATGCAAAAAGATAATGTTAATTTATTAGCACGTGATTCTGTAACTTTTTTGTTACAATATATAGATTAATGCAAAAAGATAAAAGGATTGTATCTGAAAATGAAACGACATAATTTATAATAGAGGGCAACACAATTTTGTTTTCTAGATGACCAAATAAATTAAATTAGAATATTCTGATAATATTATTGATTTTTTTTTCTTGATGACCCAATAAATTAAATTAGAATATTCATGCTTTTATATGTAACATAAAATAAAATATGAACAAAATTGGGTCAAATATTTAGATAGTTTACTTAAAAAACAAGCTTCTGACATTTTACAAAGCACGAAATCGTTTTTCATAATAAACCCAAAAAGACACGTCTAAACTATTTCTAAATAGTCCATAAAAACATAATGATTTTACATTCATTAATCTTGCAAGAGACAATTAATTAACAACACCAAAATAATTTTTTTTGAAAAATTCTTAGTCATTAGGCTTTAAGACATGAGCTTATACTTAATGAGTTAAAAAAAAAAAAAAAAATCTTTGCTAATAGGCGATCCTATATGATCCGATCCTACGACCCTACGCGCGATCCTACGATCCTGCTGTGATCCTATCTGGATTACGATCTTGTTAAGATTCTGATCGTTTTTTGTGTGTAGGATCGTACGATCCTACGAGCAGGATCGCGATTTTGACAATATTGGTTAAAAGGTTCTGTTTCTTTGGTCGAATGTAAGCTTTCTTTATCATAGGATATTTCTGTCTCTACCTGTTATTTTATGTTGGTCAATTGTCTCTTCTGGAATATTATAAGGTTTTAATTTTCCATAAAAGACGAGGTTTCAATGGAGTCAGGGGATTCTTCTGATAGTGATTCAGGAGACGAGGTGAAGAGCTGAGATTGGGAGGTGATATCCCTCGATCATGGTCTTCACTGGTTTTGTTTGACTTCTGATGACAAGATTAAATGCTGACCTTTGTATGGTCAATGAAAGTGTCATGATGAAAACTAGAGGCGGAAAAAGAGACGGGTTGGGCAGGTTGCGTAATGGGTTAAAACAGGTTTGGGTCAACATTGTTGGTTTAAATTGTTTCTTCTATAAATATTGTGCGTGTCCATTATGATTACAAAAAATATATATTTATTTCAATTATAATTTTTTATTTTGTTAAGATTTTAGGAGGTATTATGCATTAAAAATACACTTTGGCTGACTTTGACCCATTTAAGCCATTTCCTTATGAGCTCTCTCTTTATTTGACATGTTTGACTGTTAACGATTATACATAATCCAATTTTACCCATTCTTAAGTAAATGTAAACATATCCAAAAGTGCCGCCTATAATAACAATAATGACATGTTTGGCCCTAATGGATATGACATGGATCATCAAAGGAGGTATTAGACTTTTAAGCCCTAGAGTACTAGGATCAGCACATATCGATTTATAACTATATCAGACTTTTAGGCCCTAGAGTACTAGGATCAGCACAGATCGATTTCTAAGTGTATTTGTGATTAAAAAACAATGTATAGCCTGAGGAACTCATCAACTTGTCAACAGTTTTTAAGAAAGGGTGGTCGAGGTTTTGGCATCTTGGTGTCTTATGCTCTAAAGGAGAGCAATATGTTTTACTCCCTCAGGTCGGTATCCACCAGAGCTACAAGTTGGTTATTTTATATGCATTTGTTAATATAGTAGTTATAATAACCGTTCACGCACGAGGTTTTGACAAAAAATATTATTTTGTATTAATACTGAATATTATGTCTTTAAAGGTAATTGCATATATTTATATAGTTATAAGTTTTGTGCACGCATGAAGTTTACACTTAAATCAAATTTATTTTAACATTTTAGTTCAGTATATACACATATAAGAATTTGCTCATGAAAATTGTGATATAAGTACAACTAATATTTATGCACGAGTTTTTGATTATGCATTAATATCCATTAGAATTTAGTAAATATTTTGTATTTTTTTTTGTTAGGTAACTCAAGATTTAATTTTATTTAGCTGACAAAGATGTTGATGTTGTTATTTAAATTTCACTACGATATTATGTTGTACACATGATGCAAGTTTAATAGCACATAATGAGTGTTGATAAAGTTAAAGTATACTCCTTAAAGTTTTTTAAAAACGTTTTTTAGATATCCTTATATAAATAAATAATAATTACATGAGTCATTGTTATAAGTACAATCGTGTATATTTATTTTTATATAAAGTAACCCGTGATTACAATTTGATAATTATATTCTCATTTTCAGTAATTTAGCCGTATTTAAAATGTAAACTCGTGTCCACATAGGTTAAACTTTTAAAAATGAAATAAATAAGTCCTATATAATAAAAAAAATTGATACTTATAATCTTATGCAAATTTATATGTTGTTATTTTAAAACAACATATACATTGTATTTTAAGATATAAAGTATAAATGGTATAAAGTATAAGGGGGTATTTGTTATAATCAAAAGTTATTAAAAAAAACTGAGGCTTATAATATTACATTTAACTCTATATAATTTCTAAAAATTCAACCACTAAAGTTTTATTAATTACCTCATCTTTTTTTAAGTTTTTGTTTTCACAAATTTGACACCTATATTTTTATGTGTTTTTTTATCAACCAAATTTCTCCACCAAATTTATTAAAGTTTGACCAAAATCAATTTAATTTTGACTTTTATTAACTAATCACATCACACGATTTTGCTTACGAGGCAAAATCGAGCTCTTCTATTAGCCTAATTATTTTTTCAATAAGAATGAATTGACAAAATCACTCTGAAATGATGTAATTCTTTTATTATATAAAAGATAGGGTTTATGACTGAACAATGTGTTTCAATGTAGATGTATTTGTGGAACCTTATAGGACAAATACTTGTGTCTGGGATTTTTATACAGAATTGTTTGGCCACAAGTATTTTCAGCGCTTTCTCCATCAATGTAAATTGCATTTCTAGTAACAAAATGTGATATTTGATTTATTGGCCAAACTAGGCCATATGGTTCGTAATAACAATTAACATAAATTACTATGAATTCAATCAATTATGTTAAGGTCGTAAGATAACAAATAGATATATTATTAATTGTGTTTTTCTGTGATTACATAATGAGATTTCATGTCTATTTATAAAAGAAAATGACTTAAAGAATAAACTAACAAAATCATATACCTAATGGATGCTAAGCGATTAGGCTTGGGCCTTAACCTATCATCTAACATTGGTGCAAGTGTTGAAATTTGTCAAGTTGTGATGAGTAAGACTTCAAGTCCATCACGGATAGAGATGCATATACATGTATTTACATATTTGACGGTACATATTTGACAGTACATATATCTTAGCATTGTCGGACAATAAAACATATATGGAAATTCAAGATATAGCCGCTTCTCGAGTCTAGTATTTGTTATCTTTTTGTTTTACTATTCAAACGTAAGATGTTTTACATAGGTTATTCGGAAAAAAGCGAGTTTATGACTAAAATATACGTGGCCTGACAATGTTATCACCGTGACCTTCTTCTACCTTTTTCTACTATCACAAACGTGTATTTAGTGAGGTTTTTATTTAAAAATAATAACTAAATGTTTTTAAACTTTTTTCCTAATTTCACATGCCTTTTACTTAGCAGATGTTTTTTTGAAAAATAAAAAGACGTCACATACTTTTAAAAGAATAATTGTGATTTTTTAAGAGGTTGTACTCTATTGCAATATATAACTTGAGTATATATAACTCAAATTATTTATGGTAAATATAACTGGCATATTTAAACATGTGTGTTTATGTGTGCTAGTGATATATAAGTTGAGGCATGACGTGTTTGCAAGCCGTAGCTGAGCGTGTCTTATAAGTCATACATTAACTTTGGTTTACACCGCGTTCTTGAGTTTTAATTTAGAGGAAAAAGAAAAACAAAATTTGTGTTCTTAAGCAAAATTTTAATTAGAAGAACTTTACTCTTAAATTTTAAATTGAATCTATGAATCTTTGAATTAAAATGTGACCTCTTTTATAACGCGTTTTTATCATTCTTATTGACCAACACACGAGTTAGATACTTAGTTCAGTTTATTGGCCCGTATGGGTTCAACTTAAACCATTTGAGGAAAACTCGCTCTTTTACCACTCCATGGGTTTAATTTTAATCACTTCGTAACTTGGTATAAGTTTTTTTGTTTTGAAAACTATCCTGTGGAAAACTAGAAGGGGGGTTGAATAGTTTTGCCAATTAAAACTTCCTTTTAATCTATTTAGATCGATTTATGTCAATCTATTTGGATGTGTGTGTTGGATGTTGATAAGCAAGCATATAAAGGTAAGTAATGAAAAGATAAGAGTAAGAAGCACAAAACCACAACGCGAGTATTTATAGTGGTTCGGCTACAAGGACACCTTCCTTGCCTTACTCCACTCCCCGAGTCACATACTCGAGAGTTCGTAAACACTACACCAATCTCCTTATGGCGGAGAAGCCTTCACAACGTCGCCTACCCTTTTTCCGGTGCTAGGCTAACCACCGGGTTCTTTCACTCCAAGGTGAACCACACCTACGCAACGTCGCCTATCCTTTATAAGGTACTAGGCTAAGTACCTAGTTCTTTCACTCCAAGGTGAACTACACCTTCACAACGTCGCCTACCCTTTATTAGGTACTAGGCTAAGCACCTAGTTCCATTGCAATGGAGGAACTACTACCACACTACACCAACTACTAATCCCAAAGGAGATCTACTCCTTTACAACATCATCAAGGATATCAATATCATTGGATCTAATACTAGTCTATCTTGTACATCGAAACACACCACATCGAATGTACATCTAAGGCACCTTTCACTAATGCCTTTGACTAGATCTACAAGACACATTTCACTAATGTCTTGTGTCTTTACTTCTTAAGAACCTTTCACTAATGCTTCTAGTCTTGACTTCTAAGCACCTTTCACTAATGCTTCTTGTCTTGACTTTTAAGCACCTACCACAAGTGTTTATGCTATAGACGATAGATACCCTTCACTAATATCTTCGTCTTGACACTTGAGACATCTTTCACTAATGTCTTCAACACTACACTTCTTTGAAGAAAAAAATGAATCATCAACAAGAAGACTTCAGTAGCCTTGATGATGAGGAAGCATGGCAACTCATGGACTTGAGCTTGCTCGACTTCAAAGGTGGTGATCTTGCCTTTAAGAGGAACCTAAAAGATCACACAAAAACAAAACTACAAACATAGATCTCTTGGATATGAGGTTAGTGAGTTTTTAACTCAGGGAGAAAGTGTGTTAGAAAGGGGTGAGAAATAATGAAGAAATGGCTCACTATTTATAGAGGAAAAATCCTACTGTTCCCCGGATCCCACGGATCCCTTCCACAAGGGATCCGTCTAGCGTTAAGCTAGGGATCCGTGGTATGCTCCCTTTTACCCATGGGTATTTTGGTTATGGGTCATGAGTCATGGGTTGAACCATGGATCTTTTAGCTAGATACAATGTATCTTTGAGTGCAATGCACTTGGTCACTTGGGTATGGGTTGATCCATGGGTTATGGATATTATTCATGTATGATATAAGCATGATGTCATGCAATGGGTTATGGGTCAAGCTCCATGGGTTATGGGCTTTGGGTTGTACCCAACTACATTCAATGTATTTGCCCAATGGGTTGTGATACTTAAGTTTCTACCAATTTATATTACCCAATATACTACATACTAGTTATGTGTATATTTTACCCAAATATGTAAACACTAGTTGTTGTACATATGTATTACTAAATCATAAAATCACTTATGCTTGTTTTAGTGTTTTATGTGAAAGTGTGAATATGTTAGAAACTATTAGTTCAAACCATTTACGTATTTTATTTGTTTCGTTAACATGATTTTACGTTTGTTATCGACAAAACATTAGAAGATCGTAAAATATAAATAAACGTTTTTACGGCTTATTTGTATTAACATATCCAATCATCAATTTCGACACTTTGTTTAACTCCAAGAACAAATATTCCTAGGAAACTGACTTACTTTCAGGATATAGCGCCTTTAGTTTTCCATGTTGGTACAATTGATTGCTATGTTATCCGCAATCCTTCTTATGTGAATACGGAAATTCTTGTGGCTAACTCTTGTGCCAAATTGTACGCCTAACTGAGGAGTGACTATCAAGAGTCCCAAATCCGAAGATTAGAGTGACATGAGTCATTACCTAAAATCGATTAGGCATACATACGAGTATGTGAACTAGACATCTAACTCGAGTCAGATATTCAAGCTATCTTATTAGAAATTACATTTAACCCGGTCAAAGGATATTTTTATTCCTATCTCATACATCAAACACGATTAACCATACATGATTTCATATATACTCCTTGTTCTACATTAGCATAAACATAAACATAAACACTAAAAGTTAACCGGAGTCACGACCAGACTCACTCGACTAACTCAAACCTACTTACCCGAACAATTCATCGATTCGCGTATGTGTAACTTCTAACTTTTTAAACCCGACCCGACCAACGTTGGAACATACAAACAAGTGAACAGCCAAAGTGTAAGTAGTTCTTTCTCGGGCTAATTGCTTGAAAATGTATCATACTTGTCATTTTTTGTTATTTTATGTATTAATTTTTTTTTTCATTGTGTGTACTGAACTTTTAAATTTTGATTATTATAACTATTTTATCATTTTTACTTTTTTTCAAAATTTGAAAAGTAAAATGATCACTTTATATGAATGAATAGTACACAGTAATTGAAATTTAAAATTTGAGTATTAAAAAAAAAAAAAAAAAAAAAGTTTAGTAAACAAATGACAAAAAGATACTTCATTCTTCTAGGGTTTTACACTTTTTCCGGCGCCGGATTTCCCCTCTTTTCCGGCATACCCAGGTTCTTCTTCATTTTTAATCCTACTTATAAAAATTCACAAAATTCCATATAATTAGTATCAAATGGTAGTATGATTAAAAAGTAAAAACAATAATCATAAACCACATAACTTAATAACATTAATCCTCAACTCACTAACTAAATCATTCACCACAATCCCATTAATATCAAACCCACCAATCACACTTTCACCAAACCATAAATCCCTTTGTTTTTCCTTAGCCGAAAACTTAATTACCCGCGGGCAGTTTTCGTCTGCCCGTAAACTTATCCACCGTAAACCACAATCCCATTAATATCAACAGTTTCACAAAACCATAAATCCCTTTGTTTTTGCTTAGCTGAAAATTTTAATTAGTAATTAATGTTTGGTAAATGTTGTTATTCTAATTCTGGTTCTAATGACACTGAAATTTTGGAGACTCTTGGTCACAAGTTTAACGATTTCTCTGTGTTGTAGGTATTTGTCCGAACTTGATCAAAGCAAGCAGTTGTCTAGACAAATTTATGGGATGTAGCAAAGTGAACGCGTAAGATAAAACATTTGTAACTCGTGGGGGCCAAAGCAACGTGAGTTGTGTGGAAATGGTGGAACACCAAGGTCAAAACCAAGTCTCAAAACGAATCAAAACTGATGAAACAATTGAAGAAGATCGAATTAGTTCGTTACCAGATTGCTTAATTCTTGAAATCCTGTCTCGACTTGACTCGACAAGAGACGCCATTAAAACAAGCACACTATGCAAAAGATGGCAACATCTTTGGACTTATGTTCCTAATCTCTTATTTCATATGAGAACGTTTGTATGGAAAAATGAAACCCTTTCGGACTACTATTCGTGTGTCAAAAGAACCTTAACTCAATGTCGCCAAATGAACCTCAACAAATTTCATTTGGATACGCATTACGATTTTCGGTTCGAGTCAGTAGTAAATGATTTTATTCGTTATGCTGTTTCTTGTAACGTTCAAGACCTTTGTATCTCGTTAATGGGTGAGGATTTGGAAACTAAATTTGTTTTAGATCAGAGTTTTTATATTAACTCATGTTTTACTTGTCTCGAATTGAGAGGGTTTGTGTTTAAACCAACTAATGCCATTAGTTGGAATAAACTTACGACTTTGTGTATTTCGGAAGGGGATTTAGATGCAGATTTTATTCAAAATATTCTATCTGGGAGTCCGCTTTTGGAAAGTTTGGAGTTGCAATATTGCTATGGTTTTAGGCGGATTGATATTACTTCAAAGAGTGTTAAAAAGCTGGTGTTATCTGGATATATTGATCCTGACTATCAACATTGGAATCTTGCAAGTGAAATCGAAATAAATGCTCCTCATATTTTGTCACTTAGAATCGATCAAAGGTTGTTGTTATGGAAAGTTGATTTGGTGAATGTATCTTCGTTAGTCAAAGCTGAATTAGATTATGAAAACCTTGATCATTTTTGGACAAGTGAAGAAGCAGAAGAAAAGATGCTTAAAGATCTTATACTATACCTTCACCATGTCAAAGAGCTTCAAATTGGGAATCGCTGTCGAAAGGTAATGTCTACCTCTTTTTTTATTATTTGTTTTTTACTTTTGGCAATTTGTATACTGGTTTGGATGTTCATTTTGAAAGTGACATTTTATTCATACCAAGCATTGCGCCGTTCTCATTGCTATGTAGGTTCTCGCTCGATTGGAAGCTAAAGGTTTCACTTTTCCATCAAATATGAAGTATCCTGATTGGTCTGATTGGTCAGATAACGATTCAAGTGAAAGTGAAGATTAGTAGGAAGTAGGAACTAAAGGTGGGTGAGGTTAATATGTCGAAGTAAGTTTGAATTTATGATTAGTCAATGGTTGATGCATTCCAAATGCATAGAAATTAATGACTCCAAATTGACTCTGATTTAGCAGATTCTAAAACAATGCTTGCTTTTAAATGTAAAAGCTAGTTATTGGCAGTTTGTTAAGAAACTTGCTCACAAGCTTATCAACTATTGGTGCCAAAGTTGTTCAATGCTGTATCTTATCTTTCTTTTTAAGTTTATGCTTATCAAGTCTGCTATTGCTTGCCAGTCATGTTGATAGATTGATTGTGCTTATGTGTTACCTTCTGTGATGCTGGTTGTCGTATGTCATATGCTGCTGTGAACCTTGCTAGGCTTGGTTGTGGTCATATACGTTAAGATGACATCCTTTTTTGAATATGCTAATATAGGTTAGTTTAATGCACAAAAGAAAATATAGGTTACCCGTTACTTTGAGATGTTCAGTTCTCAGCTCACGGATCTTGGTTTTTTGAGATTCTGTTTAACTTCTGGTGAGAGATTACTTATTTTACTTTGTATGCCTAATGGAAGGGTCCTGGGTATGTGGGTCACTTGAGAGGTAAATGTTGACTTTCTACTTTCAAGGTCAAACTTAATGACATTGAAATCCAATATTATTTTAGTTTTTAGTTGCACAATTTTATAACCTTTTTGCAAAAAAAAAGTAAAATAGTAATAAATAAAAAAATAGTGCTTTTACAGGCTAAAGTGGTTACATTTTGTATAGAAAGCTAATAAGTTTTAACTGAGATATGACGAAAAAAGTCGTTAGTGTGACTCTTAATAGTCAACTGTGATAAAGAATAGGGGTAAATAAGAAGTTATCTCTAAATTCTTGTGACTTACTGTTATGGGTGTTTTGCCCATTCTAAGTTCAAGGTGCATCAGCTATGCTTATTAGTTGCTCCTCAGAGGCCTGTGCTATAATTATGATACTTAGTCGTTTTTTCCTATGCTCTTTTAGCTTTTGTTTATCAAAAAAGTTCTAGTGATTGCTTATGCTCAATTCAGCCTTTTAGGAGTCTGGTTTATCATACATGGTCAACTTGTGTCAAATGGTTGGGTTGGACAAGTTAGGGAACAGGTTAATAGGCTAATATAGCTCGGTTGAAACATGTACGTTTTAGTCTTGTTAAACTTAGTGGCTCATGCTGGCCCGCAAACACACCCGTATTAGAGGATAAGTACAGATCAATGTTTGTCTGTCTCTGGTACATGTTTGTGTATGGATATATGCATTGAAGTTGTATGCATGCGTGACATGCAAAATGGTGTCCCAATGGTACCCTTTGTTGTGTGAGAAGCTCCCCAACCAAATGGTTGCGGGTAAGTCCTGCTTAGGACATGTGAGATAGAATTGTTGTATATATTGTTAGATGGATAGTTGCCGTTCAGAAAATAAAATAAAAAAATGCCATATGTTCACATATGGGGTTTTTAGTCCTCTACTGAAATTGGAATGCATGTTTTTATTGATGCTTTAATAGCTTATTAGCGGTTAAGGATATTTCTTGATAGTTTTTTGGGTAATATTAAAGTTCAATACGTTTTTTTTTTTTTTTTTTTTTTTTTTTTTTTTTTTGAGAGGATTTTGTTGGTTGCTCCGTATCAACGTTTAGCAAGTCTATCAACAGGGCTTAAGTAGCATCATTTGTTGATCTAACACTAGGTATTGGTTTAGTCAAATCAGTGTACACAGGGCATTCTTTGTTGACGCATTGTTCAAACCACCAGTTACATTATAGCTTGCGTGACATGGTTTGAGGTGAAGGGTTGAGATCGGGAAGCTCGATCATGGCTTTCACTGGTTTTATTTAACCTCTAATCACAAGATTACTTGTTTACCTTTATATAGGCACAAGAGTTTTAGGTTCAGAACACGTTTATTTCTAACTGTCATTTGTGATTAAAAACAATGTAGAGCTGATTAAGTCATTAACTTGTTGATGGTTTCTAAAAGAGGGTGGTCGTCTTCTGCCCACAAGGAGACTGTTATTCTACTTTCGTTTGCTAATCTTTTGGCTTTTGACTCAACAATGTGTTTCAACGTAGGGATAGTCTCATTTGTGGAACCTTATATGACAGATACTTGTGTGTGGGTTTTATGCAGAATTGTTTGGCCGCAAGTATTTCGGCGCTTTCTCCATTAGTGTAATTGTATTTCTAGTAATAAAATGTGATAGCTGACATATTGGTCAAACTAGGCCATATGGATATATGGATCATACCTAACATAAATTACTATGTATTCAATCAATTGTGTTGATATTTGGTACAGGTGTTGAAACTTGTCAAATTGCTTGTTATGATTAAGAGACATGTTTTATACGCGTTTTCTGCATTTCCATTGACCAGCCCGCGAGTCGGATGTTTATTTCAGTTTATTACCCCGTATGGGTTCATCTTTAAACATTGAAATAGATTCGTTCTTGAGGCATGTAGTCTTCTTTTACTACTCCTTGAGTTCATATTTATTATTTAGTCATTTCGTAACTTGGTATAAGTGATTTTCTATCAAACTATGTAATCATCAATTTCTACTTTGTTCAACTCCAAGAATAGGCGATCTTCTTGGAAGACTTACTTTCGGGATATAGCGCCTTTAGTTTTGTTTCTGTTGGTACGATTGATTGACTGGTATGCTATCCGTTTTCCTAACCATGCGAATATGGAGATTAATTTTTGTGTCTAAATTCTATGCCAAATTGTACGTCTAACTGGAGTCTGACCGAGAGGTCCAAATCTGAAGGCTACAATGACACTAGTCAATGCTAAAAATCAATTAGAGCATCTCCATTCATAACACAAGTTATAGTTTAACATCGTCCAGGTCAGCGCCACATCAGCTTTAACATTTCATCTTAACATCCCAAAAAAACACCCACAGCAATAACATCCCAAGTTAAACTTTAACATTTCATATTTTCAATTTCAACCCCTAAACTAAAACAAACACTTCATTTATTAAAAAACATATCACATTTAACATTAAAACACAAAGTACATTAAACGGTAAACACGAATTACATTAAAATACTAAAACTACAACGCATACTGATGAAAATAAAACTACTAAAACTTAAAAAAAAAGAATCATCTGAGACCCAACCCTCAGAACTTGAAGGGGAATTAAACTCGCCATTAACGAGCCGAGTCTCCATTATGTCAAAATAGTTATCTTGAAGATACTGAGCTTCCCTTGCTTCTTGCTCACGACGAGCAGCTTCCTCGCGTGTCTGCTCTTCCATAATCTCCCTATAGTTTTCAAGATATTGTTCAAGTTGACGAAGGGAAGCCTCACTTAACCCGAATGGGTTGTTTTCAAGATCCACATGTGGATTGTTGACAGGTGGAGTTGGAACAATTGGATTGTTCAAAGGTGGAGAGTTTAAAAATACATTTTCCGGTTGGAAAACCGGAAAGACAGATCTAGGTGGTGTTGAGTACACTTCAAACTCTGGTAGAGTTAGAAAGCTGGTTTCCGGCAACTGAGTTGGAGTTGGAAAGCTGGTTTTCGGCAACTTTTTTGGACTTGAGAATTGCTGAGAAAAATCTTTGCGAGACATTTTTTGTGTGTGTGAGTTCTAAACAACTCTGGTAGAGTTTTATATATAGGCAGAGTTGATTTTGAGTTTGAATAAATCCCGCTCATATTTGATTTTTAAATTTCAAATTTGAATTTGAATTTATCCGGCTCAGAATTAACCAGTATAATCTAAATTTGAATTTGAATAGGTTGAGGGGGGTGAAATGTTTTTTTTTTTTTTTTTTCCAATATTTTTCGAAATTTGGACATATTGTAAAAAAAATTTCCGAAAAATATTGACAAAAAACGGACATTTTTTGATTTTTTTTTTTTCAAAATTTTCTTTCGGAAATATTTTTTTTCCAATTTTTTTTTTTGAAATTTTTTTTCCAATTTTTTTTTTTGAAATTTTTTTTCCAATTTTTTTTTTCTTTTTGGAATAAATTTTCAATATGTTGAAATAGTACAAAAACGAAAAAAAAACGGACTAAATGTAAGAAAAATGGACAAAAAACGTAAAAAACTAGCGAAAAAGATTAAAAAACAGGCGAAAACATCAAAAATCGGGCGAAAACGTAAAAAAAACGGACGAAAACAGATAAAAACGTAAAAAAAGGGTCAAAAACGGATAAAATACTGACAAAAACGGATAAAAACGGACCACAACGTAAAAAGACTGGCGAAAACGTAAAAAAACGGATAAAATCGTAAAAAAAGGGTTGAAAACGGATAAAAAACTGACAAAAACGGACAACAACGTAAAAAACTAGCGAAAACGTAAAAAAACGGACGAAAACGTAAAAAACGGTCGAAAACGGATAAAAACGGACAACAACGTAAAAAAACGGACGAAAACGGATAAAAACGTAAAAAAAGGGTCGAAAACGGATAAAAAACTGACAAAAACGGACAAAAACTGACGAAAACGAGTAAAAACGGACAAAAACGTAAAAAAGTGACGAAAACGTAAAATGAGGACTAACGGTGCAACAAATGTTAACGGAGGGACTAACGGGAAAATATAATTTAACACTTAACGGGTAAAACTAACGACGTTAGTGCTCAGGGATGATTATTGCTAAACGTTTGTGGACTTGGGGATGATTAATGCTGAACGTTTGAGATAGGGATGATTCTTGCGAATTTACACAAACCACAGGGATGATTTTTGCAGTTTACTCAAGTATCTATTAATCCTTCTAAACAATGCAAATAATTTACTAATTCTACTATTATATACATAATTTAACATTTGTTTAGAGATATTTACATAAATCGTCCTTGTGGCTAGGAACAAATTGCAATGACAGTCCTTAAATTTATTTACATAATCCGTCCTTGTGGTTAGGCCGGTCAACGGTCGGTCAACGCCACGTGTCACCACCTTAAATTTATTTACATAAATCGTCCTTGTGGCATCGGGTAGGGTCGGTAAACGGGTCGGGCTGCCACGTGGACCAATGAGGTGGTGCCACGTGGCATTGGTAAAATATACCTCTTTTTGGCTCGCGTGGGATTCGAACCTGGGACGTTTGTGAGGGAAGCAAAGCTTTGCCCAACTGGGCTAAGCATAGCTTCATCAATACTACCCTAAATCAATTACATAACCCTTTCTAAATTTTAAAAGCCCAATTCAATAATACTAAAATGTTCAATTTAGTTTTTGGCATATCAATTTAAGGGGTTATATGGACTGTAAAAAAATAAATAAATATACATCGGACTCGTTTTTTCGTGCTCTTTCCAATGGTATGCTCGGGGAATTTTTTCGACTTCTTTTGAACCTCGAAAAATTCGAAAATCACCGTGTTTTCTTTGTTTTCGCATTTTTCGAGGTTCAAATGAAGTCGAAAAAATTCCTCGAGCATACCATTGGAAAGAGCACGAAAAAACGAGTCTGACGGTATATTTATTTATTTTTCAATTCAAATTTTTACAACTTTATCCTTTATTTCAATCAATACAATCTTGATTCATCAAAATCATATACTTTTGGGGGGAGAGTTTGACGGGTAAGAGATTGTGAGGGTCTTTCTATATGCGGGAATAATGATGTCACGAGAAAGCTACAGGTAACCGAAACAAACACATACAACTAACACATATACATTCGAAGTGTTGTGAAACGAATTCACTAAACGGGTAAGCAAACACATATAACTATACTTATCGCCGCCGCTATGCGCGGGTATCCGACTAGTTTTTAGTAATGGACAATTAAATTTGAATATCCGAAAAAAAACTTTGACACTAAATTTGGGACGGAGAGAGTAAAATAAAATTTATTTCTCAATACAAAATTTTAATGCATTTAGAACTTTTTTTTTTTTTTTTTTTTTTAAAAGAAAACAAAATTTTATTTTTATTTATTCAAATTCAGACGCCCTCTTATAGGGTTTTACACTTTTTCCGGCGCCGGATTTCCCCTCTTTTCCGGCACACCCAGGTTCTTATTAATTTCTCTTAATTTAATCCTACTTTCATTTCTTAATATTCACAAATTCCATTTAATTAGTATCAAATGGAAGTATGATTAAAAACAATAATCATAAACCACATAACTTGATAACATTAATCCTCAGTTCACTAACTAAACCATTCACCACAACCCCTTTATTGAAACCCATATCAACAGTTACCTCATGTCAACAAGACCATAAATCCCTTTGTTTTTCCTTAGCCGAAAACTTAATCACACGAGGCGAGTTATCCTCTGCTCGTAAACTTATCCACCGTCTCGTTTCGCAGTCTCCTACGCTCACTGATCAAGTTTCCATCTTTAATTTCGCGCGTAACCATCGTCTAGAACTTGACTTAGCAACTTACTCTACCCACATTATAAAACTAGTCAATGCGGGTGAATACGAGCTATCCGTAAGTATTTATGTCGACAGAATAGTGAAACGCGGGGTTAAGCCGGATGGGTTGTTATTAGGTTCTATGATGGTTTGTTATTGTAAGTTAGGGAGAGTTAAAGACGAAAACGAGCATTTTCAGAAGCTCATGGATTTTAAGTCTTTGTCTAGTGGAAGGGCGTTTTCGGAGGTTATAACGGAGGTGTTTGGGCAAGATAGATTTGTTGACGCGTATGAGTACTGTGTTAAGGTTAATGATGTGGGGATTACGCTTGGTGTTTCGTGTTATAATAAGTTGATTGGTGGGTTTTCGTCAAAAGGGTATGTGGATGAAGCGCGTCACGTGTTTGATATGATGGTTAAAAGAGGTGTGGCGCCTGTTTCTCATTTGTTTAAGTCGCTTGTGTTTGGTTTTTGTAAGATGGGGAGAGTTGAGGAAGCGGAAATGGTGAGTGTTGAAATGGAGTCGTATGGTTTTTTTGTGGATAAGGTAATGTATACTAGTTTAATTAACGGTTATTGTAGGAATAGGAAAGTAAAAATGGGGTTAAGGTTGTTTTATAAAATGCTTAAGATGGGTTGTCAGCCGGATAGTTTTACTTACAATACTTTGATACAAGGCTTTGTTAATTCGGGTTTATTTGATAAAGTGTGGGTGTTACACAGACATTTGATTGAATTAGGACTTGAACCCGATGTGATGACTTACCAGATTATGATTAATAAATTTTGTAAAGAAAGTAAAGTTGATAGTGCGTTGGGATTGTTGAGTAGTATGTATGATACTGACCTAACGCCCAATGTACATTGTTATACGCCGATCATCTCATCATTTTATAAAGAAAACAGAGTTGAGGTTGATGAGGTGTACCAAAAGATGCTCGAATCGGGAGTAATTCCTGATCAAGTGTTGTTTTTTGCACTAATGAAGGAGTTTCCGAAAGGGCACGAGCTTCATCTTACACTCAAGATTTTGAATGTGATTGCTAAATATGGTTGTGGCATTGACCCTTTATATTCTTCTGTTTCTTTTGGCCCTACCCAGAACATTGAATATGAAATCGAGCATGTTTTAGGGAGAATTATAGAAAGCAGGCCTCAATTAGCGAACATGGCTTATAGTATATATATTATGGGATTATGTATGGGAGGAAATAGTGATGTTGCGTTGCGTTCCGTGGTATTCATGATTATTCTTGGGTTTCAGCCTTTAATCTCGGCTTATAACTCCTTGATCAAGTGTTTTTGTCAAGAAGGATTTGGTGAGCATGCTAAAGCTTTAATTGAACTCATGGACGGCATGGGCAGGGCTCCTGATTCAACAACGTTTTTGGTTATGGTTAATGAACATTGTAAGCGGGGTGACTTGGTATCTGCCTTTGATGTTCTTCGTCTAATGGATGACAAGAAAATGAAGCCTAGTGTTGCTATATATGATTGCGTTATAGGCTGTTTGGGAAAAGAGAAGAGAGTTTCTGATGCACACCGTTTGTTAAAGAAGATGCTTGAAAGTGGTGTATATCCCGATGAGGCTCTGTATGCCAAAATGATAAATGTTTACTCCAAGAATGGACAAGCGTATGAAGCTAACCAATTATTTAACCGAATGACCGAGCATGGAATACAGCCAGATTCACGTGCTTACTCTGCGCTTATTAGTGGATTCGTTAAGAAGAATAAGTTGGAAAAGGGTGTGACGTACCTTGGGAGTATGTTCAAAGATGGATTTATGCCAAATAAAGTACTCTATACCTCCCTTATTGATCACTTTTTAAGGAAAGGGGAACTTGAGTTCGCATTTAGATTAGTTTCTTTAATGGGAAGAAGTCATATAGAGTGTGATCATATCACCTACATCACGTTGATTAGTGGCATTTGTAGGAATATTCAATGTTACAATGGTGTTTGGCATGATTCCCATTCGAAGTCCCAAAAAGATAGGGAGAATTTATATCATCTGCTTTATCAGAATTCGCCGTTGCCCAATGAGAATGATATGAGAATTTCCTTAACAACTCATAAAGATCTTAAGTTATTAGCAATGAAATTGATCAGAGGAATTAATGGGACTTCTTATATGCCTAATTTATATTTGTATAATGGAATATTAACTGGATTTTGTCGGATGGGAAAGTTTGAGGAAGCATATGATCAACTGGATGTGATGGAAGAACAGGGTGTGGGTCCCAATCAAGTATCGTTCACTATTCTTATTAAAGGACATATTCAGGTTGGTGATATTGATGCTGCTGTTGCGCTGTTTAACAGAATGAATGCTGATGGGTGCTTCCCGGATAGAATTGTATATAACAGTTTGATTAAGGGGTTTTGTAAAAATAACAGGTTGATTGATGCATTGTCTCTTTCACACGCAATGTGTAAGAGAGGGTTTGCACCTAGCAAAATAGCTTATGAATATATGCTAATTAGTCTTTGTGCTTCTCGCCTGGTCCCTGAAGCATTGAATATATGTGAAGATATGATTGCTCATAATTATTTACCATCTCAATATAATTGTAACTGGTTGCTTCACACGTTACTTGAGGAAAACAAATTGCATGAAGCTCATATGATACGTAATATGATGCTTGAAAGAGGAAGAAAGTCGCCAAATCCTATGAGACAGAGAATCATAATGGTCTCATGAGAGTTTGAAATGATGCACATCTTTGGCACGTGGATTGAAAACAACTCAGCGTATGGTTTTAAAACATATGGTCATATCAAAAGGCCTCCATCGGGTAATTCTCTAAACCTTAGACTAATTTTTATAGCTTTTGCTTTCATGTATATTTCATGTGGTGTAGGAGTGTCTAATATCGTGTTCTGCTATGCAGGAAAAAGATAATTCCAAGTTTGGAGTAACATGTTGCCTCAGCAATGTATTTCAGGTAATTGCTATTATTTTTGAAGTTTATAACTTTTGTTTTCTGTGTTATTTGAGTTCTGCTCTAGCGGAATCTGTTAGACCTTAGATAACTATCAATATTCAAGTATCAATAGAGATTAGAGATAAATATTAGTATCGTATCTGTTATTAGATAGGTAATACTTTGCCATAAGAATTAAGATTAGTAGTTTTTAGTAGGTACTAACTAGTATTAGGATATTCTGTAAATAGGAACTTAAATGAACTATATATTTTTCTGCTTAAATGCAATGACATGATTTTTTATCTAACTTGGACGTCATTGGGAGTGTTGGTTTACTTCTAGAAAGAAGATCATGCTCTTGCTATTCTGGTATACCCCTGTTCCAATATGCATACATCACTCTAGGATTCTTGTCATTGTTTTCTGCCAAATGTCATTCGTTTAGCTAATGTATGCACCATCTTTATAAGCTAAGGAAATTTGAAACCTCGACATCAGTGTTCTAATTACTTTAAGGCTAATATTTTCGTAGGGAGACCTTACTTACTTTTCAGATCATCCCCTTTAAACATACTTGTTCTTTAGCCTTTCCATTAGGATAAATTGTCCACAATATAAACCAAAACTTGAGAGAAAAAGGGCATCACCAAACTCAATACATCCACAGTTATCGCTAGGATTCTCATAATTTCCCGTTAGCTTAGTAGAAATTTAGTACTTACAAAATATAAGGCTAATGATATTAACATTAAAAGGTTGAGACAATGTCTTCCTAACATTTGTGAACTATAACACTTCACACTCCTGGTGTAAATTAAAGTTCACAGGTAGCAAAATGGGTGGGGCTGGCCGCTGGTGGGTTTGGCAATATGTCAAAATGGGTAGATTTTTAATCCGGGCGGGTTGAGGTGTCAACATGTTTTAATGGGCAAACACTTTCATGTTTTATATATTTTGAATTTACATATAGAAGATGGTAAATCCGATTGTACAAACTACATAATTACAACTATATTATAATCAATGTGTATTCTGGTTACAAAAAATACATCGAGGGAGATGTTTGACCAATTGACGCGTTTCTAATTAGCCAACTCTGTTAATGTAACATACTTGACTTGCTAGAGATAAAATCAAATCCAAATTATAGTTGTCTCATTCTGTATCAAGCTCAAATCTAATGCCTCCTTCATTTGAGCATGTCTTCTGTTATGTCACATCTAATAATGGTAGCCATGGCATTGATGAGGCTCCTCTTTGTGTATGTTTCCAGTTACACACAGTGGTATACATTGAATAGGCAGGCTGAAGGACTCCCATTCACTTGGCAACCACAGCTGCACCAGGTATGCAAAGACTAGTATTTTTGTAGTTGCATCAGGTATGCAGAGAGTTTAACTTTTAGCAAACCTAGTTGGTTGTACCATGAAAACTAAACAAAACAATCGTGACAGAAAAATTCTTTTGTACTTTATGCAGCGTTATTTTTGTTTTTTATTGCAAACTAATTAACATTCTTTACCTTTTTTCAAAATTGATCATTTCTCAAAGTAGTGTATATTTGCGTTTTTGCAATATCAATGGTTTGTTTGCATTGAAAAACAAAATATTGTGGCTTGTAAAATTAATCCCTCTTCTCCTTATGAATGACAAAATTGATACTATGTTAAGATTCAATTTTCATCCAGCTCAATCTTTTATACAAACCAGGTTTTGCGTTTGTCTCAAAATGATGCATGACGGTTGCTGAAATCTCGCCTTTTTGGAAATCTGCTTGAAAGAACTGCATTGTCCTTTGTCCCTAATCCACCTTGAATAATCATTCGTTTGTAAGTAGATTTCTTTCAAAATTCATTTGAACTATCTGATGAACGTTAGATATGTTAAGGGTTGCTGAATGAGTTTTTAAAAGTCTTGTCATTGCAATGAAAGAATATATGTTCAATTAAGAAACAAAAACGAAAGAAGATATCGGTGTTCTTATGTCCAATATTTTCATAAAAATGTATATGGTTTTCAATGTACCTTGACAATTGTTTTACCGCATCCACCTTGCAGGAGCGAATAACATCCAGAAAAGAGCGCTTGTTAACTCTGAAAAACTGCAGTGGTTTAAGGTTGTATCCAATCTTTATGTTGCATTTCTGGATTGATGTTACAGTGGCTTGATTCACTTAGAGGAAATTTCCAAGCAGTAAGTTTTTAGTTATAATCCGTTATCGGTTGTCCTAATCATCAACTGACCGACAGCATTGATTCAGGTCCACAAGATTCATTTCTTTATATATGGATTTTTTTTTTCTTTGTCATCCTTTTGAAGGAGAAATGTAAATCATGCTGTGTAATATATACTATATTTGTACGGTTGTACCCCATCTGCGTTAAATAATACCGTAACACTGTAATAGAAGTATTTTTATTTATTTTTGTATGTTTTGTGCAATAGTAAACTCTCTGTTTCCGAGATTAATTTTGAAAAAAAAGAAGAAAATTTTGGAAAGAAATTACAATTGTTGGGGAGACTGCAAAGTTGCACCAACGGGTTAAAGGCTGTGACCGGCTTGCTGAAGCCCAAAAATTTCTGGCTCAAAAGCCTGGTTCAAATGGTCCCATATTAACTAGCAAAGCCGCCTAAATGTTTTGATCTTAGCCAGGCTAAGTTTTAAGCCTAGGAAAAGGTCTGAAAGCTCAGTCCGGCCTGGGTTAAGCATACAACAAGCTTTCAATATTCATTAATTTGTGAGTACAATCCTATAAATTCACTTGATTATGTTTTGTAAACTTCTGTCTAAACTCGTTTGTGCTAGATTTTTTTTTTCTTCTTGCCACATCCATTTTAAGAAGAATAGTATTGTTGACACCTTAGTAAATGTAATCAATATAATGTTGTATTTATTTCAAATATAATAGAATCAAATAATGTACACAAATATATACTAAATATGTATTTACATTCCGGCAATGAATGGCACACTGGTGGCCGGTAACCACATCCTCCCAGCAATAAGCCTTTCAACTGTGAAATCTTGTGCTTCAATCAAGCTCATGTTGTTATGATATCCCAGCCAGTTCACTCGGTTTTCTATAGCTGACCCGTTACCAAAACAACCATATTCACCGTAATACAATGTAGTAAAAGCGAAATCAGTATTCCCCCACGGTAACCATCCTTTCGGGTTTACAAAACCATCCATATATGTTTTCAAAAATACAGTTCTTGAAAATTCTTGCCATGGTCGACCTAAGTAAGTTTGGACCGAACCTACGACCGGAAGCAGGTCAGGAGCGGGCACTACGCGACAATTGTGGATTGAAATACCGCTGTTTTGAAAAGGATCACCGCGACCTTGGGCAGTTATAGTGTTGGCTTGTCCGCTTAAAGGTCTTCGGACTAACATTACACAATTTTGGAAAACCACAGCTGCATTACCAAATATGAAATCAACGGTGCCTGAAATGTAGCAAAGTTTGTAAAATTGTCGTTGTGAGACTGCGAATAGAGTATCTTGGTAACCCTCAATGCTACAAGCATAGAAAACCGAAAGATCGGATGATGATCGAAGTGCGACTGCTTGTGCGCCTTCAGGTCCGGCGGTGTTACGGAATGTTATGCCACGAGCTATGAATCCAGAGCCATCAACCCCTGAAATATTAATCATCTGCAAACGTTACACGACATACTTATCCTTAAATTTTGGGATTTTATGTGTTGTTTTTAGAATATGATCACCATAAAACTAAAATAATTGTGAGTTAAAGTTCTGCTTAAAACATATGAAATAATTTGTTATGTATTGTGAGATAATTAGTTGCCGTTTTAAAAAAAAACGTGCATGTTGAAGAACTAGCATGCAACATGCATGAGATGAGGAAGACTTTACTACGTAGTATATAAGTATCTTCTTACACAAAGTTCACCTTACACTTTACTTCATTTTCAATCATAGTATTCACACAATCTAAACTTTATTCTACGATGTTTATTTTCAAAGATTCACCAAATTATCTTCTATAATTTACTTAGCATGTAAACAATCGTATTATATTTAATTAATGAACTCCAAATTACGGTATTTTAAAAATGCTATTCCGTAACATATTTTATAACATAGTTGCTTAAGAGATTGTATGCATAAAATACCTTTTACATATGGTTTTTGACATGTATCATTGTTAACTTATAATTAAGTTTATGACTTTACTAACATATTAAGTCGACAATTTGTATAAAATTATCTAAAGTACTAATTAAGGGAAAATCTTACCGACGGTGGCTGAGCCATAAGTTGTCGAACCTCCAGCGACGCTCCTGTTGCCAGTGATAATAGTGTATCTAATCCCATCACCAACGAACATGATGTTATTCAGCTCATATGCTATCTGAATATTTTCATTATACACACCCGACTTAATATATATCACAAATCTTTTATTCTGACGATCAATACTTCCAGCATAATCGAGAGCTGATTGAATCGTAGGAAACGTGCTTCCTTCTGCTTGAGACACTGTCACGTTTGCTATTGACTGGATCGACACGGTTGCTAATAGTCTTCGGTCAAGGTGTGTAACCCATGTAGGAAAATCATTTGTTTGATCAGAAGCAACATTTTGCTTTAAGAACCCGTGATTTATAGCCAAACTATTGCTTATCATTTCTGTTAAGTTACTTGATTTAATAGGAGTAACAAAGTCGGTTACATTTAAATCAACACAACCCGTAAAACATGTGTGGAGATTAGTAAGGGCCGCACTTAACCATGTTTGCGCGTCAAAGTCAGAGCTTTGATTGTTTTTAAGGCCGGTTAGGGTTTGATTGAGTTGAAAAACTGTGTTGTTGACAAGTTTATAACAATCGTCCCATACTGCTTTTTTTGCGGTTGTTTGACACATTTTCCCGAGGTCTTTTGCACATCCTTGAGCCTCGTTGGCGTTATCAATTGCAGCCTGTAAGGCCAACATTCGAAAATCAGCCCTGTGTCGTGGCGCATGATGTTGGCCACGACCTAGGAAGTACTTACATTGGTTAGGATGAGGAGTCGTCTGGCACCACGAGTTGATGTCGCCACTTGACACCTCATCTTTTTGTAAGGATAAAGTAAAGACAGAAGATATCACAAATATTAACAACCAAAACGATGAGAAGACTTTAAGTGAAGTCATTTTAAACTTGGAATATGGTTGTTTTAATATTCGTAGTCTGGTTTTGATGCTTTTTGGAATCAATTTATGGAAAAATGTATGATGGAGTGTTGGTTTTATAGTACGATATGAAAGATATGAGTTGATATGAAGTGTAAATTAAGTGTTAGTAAAATTAAGTAAAACAATGAATGAAGAAGGGTAAAGATGTTTACTTGTTGAAGAATAAGGAGTGTTTTACGTAATTGATTTTATGATGTTTATTACAATGCACGTGGTCGCCGTTGTCTTTTTACTTTGATTTTAGAGGTCGTCCATTTAAAAAGAAACGAAAATAAAGCCAAGATACTAAGTGCACGTTTGGTAGAGAGAATTTCAAAGAAATGAAATGAAACAGAGAATATAATCTCAGAGAATAAAAATCAGTAGAGAATTTTGTTCAATTCTAATGTTTGATAACAACAGAAACTTGACCCGAGAAATAAAAAATTATTTTTTATTTTTTCTAAATAACAATTCTTAGAAATTATTTAAAAATATATATATTTAAAAAAAATATATATCTTTTTTTTTTAAATTTATGTACTTTCATTAAAAAAAATTATTTAAAAAAAATATTTTTTAAAAATGTATTTATTTAAAAAAAAAAATCTTTTAAAAATGTATTTATTAAAAAAAAAACATATTTTTTTTTTAAAAAATATTTTTTTTAAAAAAATATTATTTTTTTTAATTATTATTTTTTTTTCAAATTTATTTAAAAAAAAACTTGTTTTTTCTAAAAAAAAATTGAAAATATTTATTTAAAAAAAACTTATTTTTTAAAAAAAATATATATTTTTTAAAATTATTTTTTAAAAATGTATTTATTTAAAAAAAATAATAATAAAAACCTCATTTCTCTAAATTCTCCACCAAAATGATAAAAATGAAGGTTAACCAAATTACACTACCATTTCTCTTCAATTCTTCACCAATTTCCCTTCAATTCTCCGTTTTCTTTATTTCTTTATACCAAACAAGGGAATTTAATCTAATTCCATTTCTCCTATTTCTTTTCTCTCTACCAAACACACCCTAAGGGGTATCTTTGGGATTATAATATATAGAAAAATTACACGTTTAGTCTCTATAATTTGCTAAAATTTCATATTAGTCCCTAAATCGTTTTAATCACACCAGAAATATCTATTTTTGAAATCTTGCACTCATTTAGTCCTTATTTTAGATGGGCCGTTAGTTTTTCCGTTAAGTTTTTTCACCGTTAGTCCATCCGTTAATAATTTTTGCACCGTTAGTCCTATTTTTTCAAATAATAGTTTTCGCCAGTGTCTCTCCGTTAATAATAGTTTTTGCCCATTTTTTTTTTTACGTTTTTGTCCGTTTTTATCCATTTTCGTTTGTTTTATATCCCCCCTTTTTTTTTACGGTTTTCGTTCGTTTTTTACGTTTTTGTTAGGAATTATGTAAACAGTTGGTTCCCATTGATAGGGTTCCTACTGATAGTTATTTTGTTTCCGCTGATAGTAAGGTTTCTGCTGATAGTGTGCAGTTTCCTATGATAGATAATATGTTTCTACGGATATGTAGTTTTCGTTTTCTTAGTTTATTAGTTGTGATATGCTTGAGTTAAAATAGGAATAGATAGAGCATATCTTTTACGTGATTAGCAAGCTGCAAAGTTAGGGTTTCTTGTACTATAAAAGAAACTAGAGGCTAGGGTTTATGTACACTTTTCAATAACAATATAGTAAAGGAATATAGATCCATAGAGGATCAAGTTTATTGTGTTTATCGTCTTCTTAAGTCTTGTATTTATATTCCGCGTGAGTACAATTCTTGCAAAGGTTCCCCTTAGTTGTTTTGTGATTACACAGGACAGCTACGCTCATTCTAGGCTCATAAGATCTATCTGGGACTGAACCCAACAGTTTTTATCTGTTTTCGTCTGTTTTTATATGTTTTCGTCCGTAGTTTTACGTTTTTGTCCGTTTTCGAACGTTTATTAAGTTTTTGTCCATTTTCGTTTGTTTTTTATCCGTTTTCGCCCATTTTTTTTTACGTTTTTGTCCGTTTTCATTCATTTTTTTATCCGTTTTCGCACGTTTTTTTACGTTTTTGTCTGTTTTTTATCCGTTTTCGACCTTTCCTTTTACGTTTTTGTTCGTTTTTATTCATTTTCATTCGTTTTTTTATCCGTTTTCGCCCATTCTTTTACGTTTTTATCCACTTTTATCCGCTTTCATTCTTTTTCACATGTTTTTTAAGTTTTTATATGTGTTCATCAGTTTTTTACGTTTTTGTCCGTTTTTATCCGTTTTCATCCGTTTTTTACGTTTTCGCCCGTCTTTTTTACGTTTTTGTATGTTTTTATCCTTTTTTGCGCCATTTTTTTTACATTTTTGTCTGTTTTCATTCATTTTTTATCTGTTTCGCCCGTTTGTTTTTACAAAAACGCAAATAAACGGGCGAAAACGGATAAAAACAGACAAAACGTAAAGAATGGGCGAAAGCGTAAAAAATGGATGAAAACGGACAAAAACGTAAAAAATGGACGAAAACATATAAAAGCGTGCGAAAACGGATAAAAAATGAGAACGGATAAAAACAGACAAAAACGTAAAAAGAATGGCGAAAACGGATAAAAACGAATGAAAACGGACAAAAACTAAAAAAATGGTCGAAAACGGATAAAAACAGACAAAAACGTAGAAAAACGGACGAAAACATATAAAAATGGACGAAAACAAACAAAAACGTAAAAAAAAGTGCGAAAACGGATAAAAAAAACGAATGAGAAGGTATAAAAACTTAAAAGAAGGGCGAAAACAGGGAAAAAACGAACGGAAACGGATAAAAACGGACAAAAACGTAAAAGAGATCGAAAACAGTTTTAAAAATAGGTATCTCTGGTGTAATTAAAACGACTTAAGTAATAAACATGAAATCTGAGCAAACCACAGGAACCAAACATGTAATTTTTTCTAATATATATTTTGAGTGATATCATACTAATAGTATCTTTAATAAAATATTTTTGGAAAATAGTTTTTTATGAGAAAAACCAAACTAGACTAATTATTAATAAAGCTTGTTAACTAACTGGCGTAGCTCAATTAGTCACATGAGTTTTTTTTAGAGCTTGGGGGAGGTTTTACTCAGGGTTTAAGTCTCGGAAGAGATAAAAAATCCAGGTTTTCCTCTTAGTGTGAAGTCGTGAGTTCTAAGGCTTTTCCTTCGCGGGTCTCTCATAGTGGTTAGGGTCCCGAGGCCTACCCGTTTGGATGGTTTAACTCAGAGTCAAATTTCAAATGTGGTGCCATTCTAAAAAAAAGTCTTGTTTTTTTATCCTTGAAAAAGTACTGTGCCATTATTTTTGGTGGCTCTCCAAGACAACAAAAAACTAGCTAGGATTAAATGGGGCTAACACCCTTTCTTTTTATGATAAAAAGGTTAAAAGCATTGGTAGTTTAAAGTCTTTCAACCTTGTTAGAGCTCAAGGAGCCATAACGCCCCAACGCAATTTCCTCATACCTGGCAACATATTAACGCCGTTGAAGGGCGTTTTCCATACCGAGCAAACGTGCGTTGGTGAGGCGTTGTAACTTGCATTGGCAAGGCAACGTGCGTTGTAACGCACCCTTGATTTAAAAAAAATTAAATCACCCCCTCTATTACATATACAATAGCTAGTTGAGGTTTTAAAAAAAAAAAGTAACCGTTAATTTCAAATGCTAAAAATCCTTATAAATACCCACACCCATTATACTTCTATTTTCACCAAAAAAAAAATAACTCGTATACTTTTATTCTCGCAAAAAGAAAAAAAAACAATGTCAGGACGTGACGATCCAAGTTTTTTGAACTTAATGGGTTTTGGAAATGTTTTCCCTAACCCGAACGCTGGATCTTCTTCAAATCCTAACCCACTTAATTTGACACCCAAACAATAACAACAATTAATGTTCGTGCTGCAACAAAATTTCCAACAAAACCCAAACGAGCAACAAACACAAACACCACCCAAACCCAATCCTCACAATTGGCGTTTGTCAAACCCGAAGCTACGTCTCCACAAAAACACAAACGTGGAGCTAAACGTATGGCAAAAAATTCCAAAGAACCCGAGGTATATGATAATAAAAATCCCGACGTGAGTGGTATTACGTTACATTGGACAACGGATGAGGAAGTTTTACTTGCCAGGTGTTACGTGGTCGTTTCCGAGGATAAGAATGTTGGAGCTTCTCAAAGGGCATCATGTTTTGGTATCGGGTTATGAACGACTTCAACCGGATAAATTTTCAAGTTCGTAACAAGGATATGCTAACAAACAAGTGGCATACGTTGAACGCAAATTGCCAAAAGTTTCTAGTGGTTTACAAACGTGCTAAACGTTTGGAAAAAAGTGGTGAAATGAGGTGAATAATATGAGGCATGCTAGACAAATGTATCGTGACGAGCATAAAGGTGTTTCGTTTGGTCAAGAGAAATCATGGTTAATTTTGAAGGCGTGTCCAAAATGGGACGCGCCGGTACCGATTGACTTAACCGGAGACGTTCCCAGTCAAAGCAACCAAGAGCTATTCGGTGATGATGCACGACCACGTCTGGCAGGGAAACCACGCACCGGAAAAAAAAGAAAAGTCTGATACCTCAACTAGTATCGGTGGAAGTGCGTCAAGCAATTTGAAAGCTATGTCATCCTAGGTTCGACTTAGACGGGAAGCGGCCCAAGCGGCATACGAGGCGGCTAGAGTGAAAGACGAGACGATAATGCGTTTGAAAGAATTTAAATTTCTCGATATGAAAACGAGTGAGATGGATCCGGCCACTGCGTATTGGATCAAATTGGAAAAGAAGAAAATCGCCGAAAAATATAATTTGCCGCCACCACCAACCGAATAATTTAATTTATTTACTTGTATTTTATTTCGTATTTTTCATTTCGTAGTTTTATTTCGTAATTTTTTTATGTCGTTTTTTTATTGTAATGTTTAATTTTGGTGTTATGATTACGGGATGTTTTTTGGTGTTATGTTATTTGGTGGAGCCGACGTAACGAGTAAAATGGTGTTAACACATGTTATGACTCTCTTTGCTTTTATTAATGAACACGGTTTGAAGAACATTAAAAAACCTGATGAAACATATTGATGAACATAATGAAAAATGATTGAACATTGATTAACATGTATTGATGAACATAATTTTTTTTATGTACTGATGAACCCGTATTGCATATTCGAAGTTTTATTCATAACAATTTTGAGTTTTTTTAAGAAATATTGAAGCTTTTATGCATGTATATTCTAATGAATACATTCAAACTCTAAAATCACAAATTTACTTCATTGTGACATTATCGAAAATCTTATGAGTATATTCATGAACATTTGACTTGTTTGAAAAGTTAGAATAAAAAAACCTAAAAAAGTAAGAAAAAAAATTGAAGAATTGATTAGTTTAGGGTTTGTTGATCAAGCATGTGCTATAGTAATTTCGTTTTGACTCAGATTAATCGAAACCCTAACTTTAGATCAATGAACTTTGAATTCATTAAAAAAAGTTGTATTTTGTAACGCTGGAACGAATATATAATGAAATTAAACACAATCGAAACCTAATTTTGTGATTTTTAAATGATTTAAAACTGAAATTTGAGATAGATATAGTGATGAAATGGTAGATAAAGAAGAAGGAACTGTGAAAGTGAAAGAAAATATGAGAGACGTGCTAAACTTTGCATAAGATCGCAACCCTAATAACAAAACCCTGACAAATGTTCACTTGTCGCTTGTTGGCATCTGAAAACATTAAGTTTGTTGTATCTAAACCCTAACAAGGACACTATAAGTTTGTTGTATCTGAAAAGGGAAAAATGATTCTATTAGTTATGTACTTTGTCATTTTTCCCACTCTAGGTACTATACTTATTTAAGATATGTACGAGTCATTGTTCTTTCATATGTTTATCATTTTAAGTACTTTACCTATTTTATGTGTCGATATTCACTTGCTTGAAACTTGGAATTAGTGACAATGCATGTGACTAAGTTAGAGATATATTTATTTAATCATCAGTCTCATGATAAATTTAATTAGAAGACCAAATTATTTCATCTCTTGCCTAATAGATTATCTTGTTTTGATATGCTCGATCAAAATACACAATCTGGATTGACATTATACTCAAGCGAGGTTTATACACTTTTATCAAAAGTGTTCAATGATTTCTATTTTTATTAATCTGCAAATTTTGACAAACTCGACTATAAGCTCTGCATAGGTTGAAAGAGAATTTGGAAAGTTAGCAATCATGATAATTGACTAAGAGTTAGATTTTATATGAGTTATAGGTCTTTACCATTTTAATATTTAATATTTTCTTTTTCTCGTTTTTGCTCTTGCGATATATACCAAAAGGTTTATGAGTATAAAAGAGAAAAAAGAGCCTAACAAGAAACCAAAAAAAAAAAAAAAAAAAAAAAAAAAAACCATTAAATATTGATCTACTAGCCAAGAGATGAAATAATGGTCTTTTAATTAAAATTTATTATGATGTTGTTCATTAAATAAATATATCTCTAATTTAGTCACATATATTGTCACTCATTTTAAGTGTCAAGTAAGTGAATATTAGTTCTAAACACAAACTAAGTAAAATACTTAAAATGATAACCATTTAAAAGAATAGTGACTTATATATATATTACAAATAAGTATAATACCTAAAGTATGGAAATGAACAAAATATAAAACTAATAGTCATTTTTCCCATCTGAAAACGTACATTAAGTTTCTAGAAGTCAAAATACGATAATAAGAACAAAGATTTTGGCATCTATCATTCCCATGTTATTCACATTCATGACCGTATCATGCATGTGGACGTATAGTGAAATTGAAGCAATTAATCTTATTGGTAATGTGTACACAAGATGCTATCGTGTTTTTAGTTTATATAAATTTTGTAGTTTATCCTTATCAATCTATTTAAAATGCAAGTCCAAGCAACAGAGCATATGTTCGTGGGTTTTATTATTTTATATGTCTATGTTGAACGAAATAAATGTACAAAATCATCAATAGCATTATGTTTTTTTGGCACATGATCACCTTTTAAAATTGTTTTTCCCAGATGCTACGGATATTATTATGAGATGATGGACTTGAGGAGATTACCTGAAGGATCTTCGGAGTTTGATTGCGTGGAGTGACTCGTTGGGCTTAAACGAGGAAACAAATGTTTGTTTTGACGTTATGACCCAAACAACTTTTTAAGTTATTTGGTGATATAGGAACCGCATATGCTTTGATCTGAAACCACCAGAACTTCTAATTTATCAATTTAATCTTGGAATTTGAGGATTTGTTTGATTTTGCAACAGAGTATATCAAATGCAATGTCAATTAAGGGGGGCTTACTTATGCAAACCACATTTATATCTATATCTATATCTAAACTACTTTATAATGCATTTAGGCCTTTTAAAATTAGAAGGCTTAAAAATTCAGGCTTTTTTACTTGCTTATTATGGAAAGAATTAAAAAAAATAAGATAAGAAGCTCTAATCATTGAGTGACATTTGTCACTTCTCTAACTAAAAAATAACAAAAATGGAGGAGCTCTAACAAACTAAAATAAAGAGCTCCAATAATGGGGTGACACATGTCACTTCCTAACTAATTAATCACCTTTATTTTTAAATTTAAATATCTTTTAATCCGTTTAATTTTTTTATGATCTAATTTAACCATATTTTTTAAAATTTTGTGCTCTTTAATTCAATATCCATTTTGATATATTTTTATGAGTTTTCTTTAGTAGTCGGGAAGAAGCGGAGTTGAAAAGAGAGAAACTTACTTGAATTAGACGTAAAAATGAAAAACATTTGTTCGCTACAAAATAGTCATCGGGTACCCGCCGCCGCATTGCGCGGTACCCTTCTAGTATAATTATATGGACTCATTGAGATTATTGGGCTTACTAATTGTTATATAATTGGACTCAGGGAGAAGGGCCTAGCACCCACTAGCTACCCCTCTCCCCTTGATGTCTGGGACGGAGCTAGGGGGTCCCGTGGATGTCCGTGACACCTATGGATTTCTTCAAATTAGTGTTAATTTTAAGAAAAACCATCGATTTTTTTTAAATGTATCTAAAATGACCCCGGTCCATTAAAATGTGTTTTTAGTCTTATTTAGTTAGCATCTTAAATTCAATTATATTACGATTAAAAAAATCTGTGCACCCGATCATGTGTGTTCCTGGCTCCGTCCCTGCTTGACGCTATCAGCGGGGGAGGAAGAGAGGGAGCCATCGCGTTTGTGTGACAAGGCAATCTCATCATTAAATGTAGGGTGCAATGCGACAAATCAATTTGATCATCATTCTTCCCGTATACAAATTACCAAGTGTGTTCTCAAGTGTAACAATAACGACATTCTATGCAGTTTCTAAACTCCGTTACAATAATTTAGCTAACAATAACAATTTGCATCACTAATACAAACACAATCACTAGCCATATATGTATTTGTCAATATTTACCTACTATTTTGACATGCATACAAATTACAAATGATGTAGAAGCCAATACCCATATTCACAAACTTACATTCACACTTTTATTGTTAAAACCTATAAAGATTGGGTTGCTGGTATTTATTTTGAACATTGTTAGTACTATTTTGTAGCTTGCATTTATAGGTCTTTACTTTAAAATGAACATATCTATTAAAAATCAGTTAATTTTTAACCTGTAACTGTAACCTTAATAGATGGTTAACTGAATATTTCGTTTAGGCTCAAAAAAATCCCGAACAGACATTACTGCCTGGTTAAACACCCAAACACCTCTTACGACCCAAGTTTCGGTTAACATTTTTGGTTTTTCTAAATTTATCTAAAAGTTCTTAAAAAGAAACAAGCAAAGTTAGTTTAAGGTATGTTATCAAAGGAAACTCGTACCGGCGTTCCTGTTCTAACATACGCTTTAACTATCTGCTTGGTCAGGACGCCATCCGTGGGACTCGAACCCACGACCACGTGGTTAAAAGCCACGCGCTCTACCAACTGAGCTAGAACGGCTTCATGTCACATTTGAATACTCAAATATATTTATAACATACCACTAATAAAACAGTTGCACTGCATCAAAATCTACTAACCCCGTTAACATCTAGGGCCTGATCATGTGATTGCGACTCTAGTTATAAAGTTATATATTCACCTTAAAATGCACATCCAAACATCCCCTTTTCTATTAACTATGCATTAGAAATTGTGGTGTTATTTAGTTGCATGATACTTGGCTATAAGATTCACTTATATAGTGGCTAAGACGTACTAGAAATTGAGTTAACACATTAATTCCTGAGTTCGTTAATGTTAAGTTGGAATGTTTAAATTTCACGAATTTGCATGTCACGTGAGGGTATTTTACTCATTTTACCCGTATTCATCTTCAACCTCTATGTATATGCGATAGTTCAGTATGAGTGTATGACGCGAGCTTATGTATTGTATTAATTTGATACCTTAATTTTACATCAATAGAACATAAATATGGTATTTTTCGTCCGATTAAATAGCGTGTTTCTTTTGTTGATTGCGTTGATTGGAAACACCCATCTAACAGATATCACAAACATCAATCTAAATATCAAACATTTATCATTTTAATAGCCTAAATTATGCATAATGGAGACTTGAATAGTTGAATGTGAAACTACATGATCTTTATACCTTGCCATCGATATCAATGAATAATAGAGTTTGACTCATTAAGCAAGAGTAGTGTTTCCACGTACGACTTCACTGAGAGTGAATACTAAACTCTAGTACTGAACAATAGGGATTCGCAGCATCTGGTCTCATGTTTATACTAAACATTTTAGTAAAGGACTTGGTAACACCCTCCTTCAAAATCCATACATCACAAAACGGTATCCCACTATCATTATGATCATGCTCAAGCAAACCAAGCGACTCCTTGAACTTCAAGACCTGTAAACTATCCGAGTCTACTAACCCATATGGAAGGCACACTTCACTAAACTCACCATTCTTCAAATCAAACGAAACAATCAATTTACACGTAATCACGTTGTGCAATTTAATATCTTCATATGCAAGCCAATAAATAAACCCTCCAATAGAAACATGGCTATAAGTCACCTTACAAGTTATAAAAGCAAGCGGAATGTTAGATACACTTTTCCAAACACGTGTACTTAATGTAAAAACCTGAACCTCCCAATCAACCGTCTCGTCGCCAATACAATTGATTTTAACAAGCTTAATGTCACTAGAGTTAGGACAAACCCCAAAACCAATACGAGTAATTCCGTGTGTATGCAATACATTAGGGAGAACAATACGAACCGATTTTGTAACCGTGGGATTCCAAAGAACTACCATCTCAGCTGGTAACCTATGATCCTCGTAGGAAAAACATAACACTCCGTTATCAGAATTGAGTACACATATTGGACTAAGCATGCTAAAGGGATGCGGGACGGTTAGGGAAGATTTCTGATGTGGGAAAGTATTATCATCGACAATAGAAATAGATTAGGGAGCAGTATCTAACTCGTACTGGACAAGTAGATGATGTTGGGATTTGGTCATGTGAATTTTTTTGTGATCGTTGATGAACTCAGAGCTATGGATTAGAGACTTCCATTGTTTTGAAACAGTTTGAAATCGATCAAGGATTTGACTGGGAGACTTTTCATGATTTTAGTTTGGATTTCGAATGGTATGTAGTTAGACATTTTAAATTTTGAGTTTGAGGATGTTTGTCAGGGTTTAAAAGTCCCTTGTGGTTTATCTTTATCTTTTTTATATAATAAAACAAAACCCGAGAATTTTTCATTTCAAAAAAATCAATTCATACCTTATTTGGTAATATTTTATTAATTATTATTTATTTATTTTAAATATTTTTAACTAAAAAATATAAATATTTCTTTATTTAGCTAAAATTTATAAAAATTCGTCTTTTATACTTATATGGATAAAAAAGCAAAAAAATACACATGGACTTAGAATGTTATTTGTCCATGTTTATGGACCCTCAAAAGAAAAAAAAAACGGAGATTTAACAAATTTCAATAAAGAAAAAGTAGAGGATAAAAAACAAACAACGACTAAGAAAAAACAACCCACGAAGACTAAGAAAAATCTTGACATTCAAAATCACGAATCGAAAATCCAGTTCGTTAGATGTTCATCTTCAACTAGTTATAATACCTGTGCACGCACAGGGTTTTGACAAAAAAAATTATTCTGTATTAATATTGAATATTGTGTCTTTAAAGGTAATTGCATATAATTATATATTTATAAGTTTCGTGCACGCACGAAGTTTACACATAAAAATTTCTGTTAGGTAACTCAAGATTTAATTCTATTTAGCTGACAAAGATGTTGATATTGTTATTTAAATTTCACTACTGATATTATGTTGTACACAGATGCAAGTTTAATATCACATAATGAGTGTTGATAAAGTTAAAGTATACTTATTTTATAATGAGCGTTGATATTATGTTGATGTTTTATAAAAATGTTTTTCTAGATAGCTTTATATAAATAAATAAGAATTACATGAATCATTGTTATAAGTACAATCGCGTATATTTATTTTTATATTAAAGTAAACCGTGCTTACAATTTGATAGTTATATTCCCGTTTTCAGTAATTTAGCCGTATTTAAAATGTAAACTTGTGTCCACGTAGGTTATTTTAAAAATGAAATAAATGAGTCCTTATTGAACGTATATAGTAGAAAAATTGATACTTATAATCTTATGTAAATTTATATGTCGTTATTTTAAAACAATATATACATTGTATTTTTTAAGATATAAAGTTTAAATGTTATAAAGTATAAGAGGGTATTTATTTATAATCCAAAGTTATTAAAAAACATGGAGGTTTATAATATTACACTTAACTCTATATAATTTTTAAAAAAGCAACTGTTGGGAATTATGTGAAGTAGGATTTCTGCTGTCATTACTGCCGAATGATTCTACTGAAGTAGAAGCAGAATCTGCTGAAGAAGTCATTCTGCTGAAGTGCAAAAGCAGTGACCGTGTTACTGCTGAAGGGTGGAAGCTGACTAGGATCACCATGCGCTGTATTATTTAAATGCTAACCCATCATTATCTTTGAACGGCCCGAGGTTAGCATGGGTATTATTGTACTGCTCAATATTTGTTTAATGTAATAGTCTTTAAATGCATGCTTGCATGTTTAGTCGATTGGGTAGTAAGAGATTAGGGTTCCTTGTCTATAAAAGGAACCTCATAGTTTGTAATAGAAAACTCATCCGAAACATAGAGTTTCAGTCAATAAAAGATCCATAGAGGATCTAAGTGTTCTTAGTTATAACATCTTGTATTTACTTTCCGCTATAGAATACGAGTTGTAGAGACTGTCTATTAGTTTGCTTATGATTACATAGGCAACACTAACGATCCACGAGTGCTAAAGATCTGTCAAGGTCTGAGAGTTTTCAACAAGTGGTATCAGAGCCTCGGGAGAGTCTCTACGATACTGAGAACCTTATTTACCTCACCCTCATACAACCAAAAGTATATTCACCATGCCTGGAACTGATGATGAATCAAAAGTCACCAACAACAACATCAAAAACACCACCTGTATGCAACAACTTAGTCTCTCCAACAGTAATGGTAAGTTTCCTTACCTAAAGAAGGAAGAGTATGATCTGTGGACCATGAAGATGCAGAACTGGATCTCCAATATTGATTGGAATCTGTGGGAGATTGTGAAGAATGGCAACAGTCTAAAGAAGACTATCCCAGATCTTGATGGTAAGTTTACCATTGCTCCTCCCAAAACTGCTGAAGAGATTCTAGCTGTGCAAAGAGAGCACAAGGTAAGAACCATCCTTCTTCAATCTATTCCTGAAGATCACTTGGGTGATTTTCACCACATGGTTGATGCAAAGGACATATGGATGGCTCTTAAAGCAAGGTTCAGTGGAAATGAAGAGTCCAGGAGAATGAGGAAGTCCATGCTGAGACAACACTTCCAAGAGTTCAATATCTCTGAAGAAGAAGGTATCCACAAGGGATACGACAAGTTTCACAAGATTCTGAGTCAGCTTAACTAGCTGAATGCAAAGCCTGACAATGATGATTGCAATTCTAAGTTCCTAAGATCTTTGCCTCCATCTTGGTTACATGTGAGTATAGCCCTTAAAGCTAAAGGTGGGCTGGACATGCTCACTTTTGATGAGCTGTACAACAAACTCAGATCTCTTGAACTTGATGTCAGATCTCCCTACCGTGCACCCTCTTCTGGTCATTCAGCCTTTGTTGGGACATCACACTCCAATATGATGATGCATGCTTCAAGTCCATCTTACTTGCCATCATCATCTTATCGTCCCACTCCATCACATCCTCAAGCTAAAACTGGCAGTATATTGGAGGATGTTCTTCATTCATTTGTTGCAGATTATGATACTCAGCAGCATCTGGTATATGAAGACTTTGATCAGGTGGACCCTCTTGAGATGGAAGAGATGAAGCTGAAATGGCAGGTGGCCATGCTTTCAGTAGATATCAAGAGATTTGAAGAGAAGGCAGGAAGGAAGTTTGGCTTCAAGGGGAAGGATCCAGCTCGTTTTGACAGGAGCAAGGTCAAGTGCTTCTCTTGTCACCAAATGGGTCATTTCTCCAGGGAATGCAAAGATAGAAAGAGTGGAGAGGGAGCTAACTACAAATCCTATCAGCAGAATCAGAAGGGAGCTAGCACTTCAGCAGCTCTTATCACCATGGATGAACAGGTCAACTAGGCTGCACATGAACCTGTAACTGAGGAAGCTGCTGATACAGAGAAGCTTGGATTGCTGGCCAGATGCACTTCAGAAGATAGGCATGATCAATTTGCCTTCATGGGACTTTCTCAGGTACACAACTGTATATTTGGTTGTAGTGAAAGATACAATGAACTGAAAGAAGCTTATGATACTATGAAACCTAGATACAATGAATGCTATGTTGATAATGAAGCTTATAAACTTTCGTTAAAAACATTGGAAAGACAAAAAGTATGGTTTCAAAAGAATCAGATAGCTTATGAAGAAAAGATTAAGGTGCTTCAATTTGATCTAGATATTGCAAACATTAACCTTAAGTGCACTGAAAAGGAAAAAGCTGATACTATTGCTGAGAATCTAGAGCTTAAAGAGAAACTTGCTGAGGAAATAGCTAGACATAAACAATGGTTAATATCAGGTGACAATCTAGCTAGAGCTCTTTATAGTAGTCAGTCAGTGAACTCTGGAATAGGTTTAGGCTTTCAAAAGTATGTAGGATTGGAAGCTAGGCAAGATGGGCATAAATTTACACCTGCAGGCTTAGAACATTTTAGAAAGGAAGGTGATTTACATGCTGTCCCTGGACCTATTAGAGGTGAATTCATGCCCACTGACCTGTCTGTTACTACTGACTTTGATGGATCACACCATTTGTATGGCAGAAAGTCAAATGACTTTCCAGACAACGATGCTTCATCTTATGATTTTGTCTCTTTCTCTGACAGTGACAATTCATCGGACCAATGATCTACTTACAGCTGTGATTCAAGTGATAAGTCAGACCTTCACAAGCCCTCACCTGAGCCTACACCCAAGCCTGCACCCAAGACTATCTACAAGCCTTCTAGGATAGCTGTTGAGGAATCTACTTCCCAGCCTGTTTCCCCTGAAGACTTGTCTTTTAAATCTTTGAATAATTTGTCTGTTAAAAACAATTCCTTTAAGGTTTCTGGTTTAAGTACTTCTACATGTAATCAAACATCTTCTTTGTTGAATACATCTTCCAAAAGGAAGACTTGTTTTGTTTGTGGAAGTAAACTTCATTTAATTAAGGATTGTGATTTTTATGAGCAAAGATTGGGTGCATGTGCTCTTCAGCAGAAACCTAGACCAGTGTGGACCAATGTTAAGAAAATTCCACCTTATGTCCCACAAGCTACTTATACTGACTCTTCTTGGAGGAGGTCAGCCGATAGACCTTATGTGCAACCCACTAGCCCATACTTTAAACATGGTTATTGGCCTGCATATGTTGACTCTATGAATAATAGGAAAGGATGTTGGGGCACTACTGACAAATCTGTCAAAACTTCAGCAGTTTGTTCTTGGAAGGATAAAGGACCAAAATTTTACTGGAAACCCAAGAACAATGGTGGATCTTTCTCTTCCCTTAACTGCAAAGTTTAAGGGGAGGCATATGCCTCAGGGGAGGCATATGCCTCAAGGGAGGATTTTATAGTAAACTTTGTGTATATGTTGTTTGCTAAACACTTGTTTGTTCATTGTTTTAGTCTGTTTGGTCTCTGTTTTTGTTCTTGTGTTTCTCTGAGTTTGTTTTGCAGAATGCCCTGTTCAGTTAAAATTCATCAAGTGTGGTCCTTTGGTATATGGTCTAGTAAGCTAAAAGCTTGTTTCATCTGAAAGCTAAGTAATGGAGTGAGCAATTGGTTTCCACTGAAGATAAAATACTGAAGACAAGTATTGAAGTTAAAATTGTTCATTCATTCATTCAAATTACAGCTTACAGCTTACAGCTTACAATCAACTTCAATGCAACTACAAGAAAAGAACTTTACTACTTATCCTAATCTAGTACATATCATCTATTCCAACATCTAACAGAATGTTGGATATGCATGATCGCTCACACTAGATGCTGGATATGCGTTTGTGAAGTCTTGCATAACCACCCATTCGTTCTATCTCGATGGCTGGAGATGCATAACTACTATGACGAGGATGCTAAGGATCAAAATGGAAAGGATGGATTGATGCAAATCGTGATGATGAAGAAAAATAATATGTCCTTTGTGCTTCATCTATTGATTTCAACCAAAATGCAATCAATCCACCATCTATAAGCATTTCCTCTATACGATGTGTGTTGATGCACCAAAACCTGGTGCAGAAAGACCGAGAACCACCTCTCTATCCTTAGGGAGTGGTGGATTTCTGGCTCGTGGCCTTTGTGGAGGCTGAGGTGTTGGAGGTTGGGAGTAAGATGTTCTCTCCTTACAGGAGTCATCAGAATCATCAACGGCAAGGGAAGGCACATTCACAACAACAAGGGGAGGCTCTTTCACTCTCTTTGAAGTTGCTTCCTCATCTGAGTCTTCATAAGGTGATACATAAGAACTTAAGGATGAGTTGTCTTCTCCACCGCCTGGATTGCTTGACAAATAATTCTTCTTCCACCTCTCAAGACTGCTTATGGAGGATGCATTGTCATCTGATGAAAGAGTGATTGGGATGGAACTACTCATGGTTGTTTGGGATTAATTTTGGAGCATTGAAGAAACTAGGGTTTGTTATGATATTTGGGGATCTTTGATGAAGAGTTATGTGTGCATTGGGATCATTTTATAGACGGATTCGAGGTTCAATGGGAATTAATGCGAGTGGTTGGCACAATAACACTCTAGAATATTACCGAAGATATTTTTATCTTTGATGATTGCTGCTGAAGTGTATAACTTCAGCAGATTGACCATCTGTTTCTGCTGAAGTGTTACACTTTCTTTGGTCAAGTTGAAATACACGTAAGCTACGGTCAACCAAACGGTCTAATTCTTTTGACTATAACTTGGGCAACAACTACCACTCCACCATTCACATTCTTCCACTTCAAAACAAACCGATTCCCTCTCCTTCATCCAATAACACTTCATTACGAGCATCATAACCCTAAGATCTCAAATCATCACATGGCACTTGAATTTAAGAAGGATCACAACAAAGTTGCTTTTCTGGGAAAATCTAAAGATGATGAGTTGTATGAACCAATGGTGGAATTCTTAAAAAGGTCCAAGATTTGCTATGCTCTAACACATTCTCCGAATGCAATATATGAATCACTAGTTACTCAGTTTTGGGCATCTGCTTCAAAACGAAGTGAAACAGAGATTGTGGCTACGATTGACGAAACAGAGCATGTGGTTACGGAAGAGATGATAAGGAGGAAGCTTCGCTTGGAAGATGCTGATGGAGTATATCACTCTAATCAGATGGAGGTGCTTACTGGGTTGAGAGCGGTTGGCTATCGAGGTATGAGGACTGACATTTGGCTGAAGAAGCATCTTTGCCCAATGTGGAGGTTCTTGATTCACACGTTGCTTCAGTGCATAAGCAACAAGTCAGGAGGATGGGACCAGTTCTCTACCCAACTGGGATGTGGTATTGTGTGTCTTTCCCAAGGGGTAACCTATAATTTTTCTAAGTTTATCTTTGAAAACATGATTGAGAATATTCAAAGGAAAAAGACTAAGTTTTTAATGTACCCTAGGTTTCTGCAAATGATTTTAGACACCACTACCCAAGACCAATCCTTTTATCCCACAGGTGTTTTATCTGCTAAATTGTTTGCATCAATGAGAACTCACTTTGAGGGGGCACATCATCCGTTGTCAGCAGCTATGTTGCCTCATGGCAATGAGGCTGCTGATGAGGAAAATGTTGCTTATACCCCACCATCTTCAAATGTTGCTACTGATGGCAATCCATCAGTTAATATAGATGAGGGTCCCTCCTTTACTGCTGAAGCATCTCATATTGCTCCTGTCCATTCTCCACCTGTACCATCACCCAGACCGAGTCCACCACCCACACAGGTTACTCATGCTGAGTCTAAGACTGATCTCAATAGTCTGGCCTCACCTAGTCCTGTTAGGGATCCTCTCAATGAAGATCATCCTCTTTCTCAGCAAGACCATGTTTCTCCTGAAAGGTCCAATGAAGCTCCCATTTCCACTGAGCAATCAGGTGGTAGAGCTGAGGACCCAGTTACTCTTACATCAGTCTATACTCTTGTGAACAGGAATGCAGCCGAAGTAGCAGATCTCAAAAAGGAACTTGCTCAGACCAAATCTACTCTTGGTAATGAGATTTTGGAATTGAAGAATAAAGTTAAGAGCTTGGAAGAACAACTTGGGCATCTGTCCAAAAGGAAGCTTGTGGTTTCCTCTGATGAGGAGGAAGAAATTTCTCAGTTTGGGCCTCTTAACATGTTAGCAGATGTAGTTCAGAAGACAGTTGTTCCTTCATTAGTGGTTGTTGAATCCTCACAGAATAAGGAACCTGTTCTTTACAAAAGAAGAAAGAGCTCTTATTTAAGTAAGGTTTCTTCTGAAGCTTCAAAGGAACCTGGTGTTGACAAGGTTGCATCTGCTGATGTGCAAATGGAGGATGTATCTTCTGATCATGGTCAACCTTCGTCTGTTCAAGAACCAACAGGCCCTTCATCCTCAACAGATCTTTCTGCTGATATTGTCTTGACCACTCAAGTTGAAGATCTGCATCAACATGTTTCTCCTAAAGTTGACTTGGGTATCTCTACTGAGATTCCTTTAGTTGATCTTACTGAAGTTGAGAGTGCTAAGAAGCCTGCTGATAAAGGGAAAGGTAAAATGACTGAAGAAGAACTTGGTCCAGACTTGGTAAGTGAAGAGGAAAGGCTAGGACAAGAAAGTCGGTTGGCTGAGTTTGAGAAGTCTAAGGAAAGTGAAGTATTGGCTAAACAACTTGAAGCAGAGGATTTTTCAACCTTGACTCCTGAGAGACGAAGAGAACTGGATGCATTGCGTGTTCAGATGCATGCTGAACACTGGGATGCTCTAACTCAGCAAACTATTTCAAATCCTTCTCTTGCTCAGAGCATCTTGCGAGCAGAATTTGATGGTGAAAATTTTGTGGCTCGGATGATGCAGCTTGGAGAACAAAGGAAGCAAGAAGCAGCCGCGAAAAGGAAAGCACTGATTACTGAAAAGAACAAGGCAAAGAGAGAGAGACCTCTTACAGAAGCTCAGAAGAAATATCAGATAAGGATTACAATGAAAAATCAAAGTTGTTATGTGCTTAACCGTGGACTTACAATGAAGCAAGTCGTGGCATTACATGATGCAAGACTGTTTTACATATATAATATGATTATGAAGTCTTCTTCCTCTGCCTCAACACCATCTTCCAACTTGAAAAGGATTGCTGGAAATGAAGTGGCACCAGAAGCCAAAAGACCCAAGTTAGTTGAATCGATAGAGAACTTTGATGCTGTTCCACCCAAGGTGATTTCTCCAGTTGTTTCTGCTAAGGCAACTACTGAAGTTACTCCCTCATCTGACAAGGCCTCTTTTGCTGAAACTTTTGTTGTTTCTTCTGATGCAAAAGAAGAAACTTTGGTTAAAGAAAATATCAAGGTTCCATCTGCTGAACCATCTACCAATTCTCCTGAAGCACCTAATGTACCAGCTCCCACTGTGGCATCTGTTGACTCAGAAGAAGATACTAAAGTTAAGGAAACTGATATTGCAGGTGTAAAAACTAGAAAGGCTAGAATCTTGCTAGCCAGGATGAACGCTGATGAGTGTGTAAATACTCATCATTTTTGGGTCTATCTGAACTGCAAAACGTTTAAAAATGCTCCGAAATGCATCAAAACACTGAAAATATTCAAAAATTGCATTTTATATGTTTCAGATGCAAAATGTTCAAAATCAGATGAAAAATGAGCAAAGTTTGCATAATTGGCAGTTTCAGTCCCCCAAGTTTCTAAAATTATCAAAAATAGTCCCTGAGTCATAATTTCAAAAGAAAAATCACCAAAGTTCCTTTTTAAATCATAACTTGTCAAAATTAGTCCTTTGGTGAAAAATATCAAAAGTTTTGAGAAATTACAAGTTTGGTCCTCCAACTTTGAAAATTGGCAAAAATGGCCCCTGGAAAATTGGAAAATAGCAAGTTTGGTCCTTGTACTTTTTGAGATTGTCACTTTTAGTCCTTGGAGCAGCTTTGTGCAATTGGCAGAATTGGTCCTTGCAATTTTCAGATTTTACACTAATGGTCCTTGATAATTAAAAACCTTAAACCCATTTTGGACCCTTCCATATTTCCCTTTGGCCCCTGTCTTTAACCATTTTAGACCCCCCTATTATTATATCTGGTCAAACCCCAAGTCAAAAACACCCCTATACGCGCCTTTTTCTTCATCCCCAACACCTAGCCCTGCAACTCAGCCTTCCCATCCCCCCTCCTCTCCTTTTCTCCTCCATGTTCCCCTCTCCTCAACAACACTCCAAAGGCATTAAATGCACCTTCAACCCTATCACTCAACCTAAATCACTTTTTCCCGCCAAAACCAATCAAGGGCCAAGATTCATCAAAAGTCATCCAAAGGCCTCAAACAGAGGTGGGAAACATTCAGAAGAGGAGAGAGAAGTATTTGAAGCTATAAAAAGGAAGGAAGAAAGAAGGAGAAGTAAGTAGTTAGTTTTATATTTTTTCTTAATGTCGTTTGTTAAAAAAAAGTTTTAGTTTTAATTCAAATGTTGTAATTTCGGTTCCTTTGTATAACATTCAAGTTAAATCATCATTGTAGGGTGCTTTTGAATATCAATCTCAAGTTTTTATATAAGTTCATATTTTCAAGTTTACTGTTACAATTTTCAGTTTCAAATTCCATGGTCCAAGTTGCTAGTGGCTTATTTGAAGCCTTACTAAGTTTGTTTAAGCTCTTTATAAGCTTTCTATAAGCTCACAATTCATTTTTAAGCAAATGTGTTCCATGGTCAACAAAAGTCAACTGTTGAGATTGATTTGGAAATGGTGATGAATTTGGTTGATGCAGCTTGGATTTGGGTTGGATTAGACTAGGATAGATTAGAATTGGGTTTGGTTTGGCCTGCAACACAGCTGGATACATGTGAGTGAGCTTCTTATTTTCATATTTCAAGCCATTTTGCATTTTATGCTTGTCTTGTATCTGTGGTTTAGAATGGTTTATGTCTGTTCATTTAATGTTAATTTTAGCTAGTAAACCTAGTTTGATCAATAGTGTTAGCTAAGTAGGAGTTTAGCTCAGATTTGATTACATATCAATGCTTAAAGGGGTGTTTGGTTCTGCTGCACTATCTGTCTTAGAGGCCTAGTCAGTGGTAGACTCTTGTTGCCTTTAGTTTGTTTAGGTTAAATTAACTCATATCTGTCAATAACATGTGCCTTTGAACCACCAAAGTCAACTTAGCCATTAATCTGTCTTCTATACTTATCTGATGTGTTTTTGGAAATCAAAACACTTGTTTTATGTTTTAAAATCATAGAGGCATCTTACAGTAGCTTCATTTCATCCATAAACATCAAGTTCATTCAACAAATTGGACTCAAAACTCATAAAAGTCAAATCTCCAAACTGTTTTCAAAAGTCAAACATGTTAAAAATCTGTTTTTTTGCAGATCTTGCAGCAATTGCACACTGCTCATTTTAAGTAGTTAGGGTCTCATTTTTGGTCCAGTTGCAGTGTGCTAGGTGGTCTTGAAGACCACATGTCTGTTTTTCACTTCAGCTTCTTAGGTTAGCTTGTGCATAAGCTCAAACATAGGGCCTGTTTGCCCTGTGCATTGACTCAGTGAAAGCTGAGTCTGCACAGGGGTTTTACCAGGCTTGGGAAAAGCTCATTTGAGCTTGTCTAGGTCTGCAATTTGTTTTACATGTTCCCACCTAGGTCTAGTTTAGGTCTCAATATTTGGATTTTGATTTCTAGCTTATTTTGTGGCTGCAAGTAGCCCCTCAGAAACTGTTATTAGCATTGAACTCAAATAATCCAAATCTTTGTAGATTGCAAATCAGAGTGTTAAGCTTGTTGTTTCTTATTGCATTTTGGTCATTTTAGCTTATCCAAGCTTCTGTTTCAGTTTGGTGGCCCTTGGTGCTCACTAGCTTATTCCAAGTGCTTATTTATAAGCACTTGGCACATCAGTTTCATTTTCCTCCACATAGCCCCCTGTTTTTCTATTTTTCCTTTATTCCTCATATTATTTTAGACTTTTCCTGAAATTTTCAGATTTTTCCAAGTTGGTTTGCTATTTTTCTTGATTTAAACTAGTTTTTAAGCATTTTTAAATAGCATTTAATACAAAAAATTACGAAAAGGTTCAAAAAAATAATTTTTCATTTTTATTAAGTTAAGATAAATATAAAAAGACAAAAAAATATTTTTCTAGATTTTTCTTAAGTTAAATTTGTATTTTTAAATAATTTAATTAGTTTTTAATAGTTTTTAATTCCTGGAAAATAGAAAAATATTCAGAAAAATACAAAAAATAGTTTTGAAAATTCTCTTTTGATATTTCAGATTTTTCTAAGTCTTAATTTTATTTTTCTAGCTTTATTTCCTAATTTCTTGTATTTTAGGCCAATATTTAATAGTTAAAATTAGTTTTTAATTAATAATAATTAATTAAATAGTTATAAAAATAATTTTCTTTTTTTCTATAAATTTTCTTTTATCTTTAGATTTGTAAAAATGTCATTTTCATATTTTTAGGACTTTTATTTCTTAGATTTCACTTTTTATTTTGTACGTTTACGTAATTTTTATTTAAACGTAAGTTTTAGTTTTAAACGTTCATCAATTTTAAAAATAGTGATAGCGTTTATTTAATATTTTTTATCTTCTTAATTTTCTTTAATTTGCATTTAAGCCCTTGTAGTTTATGTCCTTTTCCTTAGTTATAATCATATTCACAATCTCCTTTTCCGTTCAAATCTCTCGATCACTATACGTTTGGTGATCCATTGCACAGCTCGCTGGGACATAACGACCCGGGGAAACACTATACTCCTCAGATCTTCATTGCATTCGTGCTTGAGCAGTTTTAAGCTGATTACGGTCTGCCATTCACAAGTGGCAGGCTTGAGTGATTTAGCTTGACTGTTTTGGCACGCATCAAATTTTTGGCGCCGCTGCCGGAGAGCTGTGCTGATTATCTTCCGTCTAGCAGATTAGTGATTTGGATACTCACTCCTTGTTTATACCATTTGTATGTGTTTATATTTTCTTTTAAAAATCAAAAATCCAAAAAGATTTTCACTCTTTGTTTTCACATCATGTTTTTCAAAAATACCAAAAATATTCATCTTTACCCTCCTACCCTTTTTGATTCTTTATCCCTTTACCCTCTATCCATTTGATTCTAACTTCTTCTATTCTCATGGAATCTCTCGAGGACGAATTCTGGGACGAAGCTGAAAAGCTTCAGACTGTGTCACAAATGTCTAGAATTCGTGTTGTTCGTGATGATCCATTCTTTCTGCGTAGGGAAATGGAACGAGAAATCGGGGTGACAAAGGACCAGGTACTTCCTTTTGATAATGGGAGTGCCAAATACGTCCAACCTACGGTTATCCAAAGACCTAACCCCTCAATTGCTCCTCAGCCGTCTAGAATTGATTCTAAACTTTCACGATTTACGGTTAAAAGCAAACATGCAGAATTTAGACCGGTGACTAGCAAGAATGACTTGCTTAATCTTCACGTTTCTCAGGAACCAGAACCAGAGACCATAACGGAAGTGGTGGAAATTGCTAGCTCTCAGAGCACACCACTTGTCCCACCTCCTGAATTTTCAAAATGTTCTTTGAGACTTGATAGTCATTCAGATCACCATGTTGGTTTTGTTGATTCATTGAATAAACCGATTCCTTATCATAACTCTCAAATGCAATCGTTTATTCCTTGTGTCGGTTGTGGTGAGCCTCTCTTTGGTTCACCCTGTCGTTGGTGTACTTGTGTACAATGTGGTAATGATATCCATAACGGGAGTTGTTTGTTTTGTGGTTCGAGGAATTCATTTGATTATGATCCTAATCCGAACTCATATAACGACCTCTCAAATTTTTCCAATTACCCACCACAGCCCGACTTATCTTCATATGATCAACATTACTGCTGTGAATTTTGTGGAGGTCCTCACCAAGGATTTGAGTGTCAATCCGAAAACACGTTTGTCTATGAACAGTTTTCCAGTGATGCTCAGATGTTTGGTTATGACCAATATCCATATGATTCACCTGTCCAGACTCAGCAGTTTTACTGTTGTGAGTACTGTGGAGGTCCCCATTTCAGCTCTGATTGTCAAATAGGGAACCCAATTCCTTGTAACAATCATGACTCTTACATGTTTGACAATTTCCAACCTCCACAGCACTATACGGTTCAAACTCCACCTGAGCCGTTATCTCAAGAAATCTCCCAAGATTTTGAAACCACAATGAAAACACTTGATGATATGATTAGTAACTTTAAGAATCAAGTGAGTGGTGAAAAGACCATAGGAGAATTGCTGGCCGAAGAACGAGAAGAGCGAGAGGCCCGCCAATCTAGGGAAGAATTATTAGTCCTAGAGCATGCAGCTCTAAGACGTTCCCAATTTCTTAAGGCAGCTCTTTATGATGATGATGAGGAGAGTTTTTATCCTTTTAGAGATAATATTTCTCAACTCCCTCAGTCAGTTGATACCCCAGCAGTTGAGATTTCATCTCAAACAACTGCTATCACACCCGAGGCTCCCACTCACTCTCTGAACATGGGGGACGAGCATCTTGACACTATTCCTGAAAAGGAATCGGACGAATTCATAAAGTCTAGTGTTGAGAACCTTTCCCAATCCCGAGAAATTCACAGGGAACTTCTGATCATATGTGTGATTCTCTTTCCCCTCTTGAGTGTTCAAATGATCATTTGGAAACTTTTTCCGATTTTAGCGACGATTGTGCTTCCTTTGGAAACATCGAGTATGTTGAGGCATCGCTCCCACAGTCTGATCCCCTTCTTGAGGAGTTCTCCGGTGAACTCACTCACATCAATCCACTCTTTGATTTCGAAGCCGATCTGGGAGAGACTGAAAGTCCCCTTGATGATGATCGTTCACTCACTTCTTATCCCAACAGTCCAATAGAGAATGTTGATCACTTTGTTCCCGAAACATTCAAAGCTACTTTCACCAATCCTCTATTTGAATTCGACTCTGAATTCACTTCAATTTCTGAGAATCCACTCTTTGATACTCAGATTGAGGATAGTGATGAGCCCACAATGGAACAAGAGTTCACAACTTCACCTCATGTGAATGATTCTCTTCATGAAGAGTTCTCCGGTGAACTCTCTCATGACATATCTCCTCCGGAACATGATCATTTCTATTTTGATCTTGAGGATGATATTAGCTCGGAGGAAGGTGTACTCTATCATATGAGTGTGCTTATTAATGATACTACCCTCACCCTTCCTCCCGATACGTCTACATTTGAGGATGAAGAATGGATCTTGATTGTTATCAAAACCTTTCTTCCTTTCCTCAAATATCTGGTGATTTCTCTTCATCTTCACTCCTTCGAGAATGAAGACACTATCTTTGACCCCAGCATTTTCATTTATCATTTTTGAGCCGGTTCTATGTATATCTCATCGGTGTGGAACTTTCACGTGCTTCAAATGTTTGTCCAAACATCTTGAATGAAAGTCCGATGGAGATTGTTTCTTCCACTTTGCTTCCCCATGAACAAATGAATTCGGGGTCGAGTCAAGCTAGCGACTCGGTAATCAAAAACAGTAGCTAAACATGGGTTTTCACCCATGTGTTCCACCATAGTGTGGGGGAGTTGTCCCACATGTTATATATATAAGTTTCAAAAAAAAAAAAAAAAAAAAAAAAAAAAAAAAAAAAAAAAAAATCTTTCTAAATAATGGCCGTAGTATTTCCTTTTTACGTTCTTTGTTTCGGCATAACCGCCGGTACTTTGAATATTGAGGGCAATATTCATTTCTAAGTGTGGGGGGAATTCTCACGAATTTTATCATGTAATTATACCACCTAATTCCCCCGTTTTTGGCCAAAATTTTTTTTGGAGTAAGTGTTTTGCACTTACTCATTTGGTTATCAGTCCGCCTTGTCTAATAAACAAAAGGATTGGCTAATCCAGGAGCAAACGGCTCTTGGTAAAGATATCTCAAATCCGTTGACGGCTTGCAATTTGCCCAAAATTGTATGGTATTCAGCTCACCATATCCTAAAAAGTGAAGAGTTGGCTAGCCCGCAAGTTTATGGCTTGTGGTAAAGGCAGTGGAAAAACCATAATTGGTAATCAGCTCACCAAAGATAATATTGATAATTTATCTAAGAGTTGGCTAGTCCAGAGCAAACGGCTTCTGGTAAAGACAAAATCAAATCCGTTGAAAGCTGGTGGTTTGCTCAAAATCACATGGTTATCGGTGTACCATAGTTCTTACTTGAACTGAAACATTTGGCTACTCCAGAAGTAATGGCTTTTGGTAAAGAGATTCAAAACCATTAAGTTTTTCTCAAAAGATTGCTAGGGACTAGCAATAGTTTAGTGTGGGGGATTGATGAGTGTGTAAATACTCATCATTTTTGGGTCTATCTGAACTGCAAAACGTTTAAAAATGCTCCGAAATGCATCAAAACACTGAAAATATTCCAAAATTGCATTTTATATGTTTCAGATGCAAAATGTTCAAAATCAGATGAAAAATGAGCAAAGTTTGCATAATTGGCAGTTTCAGTCCCCCAAGTTTCTAAAATTGTCAAAAATAGTCCCTGAGTCATAATTTCAAAAGAAAAATCACCAAAGGTCCTTTTTAAATCATAACTTGTCAAAATTAGTCCTTTGGTGAAAAATATCAAAAGTTTTGAGAAATTACAAGTTTGGTCCTCCAACTTTGAAAATTGGCAAAAATGGCCCCTGGAAAATTGGAAAATAGCAAGTTTGGTCCTTGTACTTTTTGAGATTGTCACTTTTAGTCCTTGGAGCAGCTTTGTGCAATTGGCAGAATTGGTCCTTGCAATTTTCAGATTTTACACTAATGGTCCTTGATAATTAAAAACCTTAAACCCATTTTGGACCCTTCCATATTTCCCTTTGGCCCCTGTCTTTAACCATTTTGGACCCCCCTATTATTATATCTGGTCAAACCCCAAGTCAAAAACACCCCTATACGCGCCTTTTTCTTCATCCCCAACACCTAGCCCTGCAACTTAGCCTTCCCATCCCCCCTCCTCTCCTTTTCTCCTCCATGTTCCCCTCTCCTCAACAACACTCCAAAGGCATTAAATGCACCTTCAACCCTATCACTCAACCTACAACTGCTAAATCACTTTTTCCTGCCAAAACCAATCAAGGGCCAAGATTCATCAAAAGTCATCCAAAGGCCTCAAACAGAGGTGGGAAACATTCAGAAGAGGAGAGAGAAGTATTTGAAGCTATAAAAAGGAAGGAAGAAAGAAGGAGAAGTAAGTAGTTAGTTTTATATTTTTTCTTAATGTCGTTTGTTAAAAAAAAGTTTTAGTTTTAATTCAAATGTTGTAATTTCGGTTCCTTTGTATAACATTCAAGTTAAATCATCATTGTAGGGTGCTTTTGAATATCAATCTCAAGTTTTTATATAAGTTCATATTTTCAAGTTTACTGTTACAATTTTCAGTTTCAAATTCCATGGTCCAAGTTGCTAGTGGCTTATTTGAAGCCTTACTAAGTTTGTTTAAGCTCTTTATAAGCTTTCTATAAGCTCACAATTCATTTTTAAGCAAATGTGTTCCATGGTCAACAAAAGTCAACTGTTGAGATTGATTTGGAAATGGTGATGAATTTGGTTGATGCAGCTTGGATTTGGGTTGGATTAGACTAGGATAGATTAGAATTGGGTTTGGTTTGGCCTGCAACACAGCTGGATACATGTGAGTGAGCTTCTTATTTTCATATTTCAAGCCATTTTGCATTTTATGCTTGTCTTGTATCTGTGGTTTAGAATGGTTTATGTCTGTTCATTTAATGTTAATTTTAGCTAGTAAACCTAGTTTGATCAATAGTGTTAGCCAAGTAGGAGTTTAGCTCAGATTTGATTACATATCAATGCTTAAAGGGGTGTTTGGTTCTGCTGCACTATCTGTCTTAGAGGCCTAGTCAGTGGTAGACTCTTGTTGCCTTTAGTTTGTTTAGGTTAAATTAACTCATATCTGTCAATAACATGTGCCTTTGAACCACCAAAGTCAACTTAGCCATTAATCTGTCTTCTATACTTATCTGATGTGTTTTTGGAAATCAAAACACTTGTTTTATGTTTTAAAATCATAGAGGCATCTTACAGTAGCTTCATTTCATCCATAAACATCAAGTTCATTCAACAAATTGGACTCAAAACTCATAAAAGTCAAATCTCCAAACTGTTTTCAAAAGTCAAACATGTTAAAAATCTGTTTTTTTGCAGATCTTGCAGCAATTGCACACTGCTCATTTTAAGTAGTTAGGGTCTCATTTTTGGTCCAGTTGCAGTGTGCTAGGTGGTCTTGAAGACCACATGTCTGTTTTTCACTTCAGCTTCTTAGGTTAGCTTGTGCATAAGCTCAAACATAGGGCCTGTTTGCCCTGTGCATTGACTCAGTGAAAGCTGAGTCTGCACAGGGGTTTTACCAGGCTTGGGAAAAGCTCATTTGAGCTTGTCTAGGTCTGCAATTTGTTTTACATGTTCCCACCTAGGTCTAGTTTAGGTCTCAATATTTGGATTTTGATTTCTAGCTTATTTTGTGGCTGCAAGTAGCCCCTCAGAAACTGTTATTAGCATTGAACTCAAATAATCCAAATCTTTGTAGATTGCAAATCAGAGTGTTAAGCTTGTTGTTTCTTATTGCATTTTGGTCATTTTAGCTTATCCAAGCTTCTGTTTCAGTTTGGTGGCCCTTGGTGCTCACTAGCTTATTCCAAGTGCTTATTTATAAGCACTTGGCACATCAGTTTCATTTTCCTCCACATAGCCCCCTGTTTTTCTATTTTTCCTTTATTCCTCATATTATTTTAGACTTTTCCTGAAATTTTCAGATTTTTCCAAGTTGGTTTGCTATTTTTCTTGATTTAAACTAGTTTTTAAGCATTTTTAAATAGCATTTGATGCGTGCCAAAACAGTCAAGCTAAATCACTCAAGCCTGCCACTTGTGAATGGCAGACCGTAATCAGCTTAAAACTGCTCAAGCACGAATGCAATGAAGATCTGAGGAGTATAGTGTTTCCCCGGGTCGTTATGTCCCAGCGAGCTGTGCAATGGATCACCAAACGTATAGTGATCGAGAGATTTGAACGGAAAAGGAGATTGTGAATATGATTATAACTAAGGAAAAGGACATAAACTACAAGGGCTTAAATGTAAATTAAAGAAAATTAAGAAGATAAAAAATATTAAATAAATGCTATCACTATTTTTAAAATTGATGAACGTTTAAAACTAAAAACTTACGTTTAAATAAAAATTACGTAAACGTACAAAATAAAAAGTGAAATCTAAGAAATAAAAGTCCTAAAAATATGAAAATGACATTTTTACAAATCTAAAGATAAAAGAAAATTTATAGAAAAAAAGAAAATTATTTTTATAACTATTTAATTAATTATTATTAATTAAAAACTAATTTTAACTATTAAATATTGGCCTAAAATACAAGAAATTAGGAAATAAAGATAGAAAAATAAAATTAAGACTTAGAAAAATCTGAATATCAAAAGAGAATTTTCAAAACTATTTTTTGTATTTTTCTGAATATTTTTCTATTTTCCAGGAATTAAAAACTATTAAAAACTAATTAAATTATTTAAAAATACAAATTTAACTTAAGAAAAATCTAGAAAAATATTTTTTTGTCTTTTTATATTTATCTTAACTTAATAAAAATGAAAAATTATTTTTTTGAACCTTTTCTTAATTTTTTGTATTAAATGCCATTTGTGATAGTGCTACTCCTAAGTTCTCATCTACTTCCTCTAGTCCTGCTAGCAAAACTAATGAAGAGTCTGAAGCTGTACCTTCTTCGGATATCTATAAGCCTGGTAGGAGGAAGAAAAGGATGGCCAAAAGAACTCTCTTGGATCTTGAAGCTGATGACGCAACATTCATTATAGAAGGTTCTGCTACGGATTTTCCTGAGGGAGATCAAAATGTGCTGGTCAATTGGACTCTGAAGAATAATGAGATGAATGTCATTCATCGAAAGGATAAAACTTCAATGGAATTCACCTTTTTGAAGGAAATACTCCATTTGGTAGACAGGGCAGATTTGCTTACTCTGTACACTCTCGTTACCAGCCATTACTGCAACATTGCACCACAAGGTTCTGGGATGTTCTTACTAGGAGATCTTCAAGTCCTGTTTAACTCTCATTCTCCCAATAGTAGAGGACATTCCATTTGGGAGAACTCACATTTATGGCGAGTTGTGTCCTGGAGACTCTATCCTCTCCCTCGTGTGCATGTGCTTGAGACTAAGGGTGGAATCACAGTCTGCATGTTTGCTGAAAGAAAGTATCCATTGCCCAAGAGACTTATGGAAAGGATGCTTTGTCAGAAGTTGGAGTTTCCCCAGAGCCAGTGGGAAATGAAAAGCTAAATGCTGAACAACTGGTTAGTTTAATCAAGACACAACTTCTGCAAGAACAAACTGCCTCTTCTTCTTCATAATGGTACCATTTTTATTTTTTTTCATTATTTGTTTTATTGGTTAGTTCTGTATTTCTTGTCTTGTTTGTTGTTCTTAGTTAAAAAAAAAAAAAAAAAAAAAAAAAAAAAAAAAAAAAAAAAACTTTCTTTTGCAGGTTTGTTGTATTTTTGATGGTTTTTAACTCACCAGATATACCTTGTGTATATCAAAGAGTTGACTAGTCCAAATGGTACAGCTTTGGTAAAGACACATCAAATCTGTTGATAGCTGTAATGGTTTGCTCAAAATCATAGGGTTTGCAACCACCCATGCTTAATTGCTGAGAGTTGTATGGTCATCAATTCACCATGGTCTATTCCTTTTTGGAATCCAAGAATTGGCTAGCCCACAAGTATATGGCTTGTGGTAAAGGCAACTGAATCCATATTTGGTTATCAATTCACCAATTCTAAGAATTGACTAGTCCTGAGCAAACGGCTACAGGTAAAGACACATCAAATCCGTTTATATGGTTTCTGGTTTGCCTATAAATCAGATGGTTATCAGTGTACCATAGTTTTCGAACTTAAACATTTGGCTACTCCAGTAGTAATGGCTATTGGTAAAGAGACATCAAATCCATTATTTTCAATGATTCACCTCTCACAGGAGCTCACACACCTGGATGTGATGAGAATAGTATGCAACTGATAAGTATTGATGTACATTATGTCATTTGTTGCTGCAAAGATCTGGCGTTTCAGAGTTTGATCATCATAGAGATGAGATTTTTATTGGTTCCTTGCTACTGATGTGTGAAAACAATCCTCTAGTACTGAAGTCTCAAAGATCTTTCAAGGTCAGGAAACTGGAACTTAACCAAGTCAAATTCCAGTTTAGGGGAGGATTGTTGGGAATTATGTGAAGTAGGATTTCTGCTGTCATTACTACCGAAGGATTCTGCTGAAGTAGAAGCAGAATCTGCTGAAGAAGTCATTCTGCTGAAGTGCAAAAGCAGTGACCGTGTTACTGCTGAAGGGTGGAAGCTGACTAGGATCAGCATGCGCTGTATTATTTAAATGCTAACCCATCATTATCTTTGAATGGCCCGAGGTTAGCATGGGTATTATTGTACTGCTCAATATTTGTTTAATGTAATAGTCTTTAAATGCATGCTTGCATGTTTAGTCGATTGGGTAGTAAGAGATTAGGGTTCCTTGTCTATAAAAGGAACCTCATAGTTTGTAATAGAAAACTCATCCGAAACATAGAGTTTCAGTCAATAAAAGATCCATAGAGGATCTAAGTGTTCTTAGTTATAACATCTTGTATTTACTTTCCGCTATAGAATACGAGTTGTAGAGACTGTCTATTAGTTTGCTTATGATTACATAGGCAACACTAACGATCCACGAGTGCTAAAGATCTATCAAGGTCTGAGAGTTTTCAACAGCAACTACTAAAGTTTTATTAATTACCTCATTTTTTTTTAAGTTTTTGTTTTCACAAATTTGACACCTATATTTTTATGTTTTTTTTTTTATCAACCAAATTTCTTCACCAAATTTATTAAAGTTTGACCAAAATCAATTTAATTTTGACTTTTATTAACCAATCACATCACATGATTTTGCTTACGTGGCGAAATTGAGCTCTCCTATTGGCCCAATTTTTTTTTTCAATGAGAAGGGTTTTCCAAAAACACTCCGAAATGATGTAATTCTTTTATTATATAAAAGATTTAAGGTTTGTTATTTGATTTGTTTTTGGGTCACACCTAAATGAAAATTTTGAAATTTTGATGTGGGTTAAGTTGTTTTAAGCTCATTTATAATTCACTCGGCTTTGGTTTAGATGGTGAATGAATTGAATAAGCATAGTATGCAATTGTACATCCTAACATAGGTAGGGTCAAAGCATAGATTTATTGAATATGGGGTTAAAATATGGTTCAACTTTGTATTTGTTGTAATATCGAAGCATCTCTTAGAATAGCGGTACTAACTTATATATCTTGCTACCGTGTCTTCGTTTACATTGATTGATCATTGTTTTCTTTATGTGGACCTCTTTGGCTTTCTAGACAATTAGATGAGACCTCTGTGTTTGCTAAATGATAAGTACAATATCGAAAAAATAGACAGTAGTAGTAAGCATATTATTTATTAGTTTCTATTTTTTCCTACACGTATATGTCTTTGAAAATTGTGATGTGTAAGTGGTAAGATTACTACTTTTTCTTCGTGACTTCTAAGGTAAATGATTTATCGTTTTGTGTAATTTTTTTCACTGTTAACTATGGTTTAGGACTAAAATTTGAGCTGGAACTTATACATAATTAGGTATTTATAGGTTAATAGGATAATTTCTTGTGTAATGAATGTTGGCTTTGTGTTTGAAATTTGAGTATTTTCATAAAAATATCAAAATTAGGTTGTGAGAGTTTTATAGTAAAGGCTTGAATAGATAGTGTCACACTAGAAGCCACCCAATATTTTTATTCATTTGATTAGCTTAAAAAGTGATATGTCACCATTTTGATTTATTGGGTTATAGAGCATGTCATTGTGCAACTAAAGGGTTCCTCATGTAGAGACCCATGACACCTCAATTGATTTCCTTTGATGCCAAGGATGTAAGAAAACAATTTGCAGGTTTCATAGAATTGACACAACGGTGTGCACAAGGTACATCGTTCATATATGAATTGGTAACCAACTCATCTCACCCATCTAAGATTTACTTACAAAGCTCATTTGTATTATTTTAGAGGTGGGCTTATTAATTTTTCATTAAAGTGGCATTATGCATTCCTATATCCAAATAAACTTTGCCACTTTGGCGCCTTTTGCCCCATTCTTAATTGTGTGGTGTGTTAAAAATAAAAGTACGTATTTTGAGGAGAATTTCCTGGGTATCACATTATTTAATCCTTTTAGCATCTTATATTTTAATTATCTTGGTAATGCTGCACAAATGAAGCTATCCTATCTCAACAAACAAAACAAACATAAAGCAAAAGAGTTGAAAGATGTTAGTGGTTCATTTAAAGGCAAAGCTGTGATTGATATGATGAAAAGGTAAGACGAGAGTGATCAATTCATGTTGCAATAGAGTCAAAAGGAGGATGTTTTAGTTTGGAAGATTAAGTCAATAACTTAAGCAGTCACATGGATAACATTGGTTTCGACAGGGATGCTGACATCAAATGTCTGTCAACTTCCAGTGGAGAAAGGCTTTGACTGGGACATTTTCATCTTCTCAAGTTCAGGTAATTGTCTATGTTTTTATGAGTCTCTTTATTTGGCTAAACTATCAAATAATCAATAGATAAAATATGATCACATAAATAATTAACAGGTTTATTTATGATTTCAAAAAAAAAAATATATATTGTTACGATATCTCATTATTAATCTGTAAATAAATACCCTTACTTTCATAATGGGTATGCATGCATCAAAACTTAATATGTGCTTGACCCATTCAACCCGAAGGTAAGTCCTGTTCTTAGTAATAGTTTTAGTTTAACCTGTATGGGATTATAAATGAACCCAATTGCCTGATTTAAAAGTTGATGGGTTGAAATGGCTCATGTAATCCCTTTGAATTTGATACATCTAAAATCATTTTGTTCTTATCGTAGGTTCCATACACATTTGACATTTATGGACTAATTGTCCTAAATCTCTACTCAGTCAAACTTCACAATCTAAAGTATTTTGTCAAGAATTATAGCGCCTGATGTATTAGAAGAAGCATTACGCCCCCTTTTATCCATTGGACCCACACTTTATAATCTGATGCATACATGTGTTTATCTTGGCTCCTTCGTATGAAAATTGCTATGTGTGGTTTTCAAAGTTAGGTGATTGATAGCATTTGTGTCTTCCCCGAAAAAGGTAAGCACTTGTGATTTGTGTAATGAATTGGACATAGTAATTAACTTTGTTTTGGTAGTTTTTTTGAAGTATGTTTACATTATCTCTGTAAATGTGTGTTGGGGATTTCAAAACTAGGTCGTTGATTAGTATATTTTTCTTCCTTTAAAAAATTAGCACTTGATAAATATTTGGAAATGTGTAACGGCTTGGACAACATAACTGTTTTCTTTGGTCGAACTTTTATTGCAGTTATATTTTTTGTCATCTTAGAAGTTAAGTGAGCCCAAATGAGGCAACGCGAAGGCCGGTAAAATATCAAGTCGAAGAAGCATTTATAACGTTGGATCAAAGCATTTTTGAATCAAAGAAGAAAGATGATGATACTAATTGGGTTCTGAGTTTAACTGATGTTCTATTGTTAGGGCTCATAGGTAGATGAGTTTACATTGTGTTATTTTTTGTTATGATATATGCATTATTTCTTTCATTTTCTCATCGGAAAGTGTTTGTGATGGCCAACTTTATTTCATTTTTTATCAACATCGAACTTACAATCATTGGTTGAAATGAGATTGTTGTAAAATAAAAAGAGGAAGATAATATTAACTCTTATGTATAATTAGAGAAATCACTTATCTGCTACCTGTGAATGTACATGTTGATCCATGGATGAATGGGTGAAAATGAGGTTTTTGTCATAAATGAACAAATGAGTGACTTAGACATAGAATTCCAAGCTACTTATTGACACAGTGTCGTTCTTTTTAATCCATAGTTATACACGTCTTTAACTCTATATTTATGTAATATACTTCTATGTTATTATTCCATTCTTTTTAATCCATAGTTTTACGTCTTTAACTCTATATTTATGTAATACTTCAATGTTATTATGTCATACATGGTTAATTTTTTGAGTTTCTACAGGAGAAAAGCAACTACAAAAAACTGTATGGAATTGCAAAGAAGGCACCGACGAGAATACCATGTCACAACCCACGTGACCTATATCACAAGTTTTATAATGGATCATGATTAATGGATTTAGATTCTTGAATTCTCAAAATAAACCTTTGGAAACCTCTTGAATTGTCACAACCCATTTGATTCATATGTGGTATTTGGGTAAAATTTTCAGGATGATGTTGTGAGATTAGCTTTGAGTCCTTTAAATGTTAGGGGCGGATAATAAGGTTGGGTATGAAAGGGCCTTTGGTGCTTGCAGGTGGTGGTGGGGAGCATATCTCCTTTAAATATCATTTACTTGCAAAAAAAATTATAATTCACTTTTTGTTAACCTATATACTTACGACCACATATGACGTAGATTTATATTACTACTTGCATAAAAAAAAACCGTTAAAACATCAACTTGCAAAAACGGTTATTGTATCTTATGGTTATTAAAACAAAAACAGTTATAATATGCATCTACTTGCAAAAAAAAAAAAAAAAAAAAAAAAAAAAAAAAAAAAAAAAAAAAAAATTGATGTTTTAACGGATGTTGATCCAAGTAGTAATATAAATCTACGTCATTTGTTGTCGTAAGTAAATAGGTTAGTATAGGTTATAACCGTTATATGCTTATTGTTTTTTGATGAACTAGATAAGACTACATGTCTATAATGAGGATGCTTAACATTGATAATTAAATGTACTTTATGTGCTTATTATGTACAGGGTTCTTGGGACTACATAGAAACTCTTTTGAGTGTTTGGAACTTTGGATACCCGGCTATGTTGATCCCGAATTTGTTTTTTATTAGATAGAAATACATACTGAAAATTTTAGAAAAAACCCCGTGCTTGCACGGGCATTATAACTAGTATATAAGAACAGGAAAATCGAACATCTACAGCATTGCGGATTTGTGTAAGAGTGTTTAAGACTTTTGCAATTGGGCTTCTTAGGTATGGCCTTCTAAATATTACAGTAGTAATTTGGGTTGATTTCGTATGTCCTTTTTAAACTAAAAAAGAATAATTCAGTATATTATATAAAAAAGAAATAATTCAGTATACAACAAAAGAATAAGTTCATATATGTTTAGACAAACATATTCTCATCCATTTTTATGTGTTTTTCCCATAATGCAACGTTACACACTTACACTTGAATAATCAAAAAAAAAAAAAAATGCACAGTTTCAATTCATATATCTTATGCTGTAAACTGATAATACAGAAAAACTAAGAAGCGCGGAAACAAAGTGGAAAAGAAAACTGGTAATCGACTTCAAATCCTAAATACAACTCGGTGTGTATTTAGAAATCATGGAATAACTTGTTAACCCTCATTAAGACTTGGACCTAAATACTAGACTTGTGGAGTAGACCTTTATCATTCAATGAATTATCCATCTATGGTTTGTGTTTTTCATCTGAACTTTCTCCTTTCAAGACTTGTAAAGTTGACCAAAAGTTATTAGAGTTCTGTCAATTGAAATTGTGTTTCTTATGGATTGGCAACTCGTCATGCAGGATACAATCTCGTGGTACAACCGGCCTTGGATGACTTCGATTTATATAATGTATATGTTCTTTTCAAAAAATATAAAGAAAAAAGGACCATGGACGACTTCGACAAGTTGTTAGATAAAGCCACTCATTTGGAACATATGGTTGCCGAAGAAGGTAGCTTTTGGAGAATACATATCGTGTAATCGCTTACGAACCTTTGTGAACTTGATGTGTCGAGGTGTCAACCTTACCTCATGTGTTTGCTTCTTTTGTGGTATTACCAGTGAAATTGTTGAGCACATCCTCATGTTATGCCCATAGGTTTGACTGGTCTCGAAAAAGATGAAGACTTGATGGCGAGTAACTGCTTCTGCAATTGGTAAAGCTGCAATTGGCGAGTAACTGTAACCTTAATAAATGGTTAACTCAATATTTCGTGCAGGCTCACAAAAATCCCAAACAGACATTACTGGTTAATGTAACATCCCGCCTACTGTTACACAATATATTGTGTAACAGTAGGCGGGATGTTACAAGTTGTATCAGAGCCACTCCAGAGCCGTTCAAGATGGTGGGGCAAACCTCATCGAGGACGATGAGTCCCTAAGGGGGGGGGGGGGTGATTGTAACACCCTATGCAAAGAGGGTGATTATAACACCTTAGGCAAATCCCACATCGACAGAGGCCTGGAGAGATGCTGGTATATAAGAATAACATCCACCTTAACAGACACAACGCGTTTTATGGTCCCCTGCGAGTAGGGTTCACAAGGAACTACGCAGTTAAGCGTGCTCGTGTGAGAGTAGCACTGGTATGGGTGACCTACCGGGAAGTCTCACACGAGGGCCACAAAAGCAAAGCCGTGAGCCACAAGGGCAAAGCGGACAATATTGTGTATCAGTAGACAGGATGTTACAGTTAACTACCCAAACACAACTTACGACCCATTTCTTTTGGTTTGCTTAATCTTATTTTATCTTAATCTTATATATAAATCATTTAGGATATATCCTTTCAGAAGTGTTCTTATATTAATTTTACACATATTTTCATTTTGAGACTTTTGATAACATATGTTTTATATAAATATCATTAACAACAAAATTTAATTTATTCATGCATCATGTAACTGGAAAATGATATAAAATAATTGAGTAATAATTGTAAGGAAAGAGATAAATGTTAGCAATTAACTTTGTAAAGAAAAGATTCAACATATAATATAAAGTTTTATCTTGTCACTAAAAATGCATTAATAATTTGGTACAATTCAGTATTCGTATAGTTTATATCTTTTGTAAGTAGATTTTTGTAATCTACAACTTCACCACGAAAGTCACACATAACACATAAATTTTATGAAAAACTAAAAATACATACACTTCGTCTATTTTTTTACTTAACGTCACTTACCATCTGGCACTAGTTTATCTATAAGTTCTTAAAAAGAAATTTGTTATAAAAAAAGAACAAAGCGAATAGTTTAAGATATGACTACGAGATCTTCGTGACACATTAAATCGTACCACAAAGTTTAAGTAGCCACAGCTCTAACTATCGCTTAGTTTGAACGCCATCCGTGGGACTCGAACCCACGACCACGTGGTTAAAAGCCACGCGCTCTACCAACTGAGCTAGAACGGCTTCATGTCATGTTTAAACCTCAAATATATTTATCATAACACCACTAATAAAACAGTTGCACTACATCAAAATCTACTAACCCCATTAATTAACATCTACCAAAAATATAGTGAAAAAAAGATGCAGCAGAGAAATTCCGGTAACCGGCGGCCATCAGGAACCGATGGATCCGATTTTTCATACCGAATGGTTGTCGATAACCGTAAGCTTATTATTATCACTACTTTTTATATATTTTTATTTTTATATATATATTTTTTAACTTATTTAATTGAATCTGTGAAATTAGGGTATACAAAAGTAGCTAAGGGGAAATCTACTCTCAGCAAAGTTCTGGTAGTTCAGGTATAATTTTTTCAAATCTTGTGGTTTATTACAATTTTTTTTTTTTTTTTTTTTAATTATTAATTTTTTTGTAGTGGCATTGAGCGATGTATGTTTTAATGTGCAAAGTGTTTTTTGGGACATTCGGTACTTATTTATGGAGTTAATGAGGGCTTTAGAGTTTAGATGCATTTTGTTTTGGCGTATAGGTCATGGAAAGTGACTTGATTACTAGCGTTAGGGAATTCAGACGGCATTTGGTTTGTTAGTAGGAAGGATCAACAACCAAATCTTTTTCCTCCAGATTTCAGGCAATGATGATCTGTTTATTTCCTTTCGAATAAACCAAATGCTGTACTTTGGAACGAAACCCGTTCATTTATTTCCGTTCCTATCATGCTAACATCCCCTAATCTAGAATGTGATTCCCCAGGCTGCTTATTTGTAAAGTTTTCATTTTTATTTCATAAAGACAATTTGATGTCATGGATTGTGGTTTCTCGTTGTGATTTTATGATTGTTAGTTGCTAAATTCTCTCGAATTTGAAATCATTTAGATTTTAGAGTTAGTAGTTTATCTTGGATCGTGTAGAGTGTAACTGAAATAACGAAAATTAAGATGCCGCACTTGTTACAGAAAAACTTCTCTTAAGTAGCTCTTGGGATTGTGATATTCACTAGGGCCGTGTACAGATCACATAATAAGAAACAAGGGATGCTCTACTTGGAGACATGATCCAACAAGGATTAATTATGAAAGAGCGATATCGACGACTTCCATCTTTTTTTTGTATTGTTACTTGAATTCCTTTTAAAAGTTATTACTGATGTATGCATTTGTTATGTATGTAATTCTACAAAAAAGAGTTTTTTTCGAAGATTATGTTGACTTCAGACTTGGTTACATGCTTGTAAACTTGGGTAACAAGATGTGTTTGTCTGCTGCAGGCAGTGGTACTGTTGGTAGCAGTTTTTCCTATACTTCTTACACTGTTAAACAAGGAGCCGCTTGAAACATTATCTGCTGCATCTATTTCCATTATTTTCATCTCAATCATATTTGGAGAATTGGGTAAGGATACAAGTATTATTTTAGCTGTCTTAAATAAACCTTATGCTTGTTATATGAACTTATTATTGTTGTCCTGTTGTGGTAAAGGTCGAAAGCGTAGCAGAGTGAACTTTTTGAAGTTTTATATAGTTGCATCGTCCATAGGTATACTTGGGACAACTGCTTCTATCATCCAAAGCAGTCTCCAACTGAAGGCAAGCAACTCAAACTTTTCTCCTAGTATATATTTGTTATTACGTTAATTTCAATTTTGTTGTGTTCGAGAAACTGTATCTCTGTGTTCTTTCCCCAACATGTAGCATCTCAAATCTAGTACTGTTTGTTATCTCATATAAGCAGAAATCTATATCATCTCAGGGCTCAATGGTCCATGGTATCTATATTGCAATTTAGCTTTGTTTCAAAAATGGGAAGTTTTTTCATGTCTTTCTTTATCTTAGAGGTCCTTGGCTGGAATAGAAAACATAAAGCATCCAAATATAACTAAATAATGCAAAATCAGTAGTTTGATATGAGAATAATGTGATCATTAAAATGACATTCCGAAGCTATCATTTGGTTTATCATTCTATAATATGATATAAAATATAGACCATACTTTAGTTTTTTAAAGTTCGTTACAGTTCTCATTGTAGATAATTCACTTAGGCTATCGTCTTTCAACCCAGACCCGTTTTGACCCATTACCCGATCCTAAACCTGTACTAAAAGCAATCCAAACCCGTTTTGACCCATTACCCAATTGATTAATTTTTTCATATCTAATTTCATGTGTCTTAGAATATGTTTTTTGCTTTCCTTCATGAAAAAAGGTTAGTTTGTTACTGTTGTTTTTAAAGAGGCTGATACCGGAACCTGCCCATACTTCGTCATGATAACATCCCATTGCCAATAATTAAACATCATATTTTGTATCTTCATTAGGTGATACATGATCTGAGTAACTGGGAGGCAGAGAAAGTTGCTCTATTGAAGATTGCTTGTGTCTCTGTCGGTAAGTTCAAACTTTTGCGTCATTTTATTAGTTTTTCCACAGGTATCCTATTGTGTTGTTGGTCTCCCTAACAAACGAGCTTCATTGCGTGACAGGACTGTGTGTGCAAATATTTTCCGTCACTACAACAACTTCTCTCATTGGGAATATGTCTCCTCCAAAAAGAGCTTCTTGACACATTGAAAACACCACTAGTACTCATTTTATCTCTCTATCTCAGTATCGTACTAAAAAACATTTTTTATAGCCTCAGTTGTGTTCTTTTTATCTAATGTATCGTAATCCTCATGAATTTTTTTGAGAATCATGCAAAGTTATTTAAAATCGTTAATGATATATTGTTAAGTACTTTTAGGATGATATTAATCTTTGAATCTCTAAGAGTCACACTCATATATCTTCCACATCAGTAATCATTTATGGATGTAATAGATAGGGCGTACAACAATCTTCATCACATGTTGGGACTAACTGACATCTATATGACTATATCTATATTTTAGGTACATCATGATACAAAACACTTAGTTTTATATATAGCCCATGAACATATCTCTATTAAATTTTCTCGCCTCTACAATTTAGTACGTAGAGTTAATTGGATGATATTATTATATCAACTATCCCCAGTTAGACTTCCTTTTTATAGAACGTATAAAAGTAATATGACACATGATACTTGTTTAAAGATTATTGATACATGGTAATAATAATCATAATATCTATGGTAATAATAATCATAATATCTTGAAATCACCAATACAGTGCCTTTGCAAATAAGGCTAGCATACAATTTGCTATAAATTCACACATTGCTACACGGGAACCATGATAAAATAAGTCTAAGCATTATCTCTACTTTCCTTTAACTATCTGTGAAGAGAAGCATAGTTGTTGATCAAACCCAAAGCATTGCTGGTTAAATGAACAACGTTCACAATTTTTCCTCTCACCACATTTTTCATTTTCGGGTCATTCACAAACCCTTCAGAGCATGTGTCTTCATCCGTCAATGCTGCACTTACCCATGTTTGTATGTCGCTCATCACTAGCCCGAAATCTTTGGAACCAGGTTTATTCATCTCTCCAAGTGATTTTTTCATCTGGTACACAGAGTCACTCAGCAACTCCATACAGTCTTTCATGGCTGCAATCTGTCGGGGAGCCATGCCATGCACTTGTGACAATTTTACCATTGATGAGGAGGTGGTTATGGTTGTGTCAAGACTGACGGATAAAGCAGTTTGAGCTAATAGCTTAGGGCTCGATTGGATTGCACCTGCTTTACTTGACAGTGAGTTGAAGCAGAGTGTAGGGTAAGTTGTTAACCCGCATGAGGTTCTGATGAATTCAACGCTTGTTTTTTCTAGGGCAGAGATTAAATTAACGGAGAAACTGAGAAGTATTATTAGGGCTAGAGAGTTGATCGAATAGGATCTTGTCATATTGGTTGCTTGTGTTGGATGAGGTAGAAATTAGGAGGATTTGAAGAGAACTGTGTCTAGCACAATGTATAGAGCTAATGATGTAGGATATGAATGTTGAGAAAATACACTCCAAATTTATAGGAAATGGAATGTAGGTAAATGCAACCATACACAATACCTAGTGAAAAGACTGAATGTTGGGGTCCATGTGATCAATCCTATTGCTAAAAAATATCTTGCATGTAGCTCTTAACAACGTGCAATCATGGATTATTTAGTCACATTTTTATTAATTGATATGCCCCGAAGTTTGAATGTTGTTGTTTGATATCGTTGCAAGTGTTTCTTTGGTAATTGGTAAATACTAAAGTAATTCTTACCTAATTCTAGCTTCATAGTCTTGGTTTTTATTTGCATTGGAGTAGTGTACCCTTAACCATAGTTAATCAAAGTCAGTAACTCAAATCAGATTTAGTTATCTGTCACAAGCATTTCATCTGACAGCGTCAATTTCTTGGTTATCTTATCTTTGAGTCACATAAAGTTTGTATCTTTAAAAGACTAGCTGGCATAATGAGAAGTGAACTTTCAGTGTGTGATTGTGTGAATATGCATCACGTTGGAGGTGGTTTCACTGGGTCCGGAAATGGGAAAGGGGCTGATGTGTGTTCAAGGTGGACCAATGGGGATTATGAATTACAATGCATTTTCCGGACCACTTGATATCCAACCTGAACATGTAATGTTTGGATATTTACAAATAGTGCAAAAGACGTAAGCTTTTTGATATCTTGTATTTTTTATTTTATCTTTTTAGTGAAGAAGGAATCTAAATGTAATTTGTCTTGCTGATGTGCTTAACAAGTTATAGGGTACAATATGGTACTGGGCATGTATGGACCTGCACTTAAAGCTTCCACGCATATTTCCCTTCTCTGGCCATGCTTCATATATTTGGAAATGGTGATATAGTTTTGGTACTGAAATCTTATAGGGCATGTGTGTATCCATGATTATTTTTCAGTCTTTTTTGTGGTACAACTTTACCTTTGGCCTCCTACTTCTCACCTAAAAATAACGTAGATTCTGGGTCATTTCATGTAGGTGTACCAATCGGCACCCATTTACTTATGAATGGGTAGATTTTAGTTATGGTTTATCCATAGTAGGTTGGTGAAGCTAGTGAGGAGCGATGGGGGAGTCGAGAAAATGCACTCCAATTAACCGAATGTTGAAATGAATTAGGCTTACCCTCTATTGCTTTCTTATCTTCTATTGCTTTCCCTATTTGCAACTTGTGATATACGACCTCACACAATAATTAGAATGTAGATGTCCATGTGATCAAGCCTTTTGCCAAATTATATATCTTGCAGAGGGGCTCCTAACAGCGTGCAATTTGCATCCTCTAGTCATTCTCATACTTAGTTAGAATGTTGATATGAATGAGGCTTATCTTCTATTGCTTTCCTTATTTGCAACTTGTTATATACGACGACACACAATAATAGAAATGTAGACGTCCATGTGGTCAAGCCTTTTGCCAAAAATATGTCTTGCAGAGGGGCTCTTAACAACGTGCAATTATGCATTCTCTTGTCATACTCATACTTATTTAAATTATTTGACATTTTAAATTTACATGGCATTCACATTTACGTAATGTTTATAGATGCAATTTTTTTTTTCGTTTCGTAGTTGGTAAATCCGAATTCTCAGCTAATTCAAGCTTCATAGACTCATACTTTTAGTTTTTATTTACGTTGGAGTAGTGTACGGGTAACTATAGTTAACCATGATTGGATAAGTAATGGGGTCTAGAAAGTGATGGATACTGTGTTCAAGGTGGACCGCTGGATCCATATACTACACACTTTTTGGACCACTTGATACACAACATGCATGAACAGGTATTTATATATAGTTTGATATATTACAAATAGTCCAAAAATTGGAGGCTTTTGAATATCTTGTAGATATTTTGAATATTAATGAGGCAAGTATCCAAGTGAAGTTTGTCTTGTTGATGTGCTTAACATTATATACCATACAATATGATAATGTACACGTATCAGCCTGCATTTATAGCTGCCAGTCGTATTTCTTTTTTTTATCTGCAAGTTATGATTTAATTGTTTTCGAATTGTGATTAAGTTTTAGGACTGACTGAGATCTCATTGGGTAGTTTCCGACAGATGAAGCATTTTTAAGACTATCAAATCAGGATCGTAGGATATTAAGATGTCTCGTAACTTTATTTCTAGTTTTGCTGCAATCAAATGCCCTTTTCCCCACTTTTTGGTCTTTAGGTCTAATCAACTAGTTATGTTATAGTCCTAATTTTCTGCGCCCAAAAGCGATGCTTCACTTGTCTCCTTGTCCATAGGAAACTCGCGGCATATAACTGAAACGACTGCTGCTACATAGCCACCCGTTTCTCTCTTTTTACAGCCTCGTGGATGGACTGAAGAAGGTAAGTTACATAACGGGGCAGTGAAGCCTCGCAAACTAGACAGCAAGCAAGAGCTTCTCAGCCCTGCGTGCAGTAGCTAATCCGCAATATTGTTTTAGAGTTTACTCGTAGACTGTGGAAAGTTTGGAGTCTTGAATATGTTACCATATGACAGCCTTACGTAATTCTTTTGAGGCAAGTAATCTATGAACTTCTTGTTTCGTATTGAAAGGAGTTTGACAGGTGAGTCACTCAAAGTGTATTTTTGATGCTTATATACTCGTAATTAGTTTTAATTAACAACATATTATTAATTATACAATTTCTATTAATACAATTTGCATATTAACATCTTCTTAGAAAAGTGGACCATTTGTTTTTCACCAAATAATAAATGCCACGTAGGTTTAGTTATATCTTTAGACATGCCAAGCGTTCTTTAAATTTGGTTGATAAAATTGTGTGATTAAGATAAATATTAGAGTAAATTACATAATTGGTCCTTGTGGTTTGTCGGATCTTGCGTAAAATGTCCATGTGTTTTTTTTTTGACGGGTCATGTCCTCGTGGTATGCAAAAGTTACAGGTTTGGTCCTTTGACGGGTCATACCGTTAGTTGACCGTTAACTTGGCAAACCACAAGGACGATTTATGTAACTAACCAAAAAAAATAATAATTAAAAAAAAAAAAAAAAAAAACTTAAAAAAAAACGAAAAACTGATTAAAAAAAAAAAAAAAACACAGGGACATTTTCTGCAAGATCCGACAAACCACAAGGACCAATCATGTAATTAACTCAAAAAATTTATTAAATAGTTTTTATACGTTTAAAAAAAATTTATACGCATTAAAAAAAGTTTTTTTTATACGCTTAAAATTTTTAGTTAATACTTAAAAACATATTTAATAAAAAAACGTATAAAAACTTTTAAAACAGACGAAAACGTATAAAAATGGATGAAAATATACAAAAATCTTACAAAAATACGCCGTGAGGGCTTAAATTTTTAATGCTTATTTTGTAATTTTTTTATTTTTAATTTTTTAAATTTTAAAAAAGTTTATTATACTTAAAAATAAAAAAAGATAGGCCCTCACAACGTGAGAGCTTAAATTTTTAATACATATTTTGGACGATTAGTTTTATTATGGTTGGGCTTAAAAAAGTTGTGAGGGCTTAAAAAGTTTATTATACTTAAAAATAAAAAAATGGTGAACACTTCTCACGTTAGATCGTTTGTAGAGTAATCGTTCATTTAGTTTTATTATGGTTGGGTCCCCAAAAATACGCATTAAAAATTTAAGCCCTCACGTTGTGAGGGCCTAATTTTTTTATTTTTAAGTATAATATACCTTTCGAAAAATTTAAAAACTTTAAAATAAAAAAATTTCAAAATACGCATTAAAAATTTAAGCCCTCACGGCGTATTTTATACGATTTTTGTATATTTTCATCCATTTTTATAAGTTTTTGTCTGTTTTAAAAGTTTTTATACGTTTTTTTATTAAATATGTTTTTAATTATTAACTAAAAATTTTAAGCATATAAAAAAAACTTTTTTTAGTGCGTATAAATTTTTTTTTAAACGTTTAAAAACTGTTTAATAAATTTTTTTAAGTTTTAATAAATTTTTTGAGTTAATTACATGATTGGTCCTTGTGGTTTGTCGGATCTTGCAGAAAATGTCCCTGTTTTTTTTTTTTTTTTTTTAATCAGTTTTTCGTTTTTTTTTAAGTTTTATTTTTTATTTTATTTTTTAATTATTATTTTTTTTGGTTAGTTACATAAATCGTCCTTGTGGTTTGCCAAGTTAACGGTCAACTAACGGTATGACCCGTCAAAGGACCAAACCCGTAACTTTTGCATACCACGAGGACATGACCCGTCAAAAAAAAACACAGGGACATTTTACGCAAGATTCGACAAACCACAAGGACCAATTATGTAATTTACTCTAAATATTATGTTCGTGTCTTAAGTGTTACTGAGATAAATATCTTGTTTCTTTGCGTCCGATAAATATAAGTATGTGAACAGAAAGTTGTCTAACAGACTAGCACAATATGTGAAGCTAAGTGGGCTAGGATAGGGATGCCGAGAAAACGCACTCCATATAGCCAATAGTTGATATGAATGAGGCTTATATGCTAAAGCTTTCCATGTTTACAATTTGCGATATGCAACGACACACAATATATCAGACTTAGTGGCCAAGTCTTGTGCTAAAATATCTAGCAAAGTAGCTCTTAACAATGTGCATTTATGAATTCTTTCATCATAAACTCATACTTTATAAATTGATATGCCGCTTACAACGAATTTGCATGCAATCCACATCTCGATCTATAAGGCTAAACACAATGGATAGGTGAACCGAAGGGGGTGACCTTCGGTTGCCACCGGTTGCCCCATTGTGGGGTGGTCGGTTGGCTTCGGTTGATTGGGCACAAGTGATGAACTAGTTTGTGGATTCAACCGAGTTCTCTTCCCATTTTGTGTACCGTTTGGTAATTAAAACAAAAAAAAAAAACTTTTTTTTTTAATAAAAAACTTTACCACTTTACATCCTAGGGATGAGCACGGTACCGGTCCCGTACCGATCCCGTACCGAATAGTGGTACCGATTTTTTCCCGAGCATAAATTAGTGGTACCGGTACCGTACCGAACGGGATTCGGATATCGGTACCGGTATCGGTACCGGTACCGGGAAATCGAGTTTTTCCCGCTTTTTACGGGAATTTCCCGATTTGGTACCGGTCCCGTACCGAATTAGTGGTCCCGATTTTTTTTTCACCTTATTTCGTAGTCCCGGTACCGTACCGTATTTCAAGAATCGGTACCGTTTCGGTACGGTACCGGTACGGTTCCGGTTCGGTTCCGGGATTCGGTTCGAAATGCTCATCCCTATTACATCCTATAAATAAAAAATGTTTGAATTTAAAAAAAAAAAAAAAAAAAAAAAAAACTAGGTCACCATTGTGGCAACTAGGTCGTCGTCAGGTCGTCAGAGAGAAAGCTGATGTGGCATGAGTGACCTAGGTTACCATTGTGTTTAGCCTAATGATTATAAGTACTTTTTCTTTGGTAGTTGCTATATCTTAATCCTCGGCTAATTCGAGCTTCACAGAATCACAGTCTTAGTTTTTATTTTACATTGGAGTAGTGGTGCACCCAACGCGCTACAGTGAATCATAATTAGCAATGGGATCTAGTAAAGTGACAGATGTCGTGTACACTGGGGCCATGTATAATGCATTTGATTCACAACTTGAGCAGGTATCCATAATTTTGGATATATACAAATAGTCCAAAAATTAGAGGCTTTTGGATATCTTTCAATAACTTTTATGTGTTTAACAAGTTATACTGTACAATATGATAATGAACTAACATGTATGGACCTGCATTAAAGGTGCCAACTGTGTTTCTCTTATGTCTATTAGTTATGCTTCAATAATTTTCAGTTGTGTTTAAGTTTCGTGATTGATTTGGTCACATTGGGTGGTTTCTGACAGATGAAAAGTTGTGATCTTCAAGCATTTTTGATAGCCAACAGCTTATTAAGTGGATCAAGATCAACCCGAACAATAGAAAATTTGAAAACAACGTTCCCTTTGAGATACAGAATTCACCACTCAAAGATCTCGCTGAGCAAAAACTAACTTGGGAAAAGCTCGTTACAGACACACCACGAGGTTCCAAATCAGCTTCCAAGATCACCTCCTAATCCTGCCAAAAACTAGGATAGCAATGGAAATAAAACAAACTCTAAACTAAGAGTAAAATTTTAGGAAAATCAAGAACTGTCTTCCATTTCCCTTTTTCCAGTACATATTTGAGAAAGAAAAATAACTACCAAAATAAAACTACCCACGTTTCCTACACTTGGGGAATTCTCAAACAACTACTTTGACTTCTTCAAATAAAGGAAAAGAAATAACAATCTAAGATGCATGTGGAACAAAACGTGGGTTAGAAACTATGTCATCAGTCAAGTCTTCAGCTGGGCCAAAGTGACCCATTTCTGATTTGGGTTGGGATCTGCTGAGCTTGGGCTGTGGGTCGGTGCGTTCCTATCATCCTCTCCGTCTTCGAAAAAGTTTGGCCTCAAACTTGGAATGAGTTCGTCAGGATCGAAGTATGGTTGAAGGTCGGCGACATTGAAAGTTGCTGAAACACCATAGTTTCCTGGAAGGTCAAGTTTATAAGCATTATCATTCACCTTAGCAAGAACTTTGAAAGGGCCCTCCGACCGGGGACTCAATTTAGAACGACGTTTAGATGGAAAACGTTCCTTTCGAAAATGCAGCCACACAAGGTCACCCGGTTGAAAAAGAACATGTTTTCTCCCTTTGTCGCGCTTGTACTTCAGAAGTTCATTGTTCTTGGTGATTTTGTCATGAATTCGCTGATGGATGGCTTTGATATCAGCTGCTAAATCACAGGCCTCTTGGCTGAATTTTGTAGACGTATCAAGAACAGCTAGATCGAGTGGAGTTGGTGGGTTTATCCCATAAACAGCCATGAAAGGACTGATGCCGGTTGTTTTATTAGGAGCCCGGTTATAAGCAAACTCAGCCCGAGGCAATAATTCCTCCCACTGTTTCATATTGGTAGTGATGAGAGCCCGGAGTAATGAACCAAGGGTACGGTTGGTAACTTCAGTCTGCCCATCGGTTTGAGGGTGGCTCGAGGTGCTAAATTTAAGCTTTGTACCGAGTTTTCGCCACAGTGTCATCCAGAAATGACTAAGGAACTTAACATCCCGATCACTAACCATCGTTTTCGGCACTCCATGTAAACGAACTATTTCCTTGAAATAAAGATTGGCTATTTGGACAGCGTCATAGGTGGTATGGCAAGCGATAAAATGGGCCATCTTTGAAAATCGGTCCACTACCACCATAATCGAATCCTTTTGACGTTGCGTGCGTGGTAGCCCGGTAATAAAATCAAGGCTAACATCTTCCCAGGGAGCAATCGGTACAGGAAGGGGCATGTATAAACCGTGTGGAGAAGACCGCCCTTTGGCTCGATGACACGGTAGGCAACGTTTGATGAAGTGGTCGACATCACGGCTCATCTTGGGCCAAAAGAAATGGCTTCGCATAATGTGAACTGTTTTGTCAGCACCCAAGTGACCTGCTAACCCTCCTTCATGAGCTTCCTGTATTATCGTTAACCTGATGCTATGGCAAGGAACACAAAGCTGCTGCCTCTTAAACAAAAACCCATTAAGAACATGATATTCACCTGTGGCATGAGACTGACAGCTTGCATACAGCTCCCCAAAGTCGGGATCTGATAAATACTCGTCCGGCAGAAGTTCAAACCCCAAAATTTTCGGTTGGAGAGACGTGATCAGAGAGTGCCTGCGAGAGAGAGCGTCTGCTCCTTTGTTGAGTCTACCTGACTTGTGTTTGATGGTGAAAGAAAATGCTTGTATGAATTCCACCCATTTAGCGTGTCGGGGCTGTAACTTATGCTGACCTTGAATGTACTTTAAAGCCTCATGATCAGAGTGTAGAATGAACTCTTTGGATATCAAGTAGTGTTGCCAATGATCCAATGCCCGAATGATTGCATAAAACTCCTTATCATACGTCGTGTATCGCCTCTTTGCATCGTTGAGCTTTTCACTAAAGTAAGCAATTGGACGGCCTAATTGTGATAGCACAGCCCCTATTCCTACCCCAGAGGCATTACATTCGACCTCAAATACCTCATCGAAACAAGGCAGCGCCAAAACTGGAGTGGAGGATAATTGCTTCTTGAGTTCTTCAAAAGCTAATTGAGCCTGTGGGTTCCAAGTGAACTGCTTGGACCTGGTTACTTCAGTCATTGGAGCCACAATTGTGCTAAAGTTCTTTATAAAACGCCGGTAAAACGAGGCAAGGCCATGGAAGCTTCGAACTTGCTGAATTGATTGTGGGACCGGCCACTCACGGATGGCTTGAATTTTCTTTTCATCAACTTGTATGCCCTGGTTAGAAACCAGATAACCAAGAAAAGTGACTTGGTTAGTACAAAACTCACATTTATCTAGATTACCATAAAGTTTCTCTCGGTCGAGTAGTTTGAACAGTTGTAATAGATGGTTTTGGTGCTCTTCTGATGTTCTGCTGTACACCAAAATATCATCAAAATAGACAACAATAAAATTTCCCAAGAATGGCTTCAAAATGTGGTTCATTAAACGCATAAAAGTACTAGGTGCGTTCGACAAACCAATTGGCATGACAAGCCACTCATACAACCCCTCCTTGGTCTTGAAAGCAGTCTTCCACTCATCCCCTTCATAGATCCGAATTTGATGGTAGCCGCTTCTCAAATCAATCTTAGAAAAAACTGTAGCACCATGGAGCTCATCGAGTAAATCATTCAATCGCGGGATGGGGAAACGATAGTTGATGGTAATCTTGTTGATTGAGCGGCTATCCATACACATTCGCCACTCACCATTCTTCTTTGGTACAAGTAATGTGGGGACGACACAAGGACTGAGAGACTCACGAATAAGTCCCTTTTCCAACAATTTGTCAATTTGTTTTCTGATTTCAAGTGTTTGCTGTGGATTAGTGCGATAGGCTGGTTTATTGGGTAGGACAGAACCGGGTATGAGATCGATTTTATGTTGGATGGAACGTGTTGGGGGAAGGCCAGGTGGGATTTCTGTTGGGAAAACTTGTCCATAAGAGTTCAACAGTGGTTGTACAAGAGGATGTAGAGCTGTTGGAGACTTGTCTTCATCATCATCAAGTCCCAACAAAATAAACTCTTTGCAAGAATGATACTCGCGTTGTTCCGATTGTAATAATGTACTCAAGTTGGGTGTCGGTTGTGGGGATGGTTTTGAAGGGATGAGAGGGGTAAGGACAATCTTACGGTTGTTATGAACGAAGGAGTACGTATTTCGGTACCCGTCATGGATCGCTCGTCGATCAAATTGCCATGGACGTCCAAACAAAACATGACACGCGTCCATTGGAACAACATCACACCACAGATCATCATTATAAGACTTACCAATGCGTAGAGAGAGTAATACTCGATGAGACACGCGTATTCCTGTTCCCTGGTTAAGCCACTGAATCACATATGGGGAAGGGTGTGGATGAGTAGTGAGGTTTAGTTTAGTTACCAAAGTTTGTGAAGCAACATTGGTGCAACTGCCCCCGTCGATTATCACCGTGCAAACCTTCTGGGCAATCGTACAACGAGTGTGAAAAATTGATTCTCGCTGAAGGTTCTCTTCTTGAGTTGCTGAAGTACTCAATGTTCTTCGAACAACCAAACACGGACCTTCATCGGGTCCAATCACCTCTTCTTCATTGCCGCTCAGTGGAATAGAATCGTCGGCTGAATCGGAACTAAACTCATAACCACTCGCAAGTTCAAAATCAGTCAGAGTAATGAGACTCTTATTGGGGCACTCAGAAGCAATGTGCCCTAATCCCTGACATCGAAAACAACGGCGAGGGGCCTTTGGGGTTTCGTTATTATTTCTGGAGGAAGGTGTTGGTTTTAAAGTATTCGGGGTAATGGGTTTGGTGGTTTGTGTGGGCTTCGGGTAAGAGGTGGGCTTTAAAGTGGACCGGTTCGACTCAATTTTTCCTTTGATTCGTTGTTGTGTATCCACCTTATGGGCTAGTAACGTTAACTCTGCTAGGGTTTGGAAAGAGTGCAGTTCAACAACGTTTGCAACTCGAGATTCAAGGCCTCCCAAATAACGAACGAGCGTTTGAGGATCGTCCTCAGGAACATCACACTTCATCAGAAGGTATTCAAACTCACGAGAATATTCTTCAGCCGTACCTGTTCCTTGCTTCAGGGCATGCAGTTGGGAGAAACTGCTCTGAACATAATACATGGGAAGGAACTTTTGCTTCATCTTCGCCTTCATCTTTGGCCAAGATTTGATCTTTTCTTTCCCTGATCGTTCACGTTTCAAACAGGTATTCGACCACCAGGTTGATGCATACTTACGAAGCTTAAGGACAACAATCTTAACCTTGTTTTCCTCCGTGGTCTGCTTATAGTCAAAAACCTGTTCTACCGTTCGCAGCCACTCGACAAACTCATCAGGATCTAGTTTACCATCGTACTCTGGAATGTCAACTTTGATGTCATTTGGGTGCCATCCACCCTGACCGCCTTTGTTAACTGACCCGCTGGATGGAGACGCGTCACCATGGCTCTGGGAAATAACCAAGTCCTGAATTTGTTCTTGCATGACCTGCATCTTTTGTGACATCTCCTTTTTATCAGCTTCTATCGTCTCCAAAATCTTCTTCAAATCGGCAGCATGCCGGGTTTCCATAGCTCTGATACCAAATGATAGCCAACAGCTTATTAAGTGGATCAAGATCAACCCGAACAATAGAAAATTTGAAAACAACGTTCCCTTTGAGATACAGAATTCACCACTCAAAGATCTCGCTGAGCAAAAACTAACTTGGGAAAAGCTCGTTACAGACACACCACGAGGTTCCAAATCAGCTTCCAAGATCACCTCCTAATCCTGCCAAAAACTAGGATAGCAATGGAAATAAAACAAACTCTAAACTAAGAGTAAAATTTTAGGAAAATCAAGAACTGTCTTCCATTTCCCTTTTTCCAGTACATATTTGAGAAAGAAAAATAACTACCAAAATAAAACTACCCACGTTTCCTACACTTGGGGAATTCTCAAACAACTACTTTGACTTCTTCAAATAAAGGAAAAGAAATAACAATCTAAGATGCATGTGGAACAAAACGTGGGTTAGAAACTATGTCATCAGTCAAGTCTTCAGCTGGGCCAAAGTGACCCATTTCTGATTTGGGTTGGGATCTGCTGAGCTTGGGCCGTGGGTCGGTGCGTTCCTATCAATTTTCCATATTAAATCAGATCATAAGATATCAACATGTCTCAAAACTTCATTTCTAGTTTCGCTGCAATTAATTAAATGGCCTTTTCCCACTCTCTGGATTTTAGGTCCTAATCAACTTCTTATGTTACAGTCCTAAATTTCTACATGTGGTAGCTAATTTTAGAGTTTACACGTTGACTGTGAAAAGTTTAGAGTCATGAACATGTTACCACATGACAGCCTTCGTAATTCCTAAGAGGCAAGAATTTTATGGACCATTTGTTTCAAACTGGAAGAGAAACGAGTCAAACGGAGTCCAGCGGCTCGTGAGTCGCCCAAAAATTTCTAACCATTCAGAAAAGTAGTTGTACCTTGAACCCGGATTTCCATTACCTCTAATGTTTTTGACAGTTTTTTGGTAGCGAGTAAAAGGTCCTTGTGATGCTGAGATTGGACCCTTCTTTCTTTGAAACATATCTTCGCATCAGGAATTTTTCAAAAGTACAATAGAAAGGGCTTTCAACAGAACTCAGTGTGTAGAATTATGACCTACTTTAAATTCTAATTACATTATTCCACAAAATGTTGACTATAACTTACTACCTTTTTTTATATTGTTTAGTTTATTACTTTTCTGCCCCTTCCATCAGTACTTAGAATTATAGAAGCCGCTTTTTTCAACTTGTGAAATGCATCCATACACATTAACTAGTGAAAAGACTGAATGTTGGGGGTACATGTGATCAATCCTTTTTCTAAAATATCTTGCAAGTAGCTCTTAACAATGCGATCATGGATTCTTTAGTCATACTTTTATTAAATGATATGCCCCCAAGTTTGAATGTTTTTGTTTGATATCATTCCGAGTATTTCTTTGGTAATTGGTAAATACTAATTCTTACCTAATTCTAGCTTCATAGTCTTGTTTTTATTTGCATTGGAGTAGTGTACCCTTAACCATAGTTAATCAAAGTCACTAACTTAAAGCAGATTTAGTGAAGTTTGTATCACATGAAGTTTGTATCTTTAAAAGACTAGCTTGCGATAAAAAGTGAAAACTTTCAGTGTGTGTATATGCATCAAGTTGGAGGGGGTTTCACTGGGTCCGGAAATGGGAAAGGGGTTGATGTGTGTTCCAGGTGGACCAATGGGGATTATGAATTACAATGCATTTTCAGGACCACTTGATATCCAACCTGAACATGTAATGTTTGGATATTTACAAATAGTGCAAAAGATTTAAGCTTTTTGATATCTTTGTATTTTTTATTTTATTTTTTTTAGTGAAGAAGGAATTTAAATGTAACTTGTCTTGCTGATGTGCTTAACAAGTTATAGGGTACAATATGGTACTGGGCATGTATCGAACTGCAATTAAAGCTTCCAACGATATTTCCATTTTCTGGACATGCTTCATATATTTTGAAATGGTGATATAGTTTTGGTACTGAAATCTCATATACGGTAGTTTACGATTGATGACAAATTGTGATCTATAGGCATTTTCAATATTTTTAAGAGTAGATTGTAAGATGCCTGTCTACTTTATTTTCAGTTTTGTTGGATCAAGTGCACTTTTTTCCACTTTTTAATCTTTAGATTTAAGCAACAATTGCTGTTACAGTCCTAATTTCTACTAGGTAGTTGATAAACAGGATATTGTTGTTCAATATCTACACATAGGTGTGAAAATGGCTCAAATGCCCTATTCTCCACTTTTTGGTCTTTCGATCTATTCAAAATTGATGTTATAGTCCTGAATTTCACTTGCGGTGTATAGTCACGACATTCACTCATGATTTTCCGACCTTCATTAGAATTTTTTTACTCCAATATATGTTCTAACCTAAACACAAGCCCAATTTTTTACTTATGGCGGGTTAATTCAATTAGCTGAACTCACAGATGAGATTAAATAGATCAAGACATCCCAAAGAAGCTGTGCCTTCTTGAAGAATCCTCCAAGTTGCATTATGTTTGGGATTGATGACAACTGGAAGTCTTGAATGTATTATGAACCATGGCGGTCTAAACCAACTTGTTATCTTCTCATTTATCCCTTTCTTTCTTACTAATCATAGCTGTGTATCTATGATTATTTTTCAGTCCTTTTTGTGGTACAACTTTACCTTTGGCCTCCTACTACTCAACTGAAAATAACGTAGATTCTGGGTCATTTCATGTAGGTGTACCAATCGGCACCCATTTACTTATGAATGGGTTGATTTTGGTTATGGTTTATCCCTAGTAGGCTGACTTAAGGGAAGCGCACCAAATGAGCCCAACAGACCTAGGAGCACCCATAGTGTATTTTTAATTCTTACACCCTCCTCCAGAATAGTTTTCAAATAAAAAGATTACTATTGTATTATAATTGCACAATTTTTATGAATAATATTTAGAGAAATGATTGACATACCTAATCGATTGTATGCCTCTAAATATGCCTATGTGACATTTATTTGTATGCCTCTAAATATGCATGCCTATGTGACATTTATTAATTAGTCAGGGAGTAAGTGGACCATTTGATTTTCACCAACTAATTAATATATGTCACGTAGGTTTAGGCATGCGAATTATTTCTCTATATATTATTGATAAAACTTGTGTGATCCAGATAATAATCATATTCTTGTCTTGAGGGAAGAGATTGAAGTGATTGTGGAAATGAGACGAAGTATTATTAGAGCATGGGGTATGGTCTTCTTCATTTCTCGCCGAATCAAACGTGGCAGCTCGCCACTTTTTTTTTGTTGCTCGCCACCATACCATTGTGCCTCGCCACAATGGTTTTCGCCATTCAAACGACGAACTAAACGACAATTCAAAAACATTTACTTTTCAAATACTACCGTTTCATTTTACAACCGTTACACTTTATTTTAAAAACATTTACTTTTCAAATTCAAAAACATTTAAACAACTCTATAAATATAAACCACCATCTACACAAAAAAATTCACATTTCACAAACACAATTCAATTTCAAAATTCACATTCTCTTTACGCAACAAATGGCTTGTCGTCTCCCTCATTCTGTTACTGATATGCGAACGTACGTTCAAAATCAATGCGAGAACGATGATGAGGCTAGAAAAGAGGCTATTATACGCGTCATCCAATTCTTTGAGGACAAAAGGAATGAGAAGCTGCGGATGAGAGACAGCTACAAGACTTGCAACGATATCAGCACTGAACGAAAAGGTGTTATCGAGAAATTTCTGAAGGAGGAAGCCCGCAGAGATGACGAACTTATTGACAAGTTGTGGAAGTGTGTTCAACGGATAACGAACAACATCAACACCAAAGTCAATTGGAGCTATCGGGTGAACAAAGATGATGATCCAGGAGTCTCCGGTGAAGGATCTCCGGTAGACGAGGAAGCTTTGTCTCGCCTCGAGGATTACATACCCTCCGCGTTTGATCTTGCGGACGAGGAGTTTTCAGATTAGGATTTAAAATTTATGTATTTTTCGTATGGTTTATTTTATTGCCGTAAGTTTTTGTTTTTTTTTTTTTTTTGTTTTTTTTTTTGAGCATTGTAGTTGTATTTTATTTTAAATGAATGAAATGAATTTAGTTGTGTTTGAAAAATATGGAAAAGAAATAAAATGATAGTGGGTGGGGCCCAAGTGAAGAGAAGTGAGTAAGTTGTGATTGAAAGGTATTTTTTTGTTAGTGTGTTGGAGTGATGTGGAGGTGATATGACACACGTGGGGCCCAAGTGAAGAGAAGTGGGGAGGTCATGACACCCCATGCTCTTAGGCTACCCACAATAATGCCTCAACCTATTGGGTTGGAGGAGGTTGTAGAGGGTTGGCATTGTTGTGGAGATGAGGGTTGGAGGAGGTTGAAGGGGATGTGGGTTGAGGTCCCAACCTATTTGAGATGAGGGTTAAGTGTTTATTTTGTATGTGTGTTGTGTGTATTTTATTATTTAGAAGTTATTTTTGTTGGGTATGTTTTTTGTAGTGTAGGTTGACTTATTGTGCCTAAAGGGTTGTGTGTCGGTCGCATGAGAGAGAAAGCTGATGTGGCAGGAAAAACAATGGTCGCTAAGCGTTGTTATTGGGGGTAGCCTTAGGGCTAAAATATGAGAGTTCCATTTCTTGTTTGTTTGTGTTGGATGATGTGAAGTGAACTTCGTCTAGCAGACTAGCACAATATGTGAGCTAGTGAGGAACGATGGGGGAGTCGAGAAATGCACTCCAATTAACCTAATGTTGATATGAATTAGGCTTATCTTCTATTGCTTTCCCTATTTGCAACTTGTGATATACGACCACACACAATAATTATAATGTAGATGTCCATGTGGTCAAGCCTTTTGCCAAGTTATATATCTTGCAGAGGGGATCTTAATAGCGGGCAATTATGCATCCTCTAGTCATTCTCATACTTAGTTAGAATGTTGATATGAATGAGGCTTATCTTCTATTGCTTTCCTTATTTGCAACTTGTTATATACGACAACACACAATAATAGAAATGTAGACGCCTGTGGTCAAGCCTTTTGCCAAAAATATGTCTTGCAGGGGGCTCTTAGAGCGCTAGGTGTCAAAACGAGCCTAAGGCTCGTCGTCGTGCCACCTCGGCGCCACATCAGCATCCCATTTTTCCACAACTAACCACAACAAACCCCCTCCTCACTCATAACAAACCTCAACCTCTTCATTTGGGGCCCACCACTACCACTTTATTTTTTTATTCAATTTTCATTTCCAAATAAACTAAATAAATTCATTTCATTCAAATTAAAAATACAATACATAACTTAATAAAAAACGTACGAAACATAAAATAAAGATACGAAAAAAAAAACATACGCAAGAAATACATCAAATTATAACGAAACTAATTATTCGGATTATGTTGTTGAAATTGTGCCCATTGAAGTTGTTGCCAAACATGCTCGATGAGACATCGTTGAAGCTTTGCGTGTTTGCGTTTATCATGTAGTTCTTTTGCTTTTTTTCTTTGCACTTGGCAACGTTCAATCTATGTCTGCTGTAAATTTGGTGTCGGAGAAATATACGTTTCAGCAATGTCGGATATCGTAAAGTTTTCATCTTTCAAAATCATGTTATGCATTATGATGCACGCGTACATGATTCTCCGTAACTTGCCAATAGTAAATGCACGCGCCGGTTGGGCAATGATATGCCAACGTCCTTGGAGGACACCAAAAGCTCTTTCGATATCTTTTCGAGCACTTTCTTGTTTCGCTTTGAATGCGGCATTTTTTGGATTAGTTGCAACTGTAAATGACTTGACAAAAGATGCCCACTCCATGTAAATTCCGTCAGCTAGATAATACCCTTGCTTAAATTTACACCCGTATACTTCAAACTCAACCTCAGGGGCGATGTCATCAAGCAAGTCGTCGAATAACGAAGAATTATTTAAAACCGTTAGATCGTTATTCGCACCCGCTACCCCAAAAAATGCATGCCAAATCCACAAATTGTATGAAGCAACGGCTTCAAGCATTATAGTGGGATATTTTTTATCACCTCTATGAAATTGGCCTTGCCATTCTTTCGGACAGTTTTTCCATTCCCAGTGCATACAATCGATGCGCCCCAACATTCCCGGAACCCCATGAACAGTGTTATGTGCATGGTATAAGTGACGAATGTCATCCTCATCTGGTTTTCTTAAAAACTCCTTAATAAATAGTTGGATTATGCACATAAGAAAAAAATCTAGGCAATCGCGTGCACAGTGTTCACCTATTTGTAAATACTCATCTAACGCATCAGCTGATATCCCGTAAGCCAATTGGCGTAGGGCACATGTGCATTTCATAATCACACTAAAACTCATTACACCCCTACTATCGGGTCGAACTCTAAAGAAATCAAAATGCTTAGGAAAAGGATGATGAGTTTCAATATATGTTTCAATACCTTGTACTATTTGTAGAAATAGACGACGGCTCATACGAAATCGACGCCTAAAATTAGCGTCCGTATATTTTGGGTTGTCACCAAAATAGTCATCAAGAAGACGTGCTTCAGCAATTTCACGTTCACGAGGGACATATTGACGACGCTTTGATGGAACGGGTGCTTGTTCCTGCAACGTTTGCTCCGCCTCGAACTCTTTAATAAACATTTCTAATTCCGTTAACTCTTCAAGGTCACTTTTGCCGGAATAAGATGATTCACTATCGTAACTCATGTTTCAGCAAGTTTGAATGGTTTATTTTGATTGAATGTGAAAAAAATGTATGATATGTTATGTTAATTTATAGAGTGAGTGGTGGGTTTTTAAAAAAAAAAAAAAAAAAAAAAGATTATATCCGTTTAACAACGGATAGAAATTGAATAATTCAAACGTTACGCACTTTTTGTCAGAAAATTCACTCGTCGTCACCACGATGAGCTTGGCAACGACGAAGGACGGCGAGACACCACAGTGTCAAAACGAGGCACGACGAGCCTCCAGCGTGGACGACGAGAGTGGACGACGAATCGATACCGGGTGCTCTTAACAACGTGCAATTATGCATTCTCTTGTCATACTCATACTTATTTAAATGATTTGACATTTCAAATTTACATGGTGTTCACATTTATGTAATGTTTATAGATGCAAGTTTTTTCGTTTGGTAGTTGGTAGATCCTAATTTTCAGCTAAATCGAGCTTCATAGAACCAAAGGGCTAGTGTCCCAATAGTACTTCATGTGTGAGAATGCTTCCCAACCAAATGGTTATGGGTTCAACTCCTGTTTAGGACATGTGAGATTGATTTATTGTGAGATAGTTAGTTACCTTTCTAATAAAATTATAAAAAAAAAGAAAAAAAAGGGCTTTATAGAATCATACTTTTATTTTTTAGACTAAAATACACCGTTGGTCCCTAAACTTGTAGTGGAGGATCGCGATGGGACGAAACCGGGCATAATCATCGCCACGGGTCCAAACAGTAGCGATTAAATGCCAGAATGGTCCCTTGACCACTAACACCTATGTCAACGACTCTTTTCTGTTAGTTTCACGAGGGTAATATAGTCCAATCACATTTATAACTCAACCTAGTTAATTATGAGAAACGGTTTACCATATACCATCTTGATTGTTTCCCGCCTTCTTCACACAACCCTCGCACACACTTTAACAATGGCAGACAAGGAGCTTACTTGTACGGATGTAACTGATGAGATGGTAAAATATGTGAAGGCAAAATACGAGAATACTTGGTTAAAAGAAGATGAAATGTCTGATGAAATGTTTGATGATTTATGCAGATTTGCGAAAGAAGCTCAAGTGATGAAAGGTTAGTCGGGTTTTTTTTGTATTTGTGTTATTCCCATTTTAAGGGAGGAGCATAAATTACTCTTATTTATTTGACAGAAATCCGAGCGGTTTCAGAATCTGTCAAAAAGAGGGATTATAGCAAGCTAAAGGTATTTGCCGATATGGTTGACTATGCCATGGCTACTTATGGGAATAAGTGGGATATAGGAGATGACATTGCTGATGTGATACTTGAAGACTTGTGGGAAAAATATGGGAATAAGGAGTCTCAGAAAGGTCAGACTTTAGAGTGAATGTTTACAAGCTAAGAAAGTTGTAATGGGTCAACTCTGAATATATCTGTTTTGTCTATCTTTCCAGATACTAATGTGAAGGGAAATGAAGTTGATGTCATCATTATTTCAGACACATCTGATGATGAGTGTGGGAACATGTCTTCTAAGACCACTAATTCGAAAGGTTCCACTTCCCAAGCTTCCAAGGCGTCCAAGGCTTTCGCTCCCAAAGTTGTACTTGGTCTTGTAGCGGCTGTGGGATGCTCCGGCACAAATAGGAATGAGTGGTATGTGCCTCCCCCTAAGGACCTCAAGTCCCCCCCCCATGAATAACAAGCCTCCCATCAAGAAGTTCACCTGTTATTTTTAGTTGTTGATGTAATGAAGATGTATAGTTTTTGCCTGATGATGGTTACTGAAAACGATACTTGTTAACATGTATGTTTTGCTTCATATGGTGTAATTAGGTGGTGGTGTAGGTATATTTTGGAAATGTTATTTTCTTTTTGTAGTTTGCGCTTGCATATCCAGTTTAGGTGGGTGCTTGGGAAAACCCATTTTGACTTATAAGGTCAACATAAACCAAATTATTAGAGGATACGAAACCGAATTGTTAGTTTTTAAAATCTCGCTTGTTTGACTTATGAAGTCAACAGATTCAAATTGTAACCAAAATTCAATTATTATAACAAAAGAAGCACACACATATCAGTTAAAGCTACATTTAGACTGAAAGACAACATAACATTTCTTGCTAGGAATTCACTGCGATAAATGACTAGTAGGTGATCCATTTGCTCTTTCAGTTGCAGGTGCTTCACGTGGTGTTTGGCTTGGCCGAACTCCACTTGCTATTTCAGTTGTAGGTGGTTCACTTTGTTCTTCATCACCGCCCAAGGATGCACCAACACTAGTAGGTGCAGAAATATGTAGACCCATCACATATCCACCACTATCTCCTGAGGTTGTGTTTTCCCTTGTAACACCATCTCTACCAGTATAAGATGTGTTTCCCCTTATCTCAAGGCACACTGGACAAACATACCACATGAAAGCTCTATAAGGTGGACGCCTTGCAAAAAAGGTCAATCCAGCCCTGTTTTCCCTTTGAAGCCAACAGTCAATGCATACCATTTGACAACCATTTTCTACATCCATGGTGATAATATGGTGGCATGATAAACAATTGCTGACTTAAGATGTGTTATATAAGTAGATGGGAGTTGTGGTTGTTGAACAAGTAGATAAGGAGTAAAGACAACATAAATTCTTACAAGCTAGTCAACTTATAAAGTCAACAAAAAAAACAAAAACATGTTGAAACATAATATTGTCGATATTACAAAATGGCTAGAAGAGTAGAAGCCTACAGCCTTAGAAAACTGCTAGAATTTGTTACTTTCAGAGCGTGAATTTTATCCAGCACATATGGATGTCTTGGATATAACTCTTCCACAGACACTCCATAGTAAGCTGCCTCATACTCTGCATCTTGAAGCCAATTTTTCCTCTCCCATTCCTCTTCAATTCTTTTGTACATTCTCTCCTCTTCCAAAAACTGCTGGAATGCTTCTTCATCCAACCTGGACTGCTCTTCATTTTCCTCCAAATTTCTGTGTTCTTCTTCTTGCTCGTAAAGAGCATCATAAATCTCTTGTTCCATAGTCTTTCTTATATCCTCTTCATCCATCCACTTCAAAAGTAATACATTTGTACATCAACTAGAATGTAAACACACTAGAACAATCGTTATACAAATGACAATTAAATGAATACCTGTTGCCTTCTGCAATCACAATGCCTTTTTCTACCTCGAACCATACTTTCCTTTGTTGGTTTTGGTACCTGATCCTTGTGACAGCTAGACTTATTATGTCCAACAGTTTGACAATTGGAGCATTTAATCTGTTTACGAGCTCTAGATTTACCCATTTTGACTCAATTTCTCTGAAAGGGTTGGGTTTATGTATTTGAATTCAAATTTGTGGTAAAATGTGAGAATAAAGTGCTTGCTATAAGTTAATGCAAGACTGGATAGGGGACTAAAACCTGTGTCCCCTACACTCTAAATCTGTTTGACCAAGGACCATAGTTCCACCAACACCCAACACAATCAAAACCATATTACAACTCTCTTACACGAATACAACAATTAACAACATAATTAACGAATTAAAACAGTAGAACATAACATATAGATTCATTAACTTCATATTAAAACACTAGAACTTAAATATTCAGTACATATTTTTCCAAAAAAAAAAGGGGAAAACATAACCATAGCATTTCCTTCTCAACACTTCCTAAGATGATCAAGGAAGTTGTTCCTGTCACACACCTGTGAGTGTGCCTGACAGATCATCCTCCGTATCTCCAACGCCTTCAAAACATTAGCCTTTTGCCTGTTGCGAAGATCCTCGATAACCTTGTAGTTCATCACCGTAGTTCGAAAGCCTTCGATCTCAGAGATGTATTGTTGGGTTTCCTTCATACCCCGAATCAAGTCAGTCAAAGTGTTTTGGAGTCCTTTAGCAATTTTGATGTCCTTATCGTTTTCTCTCTGATAAAAGAGAGAAATCGAGTCAAACATGTAGTCGGAGTTCGAAGATTTAGCGAGTTCTTTAAGTAGTGGGAAGTCAGCCATTGGGAGGTTGTTTCTTGTGATTGTTGGTATGCAAATGATATAGTTTATTAACCAATAAATAGCAAAAACAACTGGACGTTCCAAATTCAGGGACTAATTGTGAAGTTAGTAAACACAGAAAAAGTCAAGTTTGTGTGACAAAAAATACGCGGGAATTTTAAGTGCAAAAAACGGCTGACTGGCCAAATTGAGGGACCAATTGTGACATTATAAACCTAGTACCCTGCAACTTGGCCTTTTGCCTTCCTTGATACGCATATACACAATTAATGTGTTTGGAATCACCAAAAGAACCCAACTAACAAGATCCGAAACCATAAACACTATCATAATAACCCGACCCATTTAACAAAACCCAATTAAAACGAAACCTAACATACATCCACACTCACGTACTGAAACACACATCTAGTCAAACCCATTGTTAAAAAAACAAAAAAGTAAGAATGAAGGACAGAAGCATATTCGTCTCCACGTTTAAGGATGTCAAGGAAGAAGAAGAAGGTGAGGTCCTGTTCAGAATCCACTATAATGGGGTTTTTGATTATAGCCCACTCAGGTATGAACGAGGTTCATTAATTAATCTGTGTGCCTTTACCAGTGATAGGGACATATTTAGTTCAAGCCTTGATAATGTGTTATCAGAGATTAATGAACAAAAATGGGCGTTGTTTTTTTGTGATCCTAAACAATCCCTAGAAAATGGTTTGCATTTGATTCATACTAATGTTGATGTTCATACCTTGTTTGGAATGGCTGAAACAAATGACTCAGTTGATATCTTCATAGCCCACAAGCCCCAAAAGTTAGCACAATTTTACTTAAAAAACATCAGTTTTGAAGTTGTGGGTTGGGTAGAGCAGGATGCTAACTTTAGGATGCTTAGTCAAACACCTTTTAGGACTACAAGTCAATGGCAGGGGATCGATAAGAAAAAAATGCAGGGGAGTGGAACTAGGACACCAAGAGTGAAAGGAGGGGTAGTAATCAAGGACGAAGAAGGGGTTGTAGCTAAAAAAAGGGACAAAATTAAAGGAAATGGAAAAGGAAAGATGGTTGATGAAGATGAGGTTTTGCCCAAAAAAAAAGGGAGACAAGTTGTTCAAGAATTTAAGCGAGGTTTAGACGGGAAGGGGAAGGCCAAAATGGTTGAGTTTGCAGGGTTTGATGTTGAGAACTTGCCTGGGTTTGACTTGGAGGGGAAGGCTGAAAGGGTTGGTGGTGCTGCTGCAGATGTTTCAAGCGGTGTTAAGACACCCTTTCGGAGCAAAGAAAAGATTACAAACTGCGTCCTAGCACTCTTCGCCCAAAGGCGACCCTAGGTGATGTTTCAGTGATGAATACCATGTCATGTGTTAAATTCCATTAACCTGTAACACTACAGTTCATAACTTATATGTTTGTAATTTGTATACTTGTTTTAGCAGACAAGGTGGCAGCAGCATCATCAACTTAGGCCTAACAGTTTTGTCGGTTCAACAGTTTCTGGATATCAATCTCATCTGTGTAGATCATTTGAAGATTCAGCAGTTGAACGTTTTGAAGTTGGGCCCAAATTCATCTTCTATATTTTGTAACGAATCAGTAAATTAACATGTATCAGACAATGACTCCGTAGTATCAGTTATGTTCCAGTTTAATCAAACACTGTATATAGTTGACTGTTATAAGTCAACTAGCTAAGTAGTTGATAATGTATATATTTGTTTGTTAATCCTGGGTAAATTTCTGTGAGCTATTACTTTCTTTACAAGTTGACTTTTATGAAGTCATACTTAAGTTATGAGGACTCAGGAACACTGATATTATTTGTTCAAAGAATATCACTTTTTTGTTTTGGTGGAATTGTTCTTGGGTTAGAATTAACTAGGTTGAGTTATAAATGTGATTGGACTATATTACCCTCGTGAAACTAACAGAAAAGAGTCGTTGACATAGGTGTTAATGGTCAAGGGACCATTCTGGCATTTAATCGCTACTGTTTAGACCCGTGGCGATGATTATGCCCGGTTTCGTCCCATCGCGATCCTCCACTACAAGTTTAGGGACCAACGGTGTATTTTAGTCTATTTTTTATTTACGTTGGATTAGTGTACCCGTAACTATAGTTAACAATAATAAATTAATAAGTAATGGGGTCTAGAAACTGATGGATGCTGTGTTCAAGGTGGACCGCTGGATCCATATACTACGCACTTTTTGGACCACTTGATACACAACATGCATGAACAGGTATTTATAGTTTGATATATACAAGTAGTCCGTAAATTGGAGGCTTTTGAATATCTTGTCGATATTTTGAATATTAATGAGGCAAGTATCCAAATGAAGTGTGTCTCGTTGATGTGCTTAGCAACTTATACCGTACAATATGATAACGTACACGTATCAGCCTGCATTTATATATGTCGACCGTGTTCTAGGAAGCACGGACACGGCTCCAAGTAAGGCGTGGCAGTGTTGGACACGTGTCTGACACGGACACGTGTCCGACACGCACGTGCGGTTTGGTCCGGACACGGATTTGGACACGGCTTGGACACGGATTGGGACACGGATTTGAATTATTTTTTGAAAAAAAAATGAAAAAAGAAGGTTTGAGTTTTAAGGTTTGAAGATTTGTTACCTTTTATCTTATTATACAAAATGGATGAAGCTGAAGGTGATTGATACATATACACACACGAACAATCCATATCTGTAAAGCATTAGATGAATCGCTAAAGCTAATTGATGATGATGATGATGATGACGTTGAATCGATGATGATGAAGATGAATCGATGAAGCCCTTCAATATCGGATGATGGTGATGATGATGAGTCGATGGAAATGGGTGAGTGAGTTATTCTGATGAATAGACGATGATGGTGATGAATTGATGGGAAATTGGAAATGGGTGGGTGGGTGGTTTATATATATATTAGTCCTTATAGTTAAATAAAAGTATGCTAAGGTCCTTCAACTCTCAAATATATTTTAAAAACTTGTATAGATTCTAAAATTGAGTTATATATTATTTAAAAATATACATATACATGTATTCATATATATATTTTTCATTATTATGATATTTTATTTGATTTTAATGTTTTGTACATATATATATATATATATATATATATATATATATATATATATATATATATATATATATATATATATATATATATATATATAACTAGTTTTCGAAGCCCGCTCAATGGGCGGACATGACTTATAATTATCATTGACATATTTTACTATAGCGAAAGAAAGCGGGTAAAATTTAATTGTACCTAATCGTACTCAACTAACAAAGTATTTTCATAACTTGCCATTTTGTCAAATGACTAAGTAACATAATGTATATAAGTTCTGATGATTTATTAATCGTCTAATTGGTTTGCAACCCCCGCTAACAAAAATATCATCAAACGACTACAAAAAAAAAAAAAAAAAAATGTACATCAAGAAATAAAATGCATCAAGAAATAAACAATACTTGTGTCGATTATGTATATATATCTAAGCTAATAAATCAAAGTACATGAGAACATAAATTAAAGTGCCTTTATTTTAAACTAAAGAAAGCACATAGTTCACATATACTTAGTATGGTTTTGTTGTTCAAATGTATCTAATTGGTTATTTTTTTGAATTATTTGTTTAACCGATGAATTTGGTAGTTGTCGGTTATAGCATACATCACGTTTCCAAGATTATCCAAACGATGTACCTTAATATTGATTATAACATTGTAATGTTAACCCTGACCTCATAAGTTATTTTTGCTTTAATTAAACGAATAAACAACATAGTTAATATTACTACATTATTGTTAATGTATTCTCAATAAGATCCAGAATATCTTGGTTGTCAATGAACTCTATGCGGCTTCAATCTATCGATTATTTTGTGTACTCTTCTTACAAAAAAAAGATCAGCTGAAAAGCCTGAAAGTATTCGTAAATATTCTGGTATGATTGATAGATACTAACACCATTAAAATGTTGTTGCAGTTTTCCATTTGTGAAGTTGATGTAGAACTGCTCAAAACTATTTCAAAATAAGGTTTTTGTCAGCATTATATCATTCAAGTTCATGCATTATTGCCTTAAGGTGGAACAGGTTTTCATACGTACCTGTCGTGCTTAAAGTCTAGAGTTCTTGTGATTCAGAATGTAAGATAGGAGGTCGCAGATCATTGTTATTACAAACAGGTGGCAAGAATCCAGAGTAGCCCTTATCTTTCTTTGTTATAAGCCTTGTTCTTGTTCCGTTAATTGAGCTTTATGTTCCTCTAATGGTATTCACTATGGAAAAGCTCCATCTGGTGGAATTTGATATGTAGGAATAAGAAATCCATGAGATTTGGTTAATCTTTAATAATTTACCAACTTGTGAGTGACCCACCCATCTGGTTACTGATTAGTCCAATTCTAACAAAATTCGGTTTATATTAATTCTCGCTAAAAGAAAAAACACCATAGCTGAAATAACATACCTCATTTTTGTTGTTGCCAGTAAAACCCTTAGATACCCCTAAAAGGAAAGCAATATCTTCCAGCGACATCATATCATCATCACCAACATGCAAATCTTCACGTCTCTCATTTGCAGACAACGTTACAATTGATGATTCATGTTCAGTTAAACACACGTTTTGTGTAATTTGAGGGGCACTTATTGTTTCCATAGTTGTACTCTTCTGTTTATAATGTATATTTCCCGTCCCATTTGCAGAACGTGTCACAACAAACGAACCCGGTTCATACATGTTCACAATAGCATTTGCAGAACATGTCACAGCAGACGAACTCGGTTCACACATGTTGACAGTAGCTGGACCCTTTTGTTTATAACCCGATGGGTTTGTAGTTGTAGCCTCCAAGGGACCCATAGTGGCTAGAGCATTAGTACATACAGTGACATACAGTGACATCTGCTTTAGTACATACAGTGACATGAATTTTAATTTTATGCAAATTCAGCTTCTTTAGGTGCAACAAAAGAGCCTCGGAGCTCTATCAGTGTAGCAAACGTTTGGCCACTCTATTCGGACTGTTACTTAAATAAAAGATAGAAGTAAGAAAATCAGGTAAGGAATATATTGTACCAGCTTGCTGTCCATAGAAACCAGGGCATGGCAAGAAGCAATGATTTCCAAAGTGCGAGTTGGCATTTTTTTAGTATCCGTTTCTAGACCCATATCGTCCCTTAACCCACCAACTCCGGAGAACTCTTGAAGATCATAAATTCCACAAATTAAGCATGAATGGGAGACTCTAATAAAATTTACGTGCATTTGATGCCTCTAACTTAAACACTAATAGAGAGATATAAAATACCTTCAATGATGGCATGAGACCGAAAGCTTCACCAATAGTTTCAATCGCAGTATTTGCAAAGCATTGAGCTTTTTGTTTCATCTGTACAATATGAAATACTGAAATGTTAGTTTAAAACGAACTAAATGGCCATGCTCTCGAAAGATCTCAGGATAAAATGTGACATCTTCAGATAAACCTTTAGGATGAAAAATAGTATTTGTTTTCAGCAGCTCATATCCTTGAACGACACTGTTTTGATGATAACAGTGGCCAACTCAGGTACACTTGCCATCATATTATCTAGCCAAGTCAATGAAGTAACCTGCAGAATATTAATTATAAAGTTAAGCAGGCGAATACTTGAAAATGATGGGAGGCTCACGAGGGTTGTGTAACTGATTACCTTTTACTTCTATTTTGGTTGATTCGTAAACACATTTTGTCAATCTTTTTACAAAAATGATAAATATCGAGGAGTTAATTATGATAACAAATATAATATTTATAAAATAGCAATAAATATATAACGATTTAGGATGTTCTGTGCATTCAAAACGATCCATTCCTAAATGTAATGGTCAAAATAGGCAACTCTGGCTAAAACATATTAAGTCATGCAATCTAACCTGTCTCAACACATCCCACAAGTGCAAACTCACTGCAACATATTTCTCATTACTAAATATGAGCAAGTCGCTCCCCAAAAACATACGCAAATTATTAAATTTACAAAACAAAACTCTTAAGAATCCTTCTCGGTTCATTCCTTGGTACATGTTTGATTCTTGCATCGAGGGTCTAGGACTTTCTTTGACTTTTGAGACCTCTTTAATACCATCATCATCTTTAATTATTTGTTTCTTCTTTTCCCCCTGATAAGGTTTTAAAAGGTACCATTTTGAGGGGTCGTTTAAGTCCTTATTTGATCACTTTTGTATCCGTTATTGCTTAATATCGTTCCTTTTCACTTTTTAGGTCTCGTGAAGGCAAAATGCTGGAATGGCACTTATTTGGACGAAAAGGCGCGAATATATGAAGAAAATGGCCAAAGTCAGAATCGAGACACTCACAGTTGCTGAAGTTAGAGGGCGACAGCGTCAGGTGCTATTGGCGACGCCGTCCCAAGATTTCTGTGACGGGCCAGAACCCAAAACTCGTATTTTCAAGCGACGACGTCCAGTGGTAAAAGAGTAGGCCGTCGCTACTCAGACGGCCTAGATGCAATCCAGACGACGTCAGAAGCTGAAGAGGACGGCGTCACGGACATAAGGTGACGCCGTCGCAAGGTTAACGTGGCCAAGACGAAACCCTAATGGCGGCGACACGACGGCGTCACTAAACATAAGGTGACGCCGTCGCAATTGTAATCTTATATATAGAATCCGAATTTTTCAGTCTTTGTGTGGAGAGTCTTTGGAGTAAAAACCTAAAACCGAACCTAAGGTGTCTTGTACAGTATTTTAGGGTTTTAAACCCTATCTTACATCAAGATAAGTCTTTACTTCATTTATTCAATTATGTTTGATTATTTGTGTGTATGCTTGCATGTTCTCCATGTCCGGCTAATTTATTTGTGTGTTTGCTTAGAAAGTATGAAACTTAATTATTGAATATTGATTGGTTGTTTCTTATCTTAGTTGATTAATGATCTAGTAATGCGATAGGTCATTCGTTGTGTACTTAATGCTTGATTCATCTTTGTGAACCTTAGAATATAATTACCTGAGTAGTTGTAGGCTAAACCATCCAAAGAGCGCCTTAGAGTAGGAGTTTATCATCCCTAGTGGGTTTGTAGACAAGACCTTTTGGTAAGTTCAAAGAGTTATGGAGAAACGCATACCCTACAACTTTAGACACACAACGCTACTAAGAATAAGACGTGACAACTCAACCATCAATAGGAGATAATTAAGGAGTAATACAATCTAAGTAAACACATCTTTAAACTATCATACGAGCACACATTAATTAGACATAGACTCCCACAACCTTAGTTTAGATAATTAGATAATAGTAGAGTAATCGGTAGAAATACCAACCCCCCCCCCCAAATCCAATACCCGAGATTCGTACCTTTCCATTTTCATAAAACATAAAAAGATAAAAAATAATCTTCCTCAACCTTAACCTTAGCGTAGTAACTCCTTACTAGCATTCCTATTCCCCTAGAGAACGATATCAATACTCGTGGCTTACCCTAATTACTACACTACAACGATTAGGTTCACTGCCTAGGGTGTTATAAAACTTGCTCGAAGAAAAGGAAGTTTCCTTGACCCCGAACGACGCGTGTAGCGTTATCAAGTTTTTGGCGCCGCTGCCGGGGAATAGAATAGCTAGTTAGTAGTCCACCTCGTTTAGGTTTCTTTGCTTGATTCCTATCAAGTAAATTTTTTTTCTTATTTTTAGCTTTCTCTTAGTCTATCCCCCTTCTTCGTGACCTTTGTTCGTAACCCCATCACTTTTCATCATGGAAGGTGATGACCAACCACCACTCGATAACCAACAACCAACCAACGCTTCACCACCAAACAAATACCCACTGCTTGACCCAGCCTCTGCTAACCAACTTCGAGCCCGTATCATGAGTGAGATTGGAGAGCTTAGGAAATTAAATATGATAATTGAGAATACACTTAAGGAAGCCCTTAAGGAATCTGATCAACCTCTAGATAGTGATTCGACTACAAGTGATTCGGATGATGATCTAGAAAAAGGAGAGTATAAGATGTTAGAAATTATGAAGGGTAGTAAGGAGAAGGGAGAACTTAGGGAGTACTTTGATTCATACCCTAAAAGGAAAGAAACCGCTTATCACCATAATGTGGTTAATTTTCCAAGACCACCTTTCGAGCCTCGTATAAGGAGGGGAAACCCTAAAACATCAAAATACCGTGTATGATTGGATTCTTATACAGGGATCACACCTACATTGATTATAAGGCACCCATGAATATAATGTCTAGGCTCTATTACAATTGGATCATGAGCAAAAAGCTAGAGCCTATGAGGGACCCCTTTCGCCCTAGGAAAGCAAGTAACTATGTGGGGAGGGTTAAGGGATTGCACGTGTTCATAGGTAACTTCACATATAGGTGTGACTTCATGATTCTGGAAAATGTCAGAGGAATCATTGATGGGTTTTTAGGAGACGTGATACTTGGGAAACCATTTATAGAAGAGTCTAAGATGGTTTATGATAAAGAGAAAGGGATAATCGAGTTCTCAAATGAAACCGAGAATGTTAAATATATAATGCCCCACAAAAATAAGAATTTTGAGGGCATGGATAATTTAGATGTAGATAACATTCCGGCATTCGAAATAGACTGGAAGAACAAAGTTTACTACACTGCTTGTCCTGAACTAGGGCCTGAATATATTCGTGATGAAAGAAAAGTTAAGGAGATCGAATGGGCCTCTAAGATTAGGGCAACGTAGGAGCACGACTATGAGTCTAGCTACAAGACTCTTAAATAAAGAAAAGCGCTTCGTGGGAGGCAACCCATGCTTAATTGTTTGCTTGTTAGTGTCTTATATTTTTTATTAATTGTTTATCCTCATGTTTAAATTTGTAAAAATGCTTTATTTTGTTTTTAACCTCGTCTTAATTGCATATAAAAGTATTTTACATAAGGGATAAGTGTAGGGAGGATTACACACGTTTTCAAAAGAAACGTAAACATGAGAATAACAATTAACTAAAAGATATTTATTTTTGTTTGTTCGAGTCAAATGCTTGTATCGAGTCATAATGGACGTTTTGCAGAAATTTTTCCAGATTCTAAAGATGTAAATTTTCCAGAATTTTTTTCAGAAAATCGCAGACCAGTTTTTGTCAGGATAACCTGACGGCGTCAGGATTGCAACCTGACGGCGTCAGGAAGGAGTAAAAACATCAGATTACTTTTTCTCGTTTTCTGAGCTACTTATAAATTTTTGGAATTTTCCAGGTCTTAATTTTCTTAGAAATTCTGTAAACATCCATTCCACAAGCATTATATCCTAGTTTAAATCGAGTCTTATATATATTATTACTGTCGATTTTACGCGAAGGTTTCGTTTGTTTTCTTCAAGTGTGCAGGTTTAATTTATCAAGAAGAAGTTACATAAGATTGAGGAGCTTTTCACGCAATAATTCTTCTTGGAAAGGATTTAACCACCACTTTACACGGATCCTACCGAACTAATCAGGGGAGTATTAGTTTCTTTCGTTTTTAATTACCTTCTTTTATCATAACTTTGATACTTTCGGGGAACATTGGGGACAATGTTCAATTTAAGTGTAGGGAGGGAAAATAAAACGGGAACTTTGAAACTATGCTTATCCTTGACTATTTGCTTTGTCCAATTGTGATTGTGTAATAAACCATGAGAAAATGTCGGTTAGGGTAATTTTGGCACCAAATTTAAAATTTTTCATGACATATAGGAGTGGGCCATTAGTCTTAACAAAAGCGTCTCATGGATAGGAAGTTATATGACTAGCACAAAAACCCTTTACCACCCAAATTCAACCCAAAATGTGTTGATCGCCCTTAGATTAGTAGGAATTAAAACATTCATCTTTAATGCTTAGAGTGTGAACCGGTAGTATATTAGATTCTAGAACTTGTTTTGTGATGCATTCCGAGATCGCAAGTGAGGCTACACTTGTGTAGTTAGGAATAACTAAATGATAAGAGGCATTAGGATAACCCTTGTTTGATACCTGTAATATAATTACTTCTTCCACATCGGTTGAGTAATTCCCCCACACCCTTTGCGTTGTACTCATCTTTAGTACACGATACCCCTAGTTAACCCCTCAGAGCCTATCCTTTTCGCGGTTCTCGTGATGTTTCGGTTTTTCCGGAATATCAATGAAGAGCATTGTTTACACCCCACCCCCAAATATACACCCAAATCGCCTTAGCCTACCCCTTATGCACTCACTTTTAGTGCAAATGTTTGTTATCACCCTAAACCCTTAGTTCAATTATCTAGTTGCTTGCATAAGTTTTTGAGTCGAGTCATATCCTTTGTATACAGTTTTGGGATGATTGGGATTCATGGGAAAAGTTAAAGTTTATGAAATGACGGGAAGGGAACGTTAAAAATTCAAATTCCCTTTGTTTGCGTAATAATGTACCCCAAGTGTTTTGATCTTTTCAAATCGGGTCAAATTAGTGTTATAGTAATAAAAACTCAAGTGTAGGGATGTGCCTATAAATCCCTAGTATTTTGATGTTATCGTAGAGGATGGTAGAGTAAAAGTGTATGAAAAAAAAAAAAAAAAAAAAAAAAATTCGAAAAAAAATAGAAAAAGAGAAAAGAAAAAAATAGAGTGATTAAAAAAAAACATACGGGCTACCATCCTACATCTATTTTTTAAATTTATGTTTGTTTATTTCAGTTATCTAGAGTTTACAGTGTCGAGTCTTGGCTTAGCAACGCCATTCTTCATATGCAGTCAACATAAAGATTTTTGACTTACCACCACTAAATAGCCTATCCCACCAAACCCTTATTTCCCTACCGTAAGCCTAACATTACAACCCTTTAAAAGACCTCTTTGATAGTCTTTCCTAGGTGCTTACGCCAAAGCGATGAAGGTTTGATCTATTCTCAAGCCTATGGTAATCTATGTACTAGGACCGGTTAATGAGTGTTTATCTTCCATTTCCTATTTTGTTATATTTCATATATACACCCGAGAGAGATGTGAGTATCCAAACACCCCATGTGAGGTGCTAGTATGTAATTTCCGTGCTTGTTATGACTTTTGCGGGGCTTATATGTGTTGTGGACCGTTTTGAATTAATGCTTCATGACCCCTAACTTATAAATTAATTGGCTAAAAGCACATTTGCTTGAGGACAAGCAAATAACAAGTGTAGGGATATTTGATAAGGTTTTAAAAGGTACCATTTTGAGGGGTCGTTTAAGTCCTTATTTGATCAATTTTGTATCCGTTATTGCTTAATATCGTTCCTTTTCACTTTTTAGGTCTCGTGTAGGCAAAATGCTGGAATGGCACTTATTTGGACGAAAAGGCACGAATATATGAAGAAAATGGCCAAAGTCAGAATCGAGACACTCACAGTTGCTGAAGTTAGAAGGCGACGGCGTCAGGTGCTATTGGCGACGCCGTCCCAAGATTTCTGTGACGGGCCATAACCCAAAACTCGTATTTTCAAGCGACGACGTCCAGTGGTAAAAGAGTAGGCCGTTGCTACTCAGACGGCCTAGATGCAATCCAAACGACGTCAGAAGCTGAAGAGGACGGCGTCACGGACATAAGGTGACGCCGTCGCAAGGTTAACGTGGCCAAGACGAAACCTTAATGGCGGCGACACGACGGCGTCACTAAACATAAGGTGACGCCGTCGCAATTGTAATCTTATATATTGAATCCGAATTTTTCAGTCTTTGTGTGGAGAGTCTTTGGAGTAAAAACCTAAAACCGAACCTAAGGTGTCTTGTACAGTATTTTAGGGTTTTAAACCCTATCTTACATCAAGATAAGTCTTTACTTCATTTATTCAATTATGTCTTTGATTATTTGTGTGTATGCTTGCATGTTCTCCATGTCCGGCTAATTTATTTGTGTGTTTGCTTAGAAAGTATGAAACTTAATTATTGAATATTGATTGGTTGTTTCTTATCTTAGTTGATTAATGATCTAGTAATGCGATAGGTCATTCGTTGTGTACTTAATGCTTGATTCATCTTTGTGAACCTTAGAATATAATTACCTGAGTAGTTGTAGGCTAAACCATCCAAAGAGCGCCTTAGAGTAGGAGTTTATCATCCCTAGTGGGTTTGTAGACAAGACCCTTTGGTAAGTTCAAAGAGTTAGGGAGAAACGCATACCCTACAACTTTAGACACACAACGCTACTAAGAATAAGACGTGACAACTCAACCATCAATAGGAGATAATTAAGGAGTAATAAAATCTAAGTAAACACATCTTTAAACTATCATACGAGCACACATTAATTAGACATAGACTCCCACAACCTTAGTTTAGATAATTAGATAATAGTAGAGTAATCGGTAGAAATACCAACCCCCCCCCCAAATCCAATACCCGAGATTCGTACCTTTCCATTTTCATAAAACATAAAAAGATAAAAAATAATCTTCCTCAACCTTAACCTTAGCGTAGTAACTCCTTACTAGCATTCCTATTCCCCTAGAGAACGATATCAATACCCGTGGCTTACCCTAATTACTACACTACAACGATTAGGTTCACTACCTAGGGTGTTATAAAACTTTCTCGAAGAAAAGGAAGTTTCCTTGACCCCGAACGACGCGTGTAGCGTTATCACCCCCAATAAAACTATCTTGTTTTGATTGCGGGTTAGATCCTTACAATGTATGTGATTTGAATGTGAGAGTATAGATGTATAAGTATGTGATTGATAATCAGATATGAGTATGTGATAGGAAAAATGTGTCATCTTCTCGTAGAATAGGTCACTTACGTCTCAGGCTCTTAATCTGGCTCCATGTGAGGTTGAAGGTATATATCCCATTACCAGACTGAAGCTTGGGAAATCTTGATGAAAGGTTGCTAAATTCTGAGTTAGAAACCATTGTCCTATACATGAGGTTTATAGAACCTACGCAAATAGGCACTCCATCACTTGTCATATGAACTGGACAGTTAATGATATCAGAACCATCTGAAACAACTTTATTATATGCAAAATCGGTACAGCCAGGAAAATCCCCACTCGCTCCTTCAGATGAGATAATTAAAACATTTGTTGTATCAGTTTCAAAAGATAAGATATCCAATTTCAACATTGTTTTATATGTAGTTAATGCATCAAAGTAAACTTTCGAAGACATTCAACCTGTTTGACTTGTGCGGCCCATTTGGCTTATTCTCAATTTAGATTATTTTTACATTCGACCCATTTGTTCCTTTTGAGATAAAAAAAACACAAACAAACACTGTCACTCATACATTGGGTCACATTGCTACCACTAACCATTGTATCAGAATCCCTATTGCCTGTCAAATAAGTTGAGTTGATCTGTATTTGCAGGAGATGAGGTATTGTTGCATTTGTACCAGGAGGCTAGAAACTCACTAAGTTCTATCAAAATTGATTAGTTACATTTCACTTGTTAAATGTACTACTAAAACATCAACTTAGAACCAACTTTGTTTATTGGCATATGGGGCTAGGAAAAACATTGCAAGCAATATCTTTTCTGAGGTATTTGAAGTTTTGTCGAGGCTTAAACGGACCATTCTGTAAGTAACAAAAAGCTGTCCTGCTGATTGTAAATAGCATCTTTTTATCATTATCGACTTCTGAAATATTTTTTCTTCTGCAGTGATACTGTGTCCTCTCAGTGTGATTGACGGATGGGTATCTGAGGTTGCCAAATTCGCCCCAAAGTTGAAGGTTATGCGTTATGTTGGAGACAAAATCTACCGACGCTCTTTGAGAAGGGAAATGTATGACCATGTGCAAAGTCAATCATCATCGCCCAATGTAAATCCTCATCTAGCTGTAGCGCTTATCAGTAGACAGTGCTGCAAGACTTTTCTAATTTGGATGCTAATGTTTATTTTTGTTGAATGTTACAAGAGCAGGCCTTACCTTTCGACGTGCTCCTTACAACATATGATATAGCTTTAATTGATCAGGACTTCCTTTCCCAGATACCCTAGAATTATGCAGTTATTATATATATACTAGAAGGGTACCCGCGCAATGCGGCGGCGGGTACCCGATGACTATTTTGTAGCGAATAAATGTTTTTCATTTTTACGTCTAATTCAAGTAAGTTTCTCTCTTTTCAACTCCTCTTCTTCTCGACTACTAAAGAAAACTCATAAAAATATATCAAAATGGATGTTGAATTAAAGAGCACAAATTTTTAAAAAATATGGTGAAATTAGATCATAAAAAAATTAAACGGATTAAAAGATATTTATATTTAAAAATAAATGTGATTAATTAGTTAGGAAGTGACATGTGTCACCCCATTATTGGAGCTCTTTATTTTAGTTTGTTAGAGCTCCTCCCTTTTTGTTATTTTTTAGTTAGAGAAGTGACACATGTCACTCAATGATTGGAGCTCCTTATCTTATTTTTTTTAATTCTTTCCATAATAAGCAAGCAAAAATGTCTGAATTTTTCAGCCTTCTAATTTTAGAAGGCCTAAATGCATTATAAAGTAGTATAGATAGGATTGGTAACGAAATGCATTTTAGTTACTATTATAATGAAAATATACATGAGTATTCTGAGAATTGGTCATAATTTTCCTTATTGGGCTTGTAAACTCGTAAGTCTAATGGATTACTAAATGTAAATATCTGAATTAGTTCTCATAATTTAGAAAATAAAAAGAATACATACCAAAGAATATTCACATATAAATGAGTTTTGGGTTGGAAAAATGCTAGAACAAAAGTTAACATCTCGATTGCATATCTTATTTCAATGGAAAGAGGTTTATGGACACCAAGCAAGTAGTGACCATAAGGTCCAACACATGCACATCCTCCTCGACCTTGGATTCTAAAGAGGTCATTGAGGAGCTTAGCAACAAAATTCCCATCAAGAGGCTTGTCCCTCTTTCACTTGTCTCGCTTCAACAACCATGTCCATGATTGCTCTAGAGAATCATCCAACTCACTTGTATACAGACCCTGAAAGCTACAACTATGAGTATCTATAATGCTATATATTTAATTATTAATGGGCTAAATATTTGAGATAAAGAAACTGCATTGACATCATCGAAAACTATTGCATCTTTACTAATTTAATACGGGTCTAAGAGTCTAAAATCTTTAATAAATCAAATTAACAGATAACATACAATGTATGTGAAGTGACCAACCATTGTGAAGAAACCGTAATAACAACTTACTTGATACCAAGATCGATGTGATCCTGAATACTAAAACCAAAACAGCAGTTTTCATTGAATAAGAACAGATATATATCTTGCCCAAAAGTATTACATTAACAAACCTGATGTATCTTCTCTCTGGCTATTGGTGTATGCCCAATTAACTTTGATAAGCTGCCTAAACCTGCATATATATGTATTTTTAGAGGCAATTCATGAATGACAATAGATAAACAATATTAATGCATATGCATAGATTCACCAAATTCATGCTTAAGACAGCTAATATAGACAACAATAACTACACTGAGCTGATGAATAAATTCCCTGACATAGAACTCACCAAATTAATGCATAACGTTAGCTAAATATCGATGGCACGAACTGTCACCTGCAAGTGGAGATTTAATCAATTTAAATTCACACTTAAGACAACTATACTGCTCAATATAGACAACATTAACTACACTGAGCTGATGAATAAATCCCCTGATATAGAACTCACCAAATTAATGCATAAATCTTCTTATCATTAGTTTTAACGTTAGCTATAAATCGATGGCACGAACTTTCACCTGCAAGTAGACCCAATTGAAGTGGTCAGTTGCCTTCTCGAGCTCATTGGAAGTGAAAATCTTGGTTATGAAAAACACACTACTCTCGCCAACTTGAAGAAACTGAAACACTACGCATTCGTCTACCCTCAACATCAAAAGACCTGCTTTCTTACGTGAAACAAAAAATAGAAGCCTTTGAGAAGTATAAGTTTGATAACATCTCGACATTTCAAGACCCATCTTCTTCAGCAGTTGTAAGTTTCTTATTCAGTATTTGGCTATTCATATTCATAGCTGCATTTTAAAATTTTAATACCTTTTGCTTTTTAACTTGATTTAATGTCAGCCTTCTTCCCCGATTATTAATCATATGCCGTGAATCATCGACTCATGTAACTCATGAAATTGAATATATAACTTATACTTCATGTGACATATCGATATAAAGCCACATATCCTATGCCTATCACGAATATCCGCAATCCTAAAGAATATGAAGATATAACTTATACCTCATGTGACATATCGATATCAAGCCGCATCTCACTATGCCTATCACCGCAACTTAAGTTTGTCATATAGATAGCATATATAAAAAAAAACAAACACCCTGATCTTAAAATATAAAATTTTACCTCACAGGGGAGTGATTGGGTCCAAACCGTCAAGTTTTATCACACAAGCTAACCACTTGTGAATGGTTAACCGTAATAAACTTCAAACAGCTCAGAACCAATGCAATGAAGATCTAGAGGAATATAGTGTTTCCCCAGGTCGTTAAGTCCCAACGAGCTGTGCACTGAATCACCAAACGTATAGTGATCGGGAGAATTTGAACGGAAAAAGGGTTATGATTGATATTAAATGACAAAGGAAAAATGAAAGAAAATTAAAAAGATAAATTATATTAAATAAACGCTATCACTATTTTTAAAATTATGTTTTTGATTTTTCTTTTATAAATTTGAATTAAAAACTACGTAACGTACAAAAGAAAATGTTAAATTGAAACAGAATTAATCCTAAAAATATAAAAATGAACTTTCTACAATCCTAATGATAAGAGAAAATTTTTAGAAAAAGAAAATTATTTTTTTATTACTATTTATTTAATTATTATTAATTTAAAAACTATTTTTACCTATTTAATAATACCCTAAAATATAAGAAAATATGAAATAAAGCTAGAAAAATGAAATTAGGACTTAGAAAAATCTAAAATAACTAAAGAGAATTTTCAAAACTAATTTTGTATTTTTCTGATTATTTTTCTATTTTCTATGAATTAAAAATTATTTGAAACTACTTAAATTGCTAAAAATTACAAATTTAACTAAGAAAAATCTGGAAAAATTATTTTTTAGCTTTTTATATTTATCTTAACCTAGGAAAAATGAAAACTTATTTTTTTGAAACTTTTCTGATTTAATTGTATTAAAAGCTATTTAAAAAGTACTAAAAACTGATTTAAATGAAGAAAAATAGCAAACTGAACTAGAAAAATCTGAAAAATTCAAGAAAAGTCTAAAATAATATTCTGAATCTAAGAAAAATATAAAAACAGTGGCTTATGTGTGAGAATATGGAACTGCAGTGACAAGTGCTTATAAATAAGCACTCCAAATAAGCTAGAGGTACCAAATGAGCACCAACCTATTACAGAAGCTATAATAAGCTAAAACTACTAGAAATGAGCTAAATTCAACTAATCTATACTACTGAAATGCAAACTACAAAGATTTGGTGAGCAATGAACTCAAGTGCTCAAACAGATTTTACCTACTAAGTTGCAGCCTAAAAATAAGCTACCCAATAAGCTGGAAATTGAAACCAGATATTGGACTCTCAAGAAGACCTGGCTAGCTACTTAAAAACCAAAATTCAGACCAAGATAAGCTCTAATGAGCTTGTGACAAGCTCTGCAAGAACTGTGCAGACTCAGTTGAAACTGAGTCAGTGCACAGGGCACTTTTGCCCTATTTGACAAGCTAATTTGGAGCTTATAAAGACTTACAAAAAATTTCCAAAAATCACTTTTCAATTCTTGACCAGTTGAACTTATTGAATCCAAAATTTCACTTGATTTGAACCAAAATTGAAGCTATGAAAATTCCACCAAGGTTGGGTAAAAACTGGTTTTTCACTTTTGACTTTTTAGACAAATTTGCAATGTTGACTTTAATGAACTTTGAGCTCAATTTGTGAACTGAATGTGATGTTATAAGCTAAACTAAAGCCATATTAAGCTACTCTAACTAGTTTCTAAACATAAATCAAGCTCATGATCTGTAAAATTCCAACAGTTATGAATTTAGGACAATTTAAAGTTGATTTTGACTTTCATAGTTCTAATATCCAAGTTGATGACAGAAATTGACTAAGTGAGCCCAAATGAGGCTAAGGGAACTGATTTAAACCACTAAGCAAAACTCTAGCACATGTTTATAAGCATATCCAAACACTGTTTTAAAGAGCTTAAATGCAATCTACTCTATCTTAATATCTAATCCATTGACAGAATTCAAACATGATCTACCAACTAAATCAAAGCTAACAAAGGCATAAACAAAAATTATAAACAACAGATTAAAGTTAACAGATCAATGCATCAAGACAAAATAAGATGGAATTGAAACTTAAGATTACTCACATGAGTCCAGCTTATTATGCAGCTTATACCAAACCAAACATTACTATTTTATGCCAAACCCAATCCAAAATCAGCTCTGCAACAACCAATATCCATTTCCATCACTGCTTAACCAAAAATGCTTCACAGGTTGACTTTTGTTGACCAAACACCAATTTTGCTTGAATCTGTTTCTTAAGCTTACTAAAAGCTATAAACAGCTTAAATAAGCTCAACTGAGTTATAAAGAAGCTTATTGAAGCCTGGCACTTAATACATTTGAAACTGTTTTGAATAAGAGAAATGTGAAAACATGAATCTTGATAGAACTTGAAATTAATCTTTGAAAAAGGTTACAATACAATGAACCAACTAAGTTTCATACAACAAAGCTTGAAATTACAACTTAGAACTTATTTAAGACATGGAAATTTTAAAAACGACATACATATGAAAATAAAAACTAAGTACTACTCTCTCCCTTGCTTCTCTTCTCTTATTTATACATCAAAAGGTCTTCTCTCTCCCCTCTGAGCATTTCCCACTTGTTTTCACATCCATTGGATTAGTTGGGTTGATATTGGCCGTTTGATGAGTTTTGGCGGGAAAAGATTTTTGCCAGTGGTTCTGATAACAGGGAAAGGGGCATTTAATGCCTTTGGCTTGGGGTGTTTGGAGGGTAGGAATAAGGTAGGTGTGATGATGATGGAGTGAGGGTTGAAGGGATAAGGTGTTGCAGGCAAGTGGTGAAGAAGACAAGTTGGAGGGAAAAGGAGATGGTTTGACTGGGGTGTTTGACCGGGTGGTTATATTGGACAGGGGGTCAAAACAGGGGGGTCATAAGGGTTATGGCAGGGGGGTCATAAGGGTTTTGGCAGGGGCTAAGGGTCCAAAGGCTTGGTTTGTTAATACAAGGACCACTTTTGCAATTTCTGTTATTTCAGGGACCAAAACTGCCACATTTTCAAAGTTGATTCAAGGGACCAAAAATGACAAGTTTCAATAGTACAAGGACCATAATAGACATTTTCAAACTTCCAAGGACTATTATTGCCAATTTTGAAACTTGAAGGACCAAACTTGTAATTTCTCAAAACTTTTGACATTTTTCACCAAAGGACTAATTTTGACAGCATATGATTTTAAAAGGACCTTTGGTGACTTTTCTTTTAAAATAAGTGCTCAGGGACTATTTCTGACAACTTTTGAAACTTGGGGGACTAAAACTGCCAATTATGCAAACTTAGCTCATTTTTCATCTGATTTTAAACATTTTGCATCTGAAACATATAAAATGCAATTTTGAGATATTTTCAGTATTTTGATGCATTTCTGAGCATTTTTAAATGTTTTGCAGTTCAGATTTGACCAAAAATGATGAGTATTCACACACTCATCAGGGAGCCTTGTCACCTATTAAGAAAGTAAGTAACCTGGAGATGGCTTGCCACATTTTCTCTTTCGCATATTGAAAACTCAACGTGCCTAAATCAGATTCATTATATCCGAACAAAAAAAACTGGCCACTGTGAGTTAAGTGAAATCAAAATGGAAAGCCAAAACACATCGCAACTTAAGTTTGTCATAGATACCATATAGAAAAAAAGAAAACAAACACCATGATCTTAAAATATAAAATTTTACCTCACAGGGGAGCCTTGTCACCTATTAAGAAAGAAAGTAACCTGGAGATGGCTTGCCACATTTTCCCTAGTAAGACCTTCAACGTTCATCAAATCGAGAATCCTTTTAGGAACGGCTTCTGCAATGTATTAAAAATAGTCTGTAAAAGTTTCAGAAAGCAAGTACTAATAGATGAACATGAGGACTAAACGACTCACTTTCAATCCCAAGTTGATTAACAGCAGCAAAAAATTGTCTATGAAGATCAATGGACCAAACAACTCGATCTTCTGTGTTGAGGACTCTGTGGACAAAGCTCCTCATGATGGGCCGAATGGAGTTTGTACACATAACTGCCGTGATCCCTAATCTACTTGCATGCACATATAATATAATAGTTTTTAATACCAAAAAAAACTAATCTCGCCGGTCATGTCATTAGGGTTTGATGCCTCTGGTATATTTTCACTATATGGAACTTCTCAAGTAGACCTTATATATTTACCTAGTCTTTCCATCATCTTCAAGTTTCACATCCTTGTCAAGAACCGCCTCTAATCCCTGTGAATACAAAAAAGGAACCATGTTGTATCTTTTTTTCATGCATTTGTAGTTCCAGAAGGTTGCACACCTAAATTAATAAAAAAAAATATTGTTACAAATTCGCATAGTGTAGTTTAATTAATACATACATAAACACATTAATCAAAAAGCATAAACACATAACCAACATGAATTCTATACGATTTATATTTTTAAATAAAAAACATAATCAAACTGATAATGTAATGAAAGCAAGATCGAGTTCTAAGTATGAACATAAAAAATAATATATATTAACCTCCAAAAAACATGGATAATATGTCTTTGCCCATACTCTTCACTTACATCATGAAAAAGCAAGATAAATGAATGCAAAGAACAAACATTAGCAGAATCTGCATAAAAAACAAAACATTATTAGTTAATTTTGTGAACATGAATATGATCTGTGCACCTGTCTAGTCTAGAGTCTAAGGTATGTATGGATTGTAAAAGCTTTCACCATGAAACCATTAGAAAAAATAATTTTTTGAGATTTGTAATGAAAGTGGATTAACAGAATTAAATAATGGCATACAGAAAGATCTTATAAAACCAAGTCAATTTGTCAAAAAAAGATGAAGTCATTAGCTCTTACCCCTTGCAGTCCCTCGGTTCAAACGCAGTACTGATATGATAACCATATGAGCAGATAATACATGTTCTTCATGTAGTTCTTTATGGTTTTTAGAAGAAGCTACGAACTTCTGATAAACATAATACCTAAAAAAATTAAAATAAATAGAATTTCATCATTAGGCTTTTAAGAAAAAGATGCATACCTGCTTATGACAATTGAAATTGAATTCTCCAGTTCCATGATGAACTTTCAGTATACATAATACCTAAAAATAAATAAACACAATTGCATCATGGCACTACGAAGGCGCTCAGCCATGTTCATGAACTGTGGGTTTTGCATAACCTGCTACATGGTGGAATACACGTAACATAATACACGTTTTCTTACAAACCTGTGATGAAGAAAACACAGAAACTCATTAGATGAGATTGTGAGGGAAAAAGGATATTAGGGTTTATGAGAAAAAAAATAATGAACCGTATAATTTGTTGTAGGGATTTTTATAATTATGTTTTGTAGATAAATACATTCCTAAAACAATACAGATTTCAAAGAATTTTATTTACTATATGATTCTAATAAAATTATAGCCATTTATATATTATAGTATGCAATATAATTATCAAAATAACTTGTAGCCTAAGTGGTAAACACACAAGTTATTAATGCTACTCTTAAAAATAACCCAAGTTCAAATCTCACCATTCACATTTTTTATAAAAAACGAATTTTACAAAAAAATTATTAAAAATTTATATAAATTATACATTAAAATTATAGGTGGATTAATAAATTGCTTAGTTGGACCAATAATGCTTATGTGGCATGAAAAATGATTATTTGGCATTGAGGTGGCATTAATGCCAAATGGCTCCTGTTATATATAATATAGAGATTCCCGTGTTCACGCCGTGTCCGTGTCCTATATTTTTTTATTTTGCCGTATCTCCGTGTCCGTGCAACCTAGACTGTGTTTCTTTTTTATCTGCAGGTTATGATTCACCTGTTTTCTAATTGTGATTAGATTTTAGGACTTACTGATTGAGATCTCATTGGATAGTTTCCGACAGATGAAGCATTTTTAGGATTATCAACATCGGGATCGTAAGATATTAAGATGTCTAATAACATTATTTCTAGTTTTGCTGCAATCAAATGCCCTTTTCCCGACCTTTTAGTCTTTAGGTCTTATTAACTAGTTATGTTATAGTCCTAAGTTTCTGCGCCCAAAAGCGACGCTTCACTTGTCCCCTTGTCCATAGGGACCTCGCGGCATACAACTGAAACGACTGCTGCTAGACAGCCACCCCTTTCTCTCTTTTTACAGCCTTGTGGATGGACGGAAAAATGTAAGTTACATAACGGGGCAGTGAAGCCTCGCAAAATAGACAGCAAGCAAGAGCTTCTCAGCCCTGCATGCAGTAGCTAATCCGCAATATTGTTTTAGAGTTTACTCGTACACTGTGGAAAGTTTGGAGTCTTGAATATGTTACCATATGACAGCCTTACGTAATTCTTTTGAGGCAAGTAATCTATGAACTTCTTGTTTCGTATTGAAAGGAGTCTGACGGTTGAGTCATTCAAAGTGTATTTTTGATGCTTATATAGTCGTAATTTGTTTTGAGAACATATTATTAAGTACACAATTTCTATTAATACAATTAAGCATATTAACATCTTCTTAGAAAAGTGGACCTTTTGTTTTTCACCAAACATTAAATGCCGTGTAGTTTTAGTTATATCTTTAGACATGCCAATCGTTCTTTAAATTTGATTGATAAAATTGTGTGATTAAGATAAATATTCTGTTCGCGTCTTTAAGTATTACTGAGATAAATATCTTGTTTCTTTGTGACCGATAAATATAAGTATTATGTGAACAGGAAGTTGTCTAACAGAAGCACAAAATGTGAATCTAGTGGGCTAGGATAGGGATGTCGAGAAAATGCACTCCAAATAGCCAATAGTTGATATGAATGAGGCTTAATATGCTAAAGCTTTCCCTATTTGCAACTTGCGATATACAACGACACACAATAATCAGAATGTAGTGGCCAAGTCTTGTGCCAAGTTATCTATAAAAGTAGCTCTTAACAAAATGCATTTATGAATTCTTTCATCATAAACTCATACTTTATAAATTGATATGCCGCTTACAACGAATTTGCAAGCCATCCACATCTCGATCTGTAATGATTATAGATGTAAGCTCTTTTTTCTTTGGTAGTTGCTATGTCCTAATCCTCATCTAATTCAAGCTTCACAGAATCATAGTCTTAGTTTCTATTTTACGTTGGAGTACTGTACCCATAGCGCTACAGTGAATCATAATTAGCAACAGGGTCTAGTAAGTGATGTCGTGTACATTGAGGCCATGTATAATTGATTCGCAATTTGAGCAGGTATCCATAGTTTTGGATATATACAAATAGTCCAAGAATTGGAGGCTTTTGAATATGGATCTTTCAATAATTTTGATGTGCTTAACAAGTTATACTGTACAATATGATAATGGACATGTATGGACCTGCATTAAAGGTGTCAACTGTGTTTTCCTCATCTCTATAGCTATGCCTCAATTACATTTAGTTGTGTTTAAGTTTTGTGATCGATCCGGTACGGTCTAGCTCATTGTGTGGTTTTGATCTTCAAGCATTTTCTATATTAACATCAGATCATAAGATATCAACATGTCTCAAAACCTCATTTCTAGTTTCGCTGCAATTAATTAAATGGCCTTTTCCCACTCTCTGGGTTTTAGGTCCTAATCAACTCCTTATGTTACAGTCCTAAATTTCTGCATGTGGTAGCCAATTTTAGAGTTTACATGTTACTGTGAAAAGTTTGGAGTCTTGAACATATATTTTACCATATGACAGCCTTCCGTAATTCCTTAGAAGCAAGAATTTTATGGACCATTTGTTTCAAATTGAAAGAGAAACGAGTCAAGCTGAGTCCAACTGGTCGTGAGTCACCCAATTATTTCGATCCATATAGAAAAGCAAATGTACCCTGAACCCGGATTTCCATTACCTCTAATGTTTTTGATAGTTTTTACGTAACAAGTAGAGGGTTCTTAACTAAAAAAAAGGTTAATAACTTTTTAAAGCACTATACTTGTCAAGAATGACAGTTCTGCGTAGCGAACTAAAAAAATAACTCTTTTAGACATTAAAGTTGACATTTTTGTCTTTCTTTAAATATTATGACCATTTTACCCTTTCTAAATTTTTTTCGAAATACTTTTTTTTTCGAATTTTTTTTTTCCAAAATATTTTTTTTGATTTTTTTTTTCGAAATACTTTTTTTTTTTTTTTTTTTTTTTTTTAATTTCTGAATTTTTTTTTCGATTTTTTTTTTGAAATATTTTTCGAAGGGTAAAATGGTCATAATACTTAAAGAAAGACAAAAATGTCAACTTTAATGTCTAAAAGAGTTATTTTTTTAGTTCGCTACGCATAACTGTCATTTTTTACAAGTATAATGCTTTAAAAGATTATTAGCCCCTAAAAAAATATAGTTCAATCTTCGCACTTTTATTTACACACTCTTATAAAGTGCGTAAATTTTTATTAGTTTATTAACACTTAATTAATAATGTGTAAAAATTAGTTAGATTGATAAGTGTTAGAAAAAAATTTGTAAAACAATACATTTTTCACACTTATAATTGTGTCAAAAAAAGTTCACACTTTTAAGAATACTTTTAAGCGTTCTCCACATTTATAGGTGTGGAGGTTATTTGTAACACTCAAATTATCCACACTTGAGGAAATGTGGAGAAATTGAGTTACAAATAACCTCCACACCTATAAGTGTTAACAATTACTAATAAGCAGCTCTACTCCCGTTGAATTTCCTTCAATTTTTGAGGTTACTGGTTGTGCTAGTAACTCTACTTCTTGTGGGAGTAAACATACTGATGTTTTGTCTACTGCTGGAAGTGATGTTGATATTAATGTGAGCATGCCTCGAGGAGATGGTATTCGTGTATCGTCTAATGTTGGAAGGATTAAGGTGTCTCCTTTGTGTACTAGTAGTGATCCAAGTCTTTCTTCTACGCAACAAGTGGGGGCTGCTTATCAGATGGTCGAACATATGGAGACTTTGGTTAGTAATGAGCAGGTGGTTTTGGATACTTGTAAGGATTTTGATGTTGCCCAATCAAGTGCCGAAGGTTGATACAAGTGGGAATGAGGCTGAGCCGAATTATGGTCTTGATCCGGTTGTTTTGGAGGCGTGTAAGACTTTTGAAGAGGCTATGCGCGGTGTTGAAGTAAAGAATGCAGAGAATGTGGACAATGGTACTAATGTTGCTTCTAATTCGTCACCCAAAGTTCACAATCAGCCCCAACCAACGGGTGTCCCGAGTGTAAAGCCGGTTTCATATGCGGGTGCTACGTCAATTGATCCTACGAAGCGCAAGTCTAATTTTCGTAGGTTGGAATGTAGTAACAAGTCTAATGGGGTGGATCTCTCTGTTCCTATGAAAGTGGTTAAGGAGGTAAACTCTAAATTTGAGAATACCCTTTATGGTTATTTTCTTGGTAAATGTATTGCTTTTCCAGTTGTTGATTATTACGTTCGCAATACGTGAGCCAAGTACGGTATTCAAAAGGTTATGATGAATGTTAAGGGGTTCTTTTTCTTTAAGTTTTCCACTCGTAAAGGTGTTGAATATGTTTTGGAAAACGGACCATGGATGATTAGGAATGTGCCAATTATTATTAAAAATTGGTCGTTAAATACTAATCTACTTAAAGAGGATTTGACTAACATCCCTGTGTAGGTTAAATTTCATGATGTATCCCTTGCTATGTTCTCTGATGATGGTCTGAGTCTCCTTGCTACATTGATTGGTACTCCGAAAATGTTAGATTCTTACACTAGTCAAATGTGCTTGGAATCTTGGGGCCGCAGTAGTTTTGCTAGGTGCTTGATTGAAGTTCGGGCGGATAAAGTGCTTCGGGAGAGTCTTACTGTTGAAATACCCTTACTTGATGGGTCGGGTTCTACTATTGAAAAGATTCGGGTTGAATACGAATGGAAACCGTCAAGGTGTGATACGTGTAAGCTTTTTGGTCATACTCTGGAGGATTGTCCTAAATCTGTCCCATCTCCTACTCAGAGTGTTAATGATGGCTTTCAAACGGTCATTGGCAAAAATAGGGGTAAGAATGGTGGTCAAAGTGTTCCGGGTAAAGGGGGATTTACTAACCCTAATGTGGGTACTAAGGTTCGTTATCAACCTAAAGCACCTTCTGTGACTAAAAAGGTGGATGGTGCAAAGAAAAAGGCGGCGGATGTGGCTAGCACTAGTGGAACTAAGGTTGTAACATCTAATGCGTTTGAAGATCTTAACACGATTGATACTGATAATTGTACCATGCCTACAAAGGTTGTTACCAAGGAGGGGATTCAGACTGAATCTAGTACTACAATGGCTGCTAATAAGCAGGAGTTTCAACAGACTGGTAGTGTATCACAAGTTCCAATTGTGATTGATGGCAAAGTGAATGAGCCTGTGGTGGTTCCTAAAGTGATGAACGCGGGTGCCACCTCTAAGTCTTCTTCTTACCCTAATATTTCTCCCACTAACAGGGTTAATCCATTCTCTAAAGTGGGCGAAATTGTTGATTCTGATAGTGATGCCGAGGTACTTCCGGATGATAATTCCATGGCGCAATTTTTCGCATCTAGGGGTGCTGGTTACGAGCGTGAAGATGACTATGATGACTATACAGACCAAATCTATGATCTCCCACAGGAATTGAATGCATTCTATAACACGTATGATACTAAGCTCCAAGGGCATCGTAGGAAGTAATTTTGTCTTTGTATTGTTTCAATTGTTATCTTGTGAGTAGTAGTATGTTTTCTTTTAGAAAATAGGAAATGCATTGTTATGTAAGTTTGCCTATGTAACTGACTGAGATATGAGATTTCACCCATATATTTTGTTCTTAAACGTTGATTCGGTCCAAAACAGTCAAGTCTAAACAGACTTAAAACTGCTCAGACACAAATGCAATGAAGTCCAGGGAATACAATGAATTCCCGGGTCGTTAAGTCCCACGGAGACTCAATGGTGTGTTAAACACATGATCAGACGATAGAATGACCACTAATGATAGCGACCAGAAAGGATTAGAATTGAATATTACACTACTGAAAAAGGTTATAAATAAAAGCGACTTAAATGCAAATTAAGAAAATTAAAAAGATAAAAGATATTAAATAAACGCTATCACTATTTTTTAAAGTGATGAACGTTTAAAACTTAAAATTAAAAACTTACGTTTAAATAAAAATAACGTAAACGTACAAAATAAAAAGTGAAACTTACACAATATAAATCCTAAAAATATGAAAAATACATTTTTACAAACCTAATGATATGAGAAAATTTATAGAAAAAAGAAATTTATTTTTATAACTAATTATCTAATTATTATTAATTAAAAACTATTTTAAACTATTTAATAATACTCTAAAATAAAAGAAAATATGAAATAAGACTAGAAAAATAAAGTTAAGACTTAGAAAAATCTAAATTATGATAAAACTAATTTTAAAACTGAAAATATATTTTTTAGACTTATTATGTATTTATTATTAATTTAAAACTATTTAAAACTAATTAAAATGCTAAAAAATACTTTTTAAACCAAGAAAATTATGGAAAAATACTTTTTATTACTTTTATATTTATCTTAACCTAAGAAAATAGAAAACATATTTTTTTAAGCTTTTTCTAAATTATTTGTATTAAATGCTATTTAAAAAGGATTAAAAACTAATTTAAATTCAGAAAAATAGCAAAACAACTTAGAAAAATATGAAAATTTCAGGAAAAGTCTAAAACAATATTAGGAAGCTAAGAAAAATGGAAAAACATGGGCTTGTGTGGAAGGATTTGAAACTGAAGTGGAAGAGCTTATTGAAATAAGCACTTTATCTAGCAAATGGAGTCCAAAAGCTACCCAACTGTTACATAAGCTATAATAAGCTAAAATAGCTCAAAAGCAACAAGTCTCAACTGATTATGACCTCTGGATTACAAGTTGCAATGATTTGGTCAACTGAGATAATAAGCTAAAACAGTGACTGGGGGCCAACTTGGGACACAAGCACAAGCTTGAATATAAGCTAAAAATGAAAACTATGAATTGGAACCTGGACTAGACCTGGGTGAGAGTCTATAAGCCAAAAATTATACCTATGGGAGCTAAACTAAGCCCTGTGCAAGCTTTGCAAAAGCTGAGAAAAACTCAGCATAAGCTGAGATAGTGAGCAGGGGAAACAAGCCCAAGTTCAAGAGCTTGTTTGAAGCTTATAGAAAAATGACAAAAATATACTAAAATAACCATAAGAAAATAGACCAACAGATGTTTTAAAGGCTACAAGTTACACTAGAAATGACCTAGAAATGGGTGAACTAAAAATCTTCTTAGTTAAGCCAAAACTGAGATTTTTGCAAATTGACTTTTTGAAGAAAAATGAAAAGTTGACTTTTAGGAACTTTAATCTTGATTTATGAACTGGAATTGATATATATGGATAAAATAACAATGATGCAAGCTTTATCTATGACTTCTAATCACAGAACCAGGGTCTGCAAATCTCAAATTCCAACAGTAAAGCTGTAAGATCACAAGAAATGGAATTTTGACTTATGTGCTTCTAGGGGGCAAGAAAAGGACTGATATAAGTTCTATAAGTCTAAATGACACTAACCCAAAGGATTCTAAACACTGAGAAGTTTGAAAACTCCCTACAACAGCTTATTCCAAACACTCTTGCTAAAACTGATATGGAAGTTTAATGAGACAAACACCTGATTTAGCTAATTCCAATGATTAAACTAAGCTTAGGTGTACCAAATACAGCTAAACAAACACATTCAAACTAATGGTGACCACTAATACACATACAAGTAAAAACTGCAAAATGACTAAAAAATTGTAGAAACTGACAAACTTACTTACATCTGTCCAGATTATGCAGGACCAAAACCAAACCAAATATTACACTACATGAGCCTATTCCAACCCATACAAACTTCTGCAACACCCATTAACAGCTTCCATTCCAATTTTGAGTTCCTGTTGACTTTGGTTGACTGTTTTACAAAATTACTTAAAAATGAATCACAAGCTTATCAAAGACTATGATAAGCTTAACTGAACTTGTTTGAGCTTTCAAAGAAGCTAATAGAAGTTTGTAACTTAGAGAATGAAACTGAAGTTTTCAACAGTAACTAAGAAAACAAAAACTTGTAAAAACTTGAATTGAAAAACAAAAGCACACTTGCAAAGATGTTTTTAACTTAATGGTGATACATAAGAACTGAAAACTACAACATTTATTTAAACTAATACATTTTAAAGAAAAATTGACATTAAAAGGAAAAAATGAAAAACTAGCTACTGCCCTGAAACTGCTTCCATCTCTTTTCTTTTATACTCCAAATTGTTTCTCTCTCCAGTCTGAACAAATCCCACCATCTCCCAGCCATTGGATCACTCTCAAATGCCATATGTCATTTTTGGCGCCAAAGTCATCTTGAGCAGTTTTGAGTTGGTATCAAGTAATTAATGGGTTTTGGGTGTATGTAGAGGTGGAGGGGACAAAGGGGAATGGATAGGTGAGGAGGGGGGTTGAAATTGGGGTGAAAACCACTCTGGTTTTGAATATCTGGTGGGGAAGAGGGAGTGCTACAGTGGTAGCTGGTTTTTGAGCGCGTATGGGTGGGTTTGACCAGACATTTGACCAACAGTATTAATAATGGGGGAGTTCATAATTCATTTTGACAGGGGGTCAAAGGTGTGTGAAAGGTCCAATATAGTGATAAAGGGTTTAAATTGACAAGGGACTAAAGTTGAACTTCTGAAATTCCAGGGACCAGAACTGCCAATTCATCAAACTTGTTCCAAGGACTGAAAATGACAAGCTTCAAAAGTACAGGGACCAAATCTGTCATTTTCCAATTTTCCGAGGGCCATTTCTGCCAAATTTCAAACTTGAAGGACCATTTTGTAATTTTCTCAAAACTTTTTATATTTTTCACCAAAGGACTAAATTTGACAAATTATGATTTAAAAGGACCTTTGGTGACTTTTCTTTTGAAATTCTGTACCAGGGACTGTTTTTGACAATTTTAGAAACTTGGGGGACTAAAACTGCAATTTTTGCAAATTTAATACGTTTTTCATCTGATTTTGATATTTTTGCATTTAAAACACATAAAACATTGATTTGTGATATTTTGATCATTTTGATGTGTTTCAGAGTGTTTTCAGATGATTTTGCAGTCTAAATGGTACAAAAATGATGAGTATTTAGACACTCATCAATCCCCCACACTGAGATATTGCTAGTCCCTAGCAATGATTTGAGAAAACATAATGGATTTTAAACTCTTTACCAAAAGCCATTACTTCTGGAGTAGCCAAATGTTTCAGTTCAAGTAAGAACCATGGTACACTGATAACCATGTGATTTTGAGCAAACCACCAGCTTTCAACGGATTTGATTTTGTCTTTACCAGAAGCCGTACCCTTCTGGACTAGCCAACTCTTAGATAAATTATCAGAATTATCTTTGGTGAGCTGAATACCAATTATGGATTTTCCACTGCCTTTACCACAAGCCATAACCTTGCGGGCTAGCCAACTCTTTACTTTTTAGGATATGGTGAGCTGAGAACCATACAATTTTGGGCAAATTGCAAGCCATATAAACGGATTTGAGAAATCTTTACCAAGAGCCGTTTGCTCCTGGATTAGCCAATCCTTTAATCTTACAGACATGGCGGACTGATAACCAAATGAGTAAGTGTAAAACACTAACTCCAAAAAAAAAATTTTGGCCAAAAACGGGGGAATTGGGTAAATAATATATGAAATTCGCGAGAATTCCCCCCCACACTTAGAAATGAATATTGCCCTCAATATTCAAAGTACCGGCGGTTATGCCGAAACAAAGAACGTAAAAGGGAAATACTACGGCCATTATTTAGAAAGATTTTTTTTTTTTTTTTTTTTTTTTTTTTAGATAATATATATATATAACATGTGGGGCATCACCCCCACACTTAGGTGGTTCACACGGGTGAAAACCCATGTTCAGCTACTGTTTTTGATTACCGAGTCGCTAGCTTGACTCGACCCCGAATTCATTTGTTCATGGGGAAGCAAAGTGGAAGAAACAATCTCCATCGGACTTTCATTCAAGATGTTTGAACAAACATTTGAAGCACGTGAAAGTTCCACACCGATGAGATATCAAGAGACAGACACAGACCCGGCTCACAGATGGTAAATGAAAATGCCGGGGTCAAAGATAGTGTCCTCACTCCCGAAGGAGTGAAGAAGAGAGGAAGTCACCAAGTAGGTGAAGAAAAGAAAGAAGATCATGATAACGATCATGATAAGATCTTCTTCCTCAGGATCAAGTGCAGTTGCACTTATTTGGATTTTATCGGTTGAGCTCTTTGGTTTGGAAGGCATCTCGGTGGGGAGGGTGGAAAGATTTGTCATAACTATGCAAATTGAGATTCTCTCCCCCCGATCATGATTTTTGCCATCCAGACAATCATACTCCAGCGGAGATATGATATGAGAAAGTTCACCGGCGAACTCCTCATGAAGAGAATCATTCACATGATGTGAATTTGTGAACTCTTGTTCCATTGTGGGCTCATCACTATCCTCAGTCTGAGTATCAAAGAGTGGATTCTCAGAAATTGAAGTGAATTCAGAGTCGAATTCAAATAGAGGATTGGTGAGAGTAGTTTTGAATGTTTCGGGAACAACGTGATCAACATTCTCATTTGGATTGTTGGGATAAGAAGTGAGTGAACGATCATTATCAATGAGACTTTCAGTCTCTCCCAGATCGGCTCCGAAATCAAAGAGTGGATTGATGTGAGTGAATTCACCGGAGAACTCCTCAAGAAAGGGATCAGCATCAGATTGAGGAAGTGATGCCTCAACGTACTCGATGTCTCCATAGGAAGCACAATCGTCGCTAAGATCAGATAAAGTTTCAAAATGATCTTGAGAACACTCAAGAGGGGAAGAGATATCACACATATGGCCAATAGCTCCCTGTGACTCTCTCGGGATTGGGATAAGGTCCTCAACACTAGACGATTCCATTTCTGGAATAGTGCTAAGAAGCTCATCCCCCATGTTTAGAGAGTGAGTGGGAGTATTGGGTGTGATAACAACAGACTGAGGGAGTTTAGACGGACTAGCATACATATGTTTAATACTTAACATTTGTTCTTCTGCTAGTAATTCCATCATAGTCTTTTCTCCCTGATGGATCATGGAAGGAGTCTCAACTGATGAACTTGATGAACTGTTATAAAATTGTAGGATATCAAGGATATCTTCATCATCATCGTCATCAGGAATGAAACGGAATCGAGAGCTAGATTTGAATGCTTTTTGTATTCTAATTGATTCCCTAATAGTGTTTTCAATGGAAATCTGGGAATCTAATTTAGCATCCCGCTCTTCGGCTAACAAAACTTCCATGGATTTTTCATTTGGATTATCTTGGGAGGACATAGCCGACTCCTCCTTAAGTTCTTTTAATAACTCCAGAGTCTTCAGTAGAAGATCTGTCGTAGTTTCCTGAGGAGTCGCTTGAATCATTTGGTATTGTGGAGGTTGGTCTTGATACGAAGAGTCGTAATCGTAACAAGGAAATGGATTCCTTGTTTGACAATCCGAGCTAGAGTGAGGACCTCCACAATACTCACAACAGTAGCACTGATGTGGCTGTGAGTGGTATGTGTTGTAGTCATAATTGTTATCAGGAACCTGCTCATAGACAAGCGTGTTTCCTGATTGACAATCAGAACTGGAGTGTGAACCACCACAGTACTCACAACAGTACAACTGATGTGTCTCACAGTGTGGTAGCTGATGGAATAAATCAGTTGTGTTATGGTAGGAATAGGGATCTTGGTTATAGATAGACCCGTTTCCTGATTCCACCATGCAACAACTGGGGCAATTGCCACCATTATAAGGACCACCACACCATTGACAACCAAGAGGGTGAGGATAAGACATAGAAAGAATCAAAGGTTATCAGAGGGTAAGAAATGAAGAATCAAAAAGGTAAGAGGGTAAAGAGGAATATTTTTGGTGTTTTTGAAAAACATGATGATAAAAACAAAGAATGAAAATATTTTTGGCGTTTTTAACACTTTAGGAAAAGTGTTAATGAACTTTTGGGATTTTTGAAAACTTTACAAAAAACTTTTTACAAATGATGGGTATGTGCAAGAGTGGATCTGAAAAAGGCTAAACACACGCTAAAGCCTCCCCGGCAGCGGCGCCAAAATTTTGATCTGCGCAAAACCGTCAAGTCTAAACAGACTTAAAATTGCTCAGACACAAATGCAATGAAGTCCAGGGAATACAATGAATTCCCGGGTCGTTAAGTCCCACGGAGACTCAATGGTGTGTTAAACACATGATCAGACGATAGAATGACCACTAATGATAGCGACCAGAAAGGATTAGAATTGAATATTACACTACTGAAAAAGGTTATAAATAAAAGCGACTTAAATGCAAATTAAGAAAATTAAAAAGATAAAAGATATTAAATAAACGCTATCACTATTTTTTAAAGTGATGAACGTTTAAAACTTAAAATTAAAAACTTACGTTTAAATAAAAATAACGTAAACGTACAAAATAAAAAGTGAAACTTACACAATATAAATCCTAAAAATATGAAAAATACATTTTTACAAACCTAATGATATGAGAAAATTTATAGAAAAAAGAAATTTATTTTTATAACTAATTATCTAATTATTATTAATTAAAAACTATTTTAAACTATTTAATAATACTCTAAAATAAAAGAAAATATGAAATAAGACTAGAAAAATAAAGTTAAGACTTAGAAAAATCTAAAATATGATAAAACTAATTTTAAAACTGAAAATATATTTTTTAGACTTATTATGTATTTATTATTAATTTAAAACTATTTAAAACTAATTAAAATGCTAAAAAATACTTTTTAAACCAAGAAAATTATGGAAAAATACTTTTTATTACTTTTATATTTATCTTAACCTAAGAAAATAGAAAACATATTTTTTTAAGCTTTTTCTAAATTATTTGTATTAAATGCTATTTAAAAAGGATTAAAAACTAATTTAAATTCAGAAAAATAGCAAAACAACTTAGAAAAATATGAAAATTTCAGGAAAAGTCTAAAACAATATTAGGAAGCTAAGAAAAATGGAAAAACATGGGCTTGTGTGGAAGGATTTGAAACTGAAGTGGAAGAGCTTATTGAAATAAGCACTTTATCTAGCAAATGGAGTCCAAAAGCTACCCAACTGTTACATAAGCTATAATAAGCTAAAATAGCTCAAAAGCAACAAGTCTCAACTGATTATGACCTCTGGATTACAAGTTGCAATGATTTGGTCAACTGAGATAATAAGCTAAAACAGTGACTGGGGGCCAACTTGGGACACAAGCACAAGCTTGAATATAAGCTAAAAATGAAAACTATGAATTGGAACCTGGACTAGACCTGGGTGAGAGTCTATAAGCCAAAAATTATACCTATGGGAGCTAAACTAAGCCCTGTGCAAGCTTTGCAAAAGCTGAGAAAAACTCAGCATAAGCTGAGATAGTGAGCAGGGGAAACAAGCCCAAGTTCAAGAGCTTGTTTGAAGCTTATAGAAAAATGACAAAAATATACTAAAATAACCATAAGAAAATAGACCAACAGATGTTTTAAAGGCTACAAGTTACACTAGAAATGACCTAGAAATGGGTGAACTAAAAATCTTCTTAGTTAAGCCAAAACTGAGATTTTTGCAAATTGACTTTTTGAAGAAAAATGAAAAGTTGACTTTTAGGAACTTTAATCTTGATTTATGAACTGGAATTGATATATATGGATAAAATAACAATGATGCAAGCTTTATCTATGACTTCTAATCACAGAACCAGGGTCTGCAAATCTCAAATTCCAACAGTAAAGCTGTAAGATCACAAGAAATGGAATTTTGACTTATGTGCTTCTAGGGGGCAAGAAAAGGACTGATATAAGTTCTATAAGTCTAAATGACACTAACCCAAAGGATTCTAAACACTGAGAAGTTTGAAAACTCCCTACAACAGCTTATTCCAAACACTCTTGCTAAAACTGATATGGAAGTTTAATGAGACAAACACCTGATTTAGCTAATTCCAATGATTAAACTAAGCTTAGGTGTACCAAATACAGCTAAACAAACACATTCAAACTAATGGTGACCACTAATACACATACAAGTAAAAACTGCAAAATGACTAAAAAATTGTAGAAACTGACAAACTTACTTACATCTGTCCAGATTATGCAGGACCAAAACCAAACCAAATATTACACTACATGAGCCTATTCCAACCCATACAAACTTCTGCAACACCCATTAACAGCTTCCATTCCAATTTTGAGTTCCTGTTGACTTTGGTTGACTGTTTTACAAAATTACTTAAAAATGAATCACAAGCTTATCAAAGACTATGATAAGCTTAACTGAACTTGTTTGAGCTTTCAAAGAAGCTAATAGAAGTTTGTAACTTAGAGAATGAAACTGAAGTTTTCAACAGTAACTAAGAAAACAAAAACTTGTAAAAACTTGAATTGAAAAACAAAAGCACACTTGCAAAGATGTTTTTAACTTAATGGTGATACATAAGAACTGAAAACTACAACATTTATTTAAACTAATACATTTTAAAGAAAAATTGACATTAAAAGGAAAAAATGAAAAACTAGCTACTGCCCTGAAACTGCTTCCATCTCTTTTCTTTTATACTCCAAATTGTTTCTCTCTCCAGTCTGAACAAATCCCACCATCTCCCAGCCATTGGATCACTCTCAAATGCCATATGTCATTTTTGGCGCCAAAGTCATCTTGAGCAGTTTTGAGTTGGTATCAAGTAATTAATGGGTTTTGGGTGTATGTAGAGGTGGAGGGGACAAAGGGGAATGGATAGGTGAGGAGGGGGGTTGAAATTGGGGTGAAAACCACTCTGGTTTTGAATATCTGGTGGGGAAGAGGGAGTGCTACAGTGGTAGCTGGTTTTTGAGCGCGTATGGGTGGGTTTGACCAGACATTTGACCAACAGTATTAATAATGGGGGAGTTCATAATTCATTTTGACAGGGGGTCAAAGGTGTGTGAAAGGTCCAATATAGTGATAAAGGGTTTAAATTGACAAGGGACTAAAGTTGAACTTCTGAAATTCCAGGGACCAGAACTGCCAATTCATCAAACTTGTTCCAAGGACTGAAAATGACAAGCTTCAAAAGTACAGGGACCAAATCTGTCATTTTCCAATTTTCCGAGGGCCATTTCTGCCAAATTTCAAACTTGAAGGACCATTTTGTAATTTTCTCAAAACTTTTTATATTTTTCACCAAAGGACTAAATTTGACAAATTATGATTTAAAAGGACCTTTGGTGACTTTTCTTTTGAAATTCTGTACCAGGGACTGTTTTTGACAATTTTAGAAACTTGGGGGACTAAAACTGCAATTTTTGCAAATTTAATACGTTTTTCATCTGATTTTGATATTTTTGCATTTAAAACACATAAAACACTGATTTGTGATATTTTGATCATTTTGATGTGTTTCAGAGTGTTTTCAGATGATTTTGCAGTCTAAATGGTACAAAAATGATGAGTATTTAGACACTCATCAATCCCCCACACTGAGATATTGCTAGTCCCTAGCAATGATTTGAGAAAACATAATGGATTTTAAACTCTTTACCAAAAGCCATTACTTCTGGAGTAGCCAAATGTTTCAGTTCAAGTAAGAACCATGGTACACTGATAACCATGTGATTTTGAGCAAACCACCAGCTTTCAACGGATTTGATTTTGTCTTTACCAGAAGCCGTACCCTTCTGGACTAGCCAACTCTTAGATAAATTATCAGAATTATCTTTGGTGAGCTGAATACCAATTATGGATTTTCCACTGCCTTTACCACAAGCCATAACCTTGCGGGCTAGCCAACTCTTTACTTTTTAGGATATGGTGAGCTGAGAACCATACAATTTTGGGCAAATTGCAAGCCATATAAACGGATTTGAGAAATCTTTACCAAGAGCCGTTTGCTCCTGGATTAGCCAATCCTTTAATCTTACAGACATGGCGGACTGATAACCAAATGAGTAAGTGTAAAACACTAACTCCAAAAAAAAAATTTTGGCCAAAAACGGGGGAATTGGGTAAATAATATATGAAATTCGCGAGAATTCCCCCCCACACTTAGAAATGAATATTGCCCTCAATATTCAAAGTACCGGCGGTTATGCCGAAACAAAGAACGTAAAAGGGAAATACTACGGCCATTATTTAGAAAGATTTTTTTTTTTTTTTTTTTTTTTTTTTTTTAGATAATATATATATATAACATGTGGGGCATCACCCCCACACTTAGGTGGTTCACACGGGTAAAAACCCATGTTCAGCTACTGTTTTTGATTACCGAGTCGCTAGCTTGACTCGACCCCGAATTCATTTGTTCATGGGGAAGCAAAGTGGAAGAAACAATCTCCATCGGACTTTCATTCAAGATGTTTGAACAAACATTTGAAGCACGTGAAAGTTCCACACCGATGAGATATCAAGAGACAGACACAGACCCGGCTCACAGATGGTAAATGAAAATGCCGGGGTCAAAGATAGTGTCCTCACTCCCGAAGGAGTGAAGAAGAGAGGAAGTCACCAAGTAGGTGAAGAAAAGAAAGAAGATCATGATAACGATCATGATAAGATCTTCTTCCTCAGGATCAAGTGCAGTTGCACTTATTTGGATTTTATCGGTTGAGCTCTTTGGTTTGGAAGGCATCTCGGTGGGGAGGGTGGAAAGATTTGTCATAACTATGCAAATTGAGATTCTCTCCCCCCGATCATGATTTTTGCCATCCAGACAATCATACTCCAGCGGAGATATGATATGAGAAAGTTCACCGGCGAACTCCTCATGAAGAGAATCATTCACATGATGTGAATTTGTGAACTCTTGTTCCATTGTGGGCTCATCACTATCCTCAGTCTGAGTATCAAAGAGTGGATTCTCAGAAATTGAAGTGAATTCAGAGTCGAATTCAAATAGAGGATTGGTGAGAGTAGTTTTGAATGTTTCGGGAACAACGTGATCAACATTCTCATTTGGATTGTTGGGATAAGAAGTGAGTGAACGATCATTATCAATGAGACTTTCAGTCTCTCCCAGATCGGCTCCGAAATCAAAGAGTGGATTGATGTGAGTGAATTCACCGGAGAACTCCTCAAGAAAGGGATCAGCATCAGATTGAGGAAGTGATGCCTCAACGTACTCGATGTCTCCATAGGAAGCACAATCGTCGCTAAGATCAGATAAAGTTTCAAAATGATCTTGAGAACACTCAAGAGGGGAAGAGATATCACACATATGGCCAATAGCTCCCTGTGACTCTCTCGGGATTGGGATAAGGTCCTCAACACTAGACGATTCCATTTCTGGAATAGTGCTAAGAAGCTCATCCCCCATGTTTAGAGAGTGAGTGGGAGTATTGGGTGTGATAACAACAGACTGAGGGAGTTTAGACGGACTAGCATACATATGTTTAATACTTAACATTTGTTCTTCTGCTAGTAATTCCATCATAGTCTTTTCTCCCTGATGGATCATGGAAGGAGTCTCAACTGATGAACTTGATGAACTGTTATAAAATTGTAGGATATCAAGGATATCTTCATCATCATCGTCATCAGGAATGAAACGGAATCGAGAGCTAGATTTGAATGCTTTTTGTATTCTAATTGATTCCCTAATAGTGTTTTCAATGGAAATTTGGGAATCTAATTTAGCATCCCGCTCTTCGGCTAACAAAACTTCCATGGATTTTTCATTTGGATTATCTTGGGAGGACATAGCCGACTCCTCCTTAAGTTCTTTTAATAACTCCAGAGTCTTCAGTAGAAGATCTGTCGTAGTTTCCTGAGGAGTCGCTTGAATCATTTGGTATTGTGGAGGTTGGTCTTGATACGAAGAGTCGTAATCGTAACAAGGAAATGGATTCCTTGTTTGACAATCCGAGCTAGAGTGAGGACCTCCACAATACTCACAACAGTAGCACTGATGTGGCTGTGAGTGGTATGTGTTGTAGTCATAATTGTTATCAGGAACCTGCTCATAGACAAGCGTGTTTCCTGATTGACAATCAGAACTGGAGTGTGAACCACCACAGTACTCACAACAGTACAACTGATGTGTCTCACAGTGTGGTAGCTGATGGAATAAATCAGTTGTGTTATGGTAGGAATAGGGATCTTGGTTATAGACAGACCCGTTTCCTGATTCCACCATGCAACAACTGGGGCAATTGCCACCATTATAAGGACCACCACACCATTGACAACCAAGAGGGTGAGGATAAGACATAGAAAGAATCAAAGGTTATCAGAGGGTAAGAAATGAAGAATCAAAAAGGTAAGAGGGTAAAGAGGAATATTTTTGGTGTTTTTGAAAAACATGATGATAAAAACAAAGAATGAAAATATTTTTGGCGTTTTTAACACTTTAGGAAAAGTGTTAATGAACTTTTGGGATTTTTGAAAACTTTACAAAAAACTTTTTACAAATGATGGGTATGTGCAAGAGTGGATCTGAAAAAGGCTAAACACACGCTAAAGCCTCCCCGGCAGCGGCGCCAAAATTTTGATCTGCGCAAAACCGTCAAGTCTAAACAGACTTAAAACTGCTCAGACACAAATGCAATGAAGTCCAGGGAATACAATGAATTCCCGGGTCGTTAAGTCCCACGGAGACTCAATGGTGTGTTAAACACATGATCAGACGATAGAATGACCACTAATGATAGCGACCAGAAAGGATTAGAATTGAATATTACACTACTGAAAAAGGTTATAAATAAAAGCGACTTAAATGCAAATTAAGAAAATTAAAAAGATAAAAGATATTAAATAAACGCTATCACTATTTTTTAAAGTGATGAACGTTTAAAACTTAAAATTAAAAACTTACGTTTAAATAAAAATAACGTAAACGTACAAAATAAAAAGTGAAACTTACACAATATAAATCCTAAAAATATGAAAAATACATTTTTACAAACCTAATGATATGAGAAAATTTATAGAAAAAAGAAATTTATTTTTATAACTAATTATCTAATTATTATTAATTAAAAACTATTTTAAACTATTTAATAATACTCTAAAATAAAAGAAAATATGAAATAAGACTAGAAAAATAAAGTTAAGACTTAGAAAAATCTAAAATATGATAAAACTAATTTTAAAACTGAAAATATATTTTTTAGACTTATTATGTATTTATTATTAATTTAAAACTATTTAAAACTAATTAAAATGCTAAAAAATACTTTTTAAACCAAGAAAATTATGGAAAAATACTTTTTATTACTTTTATATTTATCTTAACCTAAGAAAATAGAAAACATATTTTTTTAAGCTTTTTCTAAATTATTTGTATTAAATGCTATTTAAAAAGGATTAAAAACTAATTTAAATTCAGAAAAATAGCAAAACAACTTAGAAAAATATGAAAATTTCAGGAAAAGTCTAAAACAATATTAGGAAGCTAAGAAAAATGGAAAAACATGGGCTTGTGTGGAAGGATTTGAAACTGAAGTGGAAGAGCTTATTGAAATAAGCACTTTATCTAGCAAATGGAGTCCAAAAGCTACCCAACTGTTACATAAGCTATAATAAGCTAAAATAGCTCAAAAGCAACAAGTCTCAACTGATTATGACCTCTGGATTACAAGTTGCAATGATTTGGTCAACTGAGATAATAAGCTAAAACAGTGACTGGGGGCCAACTTGGGACACAAGCACAAGCTTGAATATAAGCTAAAAATGAAAACTATGAATTGGAACCTGGACTAGACCTGGGTGAGAGTCTATAAGCCAAAAATTATACCTATGGGAGCTAAACTAAGCCCTGTGCAAGCTTTGCAAAAGCTGAGAAAAACTCAGCATAAGCTGAGATAGTGAGCAGGGGAAACAAGCCCAAGTTCAAGAGCTTGTTTGAAGCTTATAGAAAAATGACAAAAATATACTAAAATAACCATAAGAAAATAGACCAACAGATGTTTTAAAGGCTACAAGTTACACTAGAAATGACCTAGAAATGGGTGAACTAAAAATCTTCTTAGTTAAGCCAAAACTGAGATTTTTGCAAATTGACTTTTTGAAGAAAAATGAAAAGTTGACTTTTAGGAACTTTAATCTTGATTTATGAACTGGAATTGATATATATGGATAAAATAACAATGATGCAAGCTTTATCTATGACTTCTAATCACAGAACCAGGGTCTGCAAATCTCAAATTCCAACAGTAAAGCTGTAAGATCACAAGAAATGGAATTTTGACTTATGTGCTTCTAGGGGGCAAGAAAAGGACTGATATAAGTTCTATAAGTCTAAATGACACTAACCCAAAGGATTCTAAACACTGAGAAGTTTGAAAACTCCCTACAACAGCTTATTCCAAACACTCTTGCTAAAACTGATATGGAAGTTTAATGAGACAAACACCTGATTTAGCTAATTCCAATGATTAAACTAAGCTTAGGTGTACCAAATACAGCTAAACAAACACATTCAAACTAATGGTGACCACTAATACACATACAAGTAAAAACTGCAAAATGACTAAAAAATTGTAGAAACTGACAAACTTACTTACATCTGTCCAGATTATGCAGGACCAAAACCAAACCAAATATTACACTACATGAGCCTATTCCAACCCATACAAACTTCTGCAACACCCATTAACAGCTTCCATTCCAATTTTGAGTTCCTGTTGACTTTGGTTGACTGTTTTACAAAATTACTTAAAAATGAATCACAAGCTTATCAAAGACTATGATAAGCTTAACTGAACTTGTTTGAGCTTTCAAAGAAGCTAATAGAAGTTTGTAACTTAGAGAATGAAACTGAAGTTTTCAACAGTAACTAAGAAAACAAAAACTTGTAAAAACTTGATTTGAAAAACAAAAGCACACTTGCAAAGATGTTTTTAACTTAATGGTGATACATAAGAACTGAAAACTACAACATTTATTTAAACTAATACATTTTAAAGAAAAATTGACATTAAAAGGAAAAAATGAAAAACTAGCTACTGCCCTGAAACTGCTTCCATCTCTTTTCTTTTATACTCCAAATTGTTTCTCTCTCCAGTCTGAACAAATCCCACCATCTCCCAGCCATTGGATCACTCTCAAATGCCATATGTCATTTTTGGCGCCAAAGTCATCTTGAGCAGTTTTGAGTTGGTATCAAGTAATTAATGGGTTTTGGGTGTATGTAGAGGTGGAGGGGACAAAGGGGAATGGATAGGTGAGGAGGGGGTTGAAATTGGGGTGAAAACCACTCTGGTTTTGAATATCTGGTGGGGAAGAGGGAGTGCTACAGTGGTAGCTGGTTTTTGAGCGCGTATGGGTGGGTTTGACCAGACATTTGACCAACAGTATTAATAATGGGGGAGTTCATAATTCATTTTGACAGGGGGTCAAAGGTGTGTGAAAGGTCCAATATAGTGATAAAGGGTTTAAATTGACAAGGGACTAAAGTTGAACTTCTGAAATTCCAGGGACCAGAACTGCCAATTCATCAAACTTGTTCCAAGGACTGAAAATGACAAGCTTCAAAAGTACAGGGACCAAATCTGTCATTTTCCAATTTTCCGAGGGCCATTTCTGCCAAATTTCAAACTTGAAGGACCATTTTGTAATTTTCTCAAAACTTTTTATATTTTTCACCAAAGGACTAAATTTGACAAATTATGATTTAAAAGGACCTTTGGTGACTTTTCTTTTGAAATTCTGTACCAGGGACTGTTTTTGACAATTTTAGAAACTTGGGGGACTAAAACTGCAATTTTTGCAAATTTAATACGTTTTTCATCTGATTTTGATATTTTTGCATTTAAAACACATAAAACACTGATTTGTGATATTTTGATCATTTTGATGTGTTTCAGAGTGTTTTCAGATGATTTTGCAGTCTAAATGGTACAAAAATGATGAGTATTTAGACACTCATCAAACGTTTTTTAGAGTAATATATTTACCGGGTCTTTTGACCTTTTACCAAAAAAAGAAGAAGAGAAAATTACCAAAATAGGCCAAAAATCCAAGGTTGGTCCATTTTATAGACACTTTTAGTATCCTTTTACATTTTGGCCATGCTCAACTGCTCTACTCCATTATTTTTATGACATGTGTCTTTACAAGTACAAGTGTTAGGTGAAGATATTTTTTGTTTTTAACTTAAATGACAAATTTACCCTCAAACACATATATATAAAACACACCACATATTTTCATTTTTTCTAATTTTTTCTCACTCTCTCTTCTACCTAAACTCCTGCCAAAAAAATAACATTAAAAACAACACAAGATCCGGCTGCCACCATCATCATAAAAGACAACACAAGATCCGGCCAAGACCATCGTCAAAGATCCGGCCAGATCCGGTTAACACCCATCGTCAAAGATCCAGCCAGATCTGGCCAACACCCATCCTCAAATATCCGGTCAGATCTGTGATGCATCGATTGTTTGGTGATGGTGCATCGATCTGTGATGCATCGTCAAAGATCCGGCCAGATCTGTGATGCATCGATTGTTTGCCAACCCATGTTGATTTTTTGTTTGTGTTGATTGTTTGGTGATGGTGAGTGATGATGATTTTTTTTTAGATCAGTGATGTATCGATTGTTTGTTTGGTGATGGCAAGTGAGTGATTAAAGGAAGGAAGATAGCACACAATGAAAGCTTCAACAACATCAATGGTACCTAGAGTGTTGGTGTTTCCAAGACTGAAATGGGCCATTCCCAAATAATATATAGCAGCAATTTGTAGAGATACAATTATTTTGTTTTAATAAGCGAAGAATTTGCAAACAAAATTAAATCGTCAGAAATATGTGTGATGCGTGATTTTTTTTAAGCGAAGAAATTATTTTGTTTTAATAAGCGAAGAATCTGTGATGCGTGATTTATTATTTTTTTATTTTTATTTTTATTTAATAAATCGTGGTTTATTGAATGTGTGGATGAAATAAGTAATTTTTGTGGTTGAGCAGTGGTGGTGGTCGAGCAGTGGTGGTCGAGCAGATGAGCAGCGGTGGTGGTGGTGGTTATGGACTGGTAAGGTGGTGAGGTAGGTGGATGGAGTTAGGTGATGGTACGTGAGATAATTAATAAAGAAAGATAATAAGGGTAAATTTGTCATTTAAGTTAAAAGCAAAAAATATCTTCACCTAACACTTGTACTTGTAAGAACACATGTCATAAAAATAATAGAGTCGAGCAGTTGAGCATGACCAAAATGGGAAAAGGATACTAAAAGTGTCTAGAAAATGGACCAACCTTGGATTTTTGGCCTCTTTTGGTAATTTTCTAAAAAAAAAAAAAAAAATTGTTCAATCTCCACACTTTTTTCTCCACACTTCTAAAATGTGTGGAAAATTTTATTAATTTATTAACACTTAATAATGTGTAAAAATTGGTTATATTAATAAGTGTGGAAAAAAATTGTAAAACAATAAATTTGCCATACTTATATTTGTGTCAAAAATAGTTCACACTTTTAGGTGCGAAGAAATCTAAGAAATGTCGACACTTATATGTTTGGACCCAAATTCTTCACAATTCTTCAAAGTGTGCAGACCCAAATTCTCCACACTTTCTCAAAGTGTGGAGAATTTGCGTGCTACAAATAACCTCTATACATAGAAGTATGGAGAAATTTTATAATTCTTCACACTCAAAAGTGTGAACTTTTTTTTTATACAACTATAAGTGTGGAAAATCTATTGTTTTACATTTTTTTCCACACTTATTAATGTAACCAATTTTTATACATCATTAAGTGTTAATAAACTAATAAAATTTACACACTTTTGAAAAGTGTGAATATAAAAGTATGAAGAATGAGCTATTTTTTGTATTTATTCTTAGCTTGTCCATATTTAAAAGTGCGAACTTTCTTTTGACACAATTATAAATATCAAAAATATATTGTTTTATAATTTTTTTCTACACTTATTAATGCAACAAATTATTACACATTATTAAGTGTTAATAAACTAATAAAATTTTATACACTTTTTAAAAATTGAGTGCCTTTTCTTTGTAGTTTTCTTAATATATTGTTGCCTTTCTTAAAAAAAAGTGTATACATTGAACTAATTTTTTGTAGTGCTTGTGATGTTAAGATTCGACCATTTTCTTTCTTTGAAATATATATTCGCATTGGGAATCTTTCAAAAGTACAATAGAAAGGGCCTACAACAGAATTCTAGAATTATGACCTATAAATTCTAAGGTAAATTGCAAATTTTATCTCTAATTTTTGTCAAATTGCACATAACAAACCGAGAGAAATTTTTTGAATATTAGCCACCGAGAGCTAAGTTTAGTGCAAAATCGCTACCGAGAACTAACGAGCATTAGCTCTCCCTTTAACTGGACTCGGCCGATGGGTATAATCATAATTTCACTGTACCCGACAATTAGTTCACCTGACTATTTTTCATTCCTTTCAATGGCTAAATTTGCAATGGACTACTTAACTTCCAAAACACACCTCCTATTTAGTCAAACTCATTTATCACTACGCACACCCCAAACACACACTCCCCCAAACACACACTTTTAAGATAAGCTCAAATTTCCCATTTTCTTAACCATGAACATGTCTTGTTGTTTTGACCTCGCACTTTCCTGTAACTCCTTTGTGCTAACAAAATTGATGCTTGGCCATTACCAGTCAGAGATTCTTCAAGACATACAACAGGCACTCAATTTGATGAACATGTCCCAAAAGATTACTGATAGGGTTAGTCATAGGGGGAGCTGATTGTTGAACTTCGAAACTTTTCACGTTTGATAAATGTAAAGGAAAATACGAAGAAGCTTAGGAGACTCTAGACTATTGATTTATGTAGGGCGAGGGTGTTCATGACGATAGTCATAAAAATTCACGGCAAGATTCTTGAGAAGATTGACTTTGATGTGAGACAGAGATTTATGTGAAGGCATTGGTTGATAGAGGCTGGGATAGGTTTCTTTTGTTGATAATGATGAATGTAGATAGGGGTATGGGTTATTTTGTTGTCATTTTCCCTAGTTTATGATGAATGTAGTTACTAGGTAGGGGTTGGGGACTTGGGGTTATTTTGTTGTTGTTTCCCCTAGCCCGATGTAGATGTAGATAGGGGTTGTGGTTTCTGCTATCTTAAAATTGCAAAAATATGGTTATGGTTAATGAATGAAATAGATCGTTTGATCCAAATTTTCATTGTAGAATGTGTTCAATTATGTTTTTAATGTTTTAGTGTGTTTATCACAAACAGAAACATGAAAATCACATTAATCAAACTATAAAACACAAACCAAAACATGAAAATGGCATTAATCCAACCATACAACACAATGGATTAGGACTTAAGTCTCCAGAACAATGGATTATGCAAAAACAAAGTAGTGATAGTAGCGACCCATCCTTTAGACTATGATGATATAGTGGCATATTGCATCTATGAAAATATGCATTACTGCAAATAACATGAATTGGCCTCCTGAATGGTACATATCTCTTCATGTTTTGCTGCAATATCCGGTACCAGTGATAAGTGTAAATAGGAAACATAGTATCTTCTTGTTCATATACAAAGGTAATATAGTTTTTCTGATAAACAAGGTGAACTTATATTAATCAACTAACATTTACATCAGTAAAAATAGAAATGGCTTGGATAAGCCCAAGACCATGATACAACTCAACTAATAGAGCATACTCATGCACTGGTGTTTCCAAAATAATTCAAACAATCCAATGTTACAGAGATACTATCTTCTGATGTTAAAAAACCACAACCCTTGCTCTATCTAAATAGAGGTAATATAGTTCAAGTTACATTAGCCAAATTACATTAGCCAAATTACATAGGTAATTTACAACCAAGTTAAAACTATTTTTGTTTCTACACAGTACATAATCCCAAAAGATGAACCATTTGTAAAACTTCAAAAGCTTCTACCGGATGAACCAAAAAGTAATCAACTATACTTGCACACTCAAAATATGCAATGCAATTAAGTTAGTATAATATGTAATGCAATGCATTAAAAAAATATGCTAAACAATTCATTAGGCTCACCTAGTAAAAAAAAAAAACACCATTTTGTTTCCCATTGATCTTAGTGCTTTTAGACCCAATACGCAATTAGTGATTTTAACATCACTTCTTGGTGTTAAAATACCCATAGCCCTTGCTACCACATTCATTGAATCCACACCTGCTTTCTGGTTCAAAGAACCACCCTCTCTAATGACAATACCAGTAGGCCTTGGTAGAACCGTTTTTTACTTGTTAACATCCTGATCATCATCAACCAAGATTTATTTTCCCTTTTCCACAGCCCTGTTCACCATTTTTCTCTTCTTCCCTAAGTCCGCCTCACTCTCACCCATAAACTTTCTTTTCAAGGGTGCATCTCTCTTCCTTTTATGTCTAGTCGTAAAAGAAGTTGAACTACTAGAGAAACGCAAGCTAGCATCTTCTTCTACCCATCCCACAACCTCCCCACCTGTACCCTCTAAATCACTATTTTTTAAATAATACTCACCTAGTCTCTGTTTCTTGTGAGCAACAAAAAATCTATGAAACCATTTCTTGAAGCCAGTTCTAACATTGTATGCACATCATTGTCTGTGTGAATCAACTTCAAACCTTGTTCTAATGATTTGTCAAGCAAACAAATTAACAATGCCCATTTTTCTTTCTTAATGCGTGCCGACATATGATCCAGGCCAGTACTAAACACACTTCTATCACGATTAAAGGAAAAAATTTTGGAAACAGACCCTTGTACATATCTCAATGGACGAAATTCAAATAATCCATTATTGTGCATATTGAAAACAACTTCATCCTGATAATGCATTACATTTGCAACAATTTACATTCAATATCAACACCCTAAAACTGTAGCACACTCTGCACACTTATATAACTAAGCTAGCTAATCAACTAATTTAACTTATACAACAAATACTTGGCATTTTGGTTAACACTCTGCACACTTGAAAAAAATGTGGTGCCCAACTTCAAACACGATAGTGGCAATATACAGTACTAGTGACAACTGAATTGACTACATTTCCTATTGTAAATACCTATTTAGAACAATAATGGTAGGTTTATCTTAAACCTACCAACCATGACACATAAATGAACTATAATACATTAACATACCAACATCCGTAAACTCTTGCTTCCTCCGCCTCTTCCTTCCACTCCCAACATACCTTCCCCTCTTCATTTTTGGTGTCATTGCACACTTGGTATTTGAGTTGACTGTGTAGAAGGAGTGTTTGGGTTAGCATTTGTATGTTCCATTTTTATGATATGATTTGGTGGTGTTTGGAACTGTCATACACATCACTTTTTAGCTTTGATTATGTACATAAATGAACTATAAATGAAAGAATAACATTATATTTATCCTAAACCTACCAATCATGACACATAAATAAACTATAACACATTAACATACCAACATCCGCAGACTCTTGCTTCCCCTGCCTCTTCCTTCCACTCCTAACATACCTTCCCCTATTTCTTTTTGGTGTCATTGTACTCGGATTATGTATTGGTGCCAAAAGGTTAGCTTTTTTCGAAGGTCTTCCCCTCCCTCTCTTTGTCTTTAAAACAACGTCATTGGCGGTTCCACTTCCACTTTCAGGGGTAGGAATACATATCACACCACTAACACACATAGGCAATTCGTTGTAAGTTTTTTTCCATAGCCATTCAAGAATAACTTCTATTACCTCCTTCCCCATGTTCTTATACGAACCATATTTGGCAATAACTCCATCACCAAATGTAGCAAGAAATTCCTCAAAGACTTCATCATTTAATACAACTTTCGCCCACGTATTTTCCGACGACTGATCCGTCCCACTGAAGAAAGCCTTTCCCTAATCATTTTTTGCCATTGTTGATTTTTGTATTTTGGATGCTTTGTATTGTTGATTTTTAATATATATTTAAGAGTTTTTATCAAAAAGATTTGTGTTTTGGAGGTAACTAGGTTGGTTTGAGACTAAATGATGTTTTAAATGTTTAGTCAATGACTTTTTGTGAGTTTAAGTTGTACTTTGTAGGTTTAGTCCCTGAAAAAAAGTCTACCATTGGGAACCGAAGTTTGTCAGGTGAGTAAATTGGCGGGAAAATGTGAGATGACGAGATCACCCTCAGGACATAATCGGCTTGGTCCAGTTAACGGGAGAATAGCTCTCGGTGGCCATTTTGTACTGAACTTTAGCTCTCGGTGGCTAATATTCAATTCTTTTTTCTCTCGGTTGTTATGTGCAATGTTGACAAATATTAGGACCAAAATTTGCAACTTACCCTAAATTCTTGTTACATTATGATCGGGAAACACTAAATGTTGGCTATAACTAGCTTACTACTTCTTTATGTACGTATCGTTTCATTTATTAGTTTTGTGTCCCTTCCATATGATCAGTACTTAAAATTACAGATAATATATTTAGAACTATGCTCAGTAATGTTTCCATTTTACATAACATTTGAAAGTAATATGACATGTGCTAATACTAATCAGGGTCGTCTCGTGGATTTTGAAGACCATGTGTCTTTTTTTCTCGGATCTTTCAAACGCGAAAAATTAAAATATGTGAAAACATATTATGAAACAGGAACGTATACGAAAACATAAAAAAAATGTGTATGACATGTATTTATCACATTAGTATTATAGGACAACAATTAAAACTTTTTAATTGAGAATGTTTTAAAAAACATCAAGTTAAAATACAAAGGGCTAATAATCTATTAAAGCACTATACTTGTAAAAAATGGCAGTTCTGCGTAGCGAACAAAAAAAATAACTCTTTTAGACATTAATGTTGACATTTTTGTCTTCATGTGAGTAATAAAGATAAAAAAAAATTTGTGATGACCATTTTACCCTTGAATTTTTAAAAATTGCATCCATTGTCCCAAGGGTAAATTATATAAATGGTCCCTCTAAGTTATTATACCAATTTCCTTTTCACTATAACGTTCCAATGAGTTATCTGCAAACACACAATGCCCGGTCAACAAGTCTTGATATTGATCCCAGAATTTTCTCTTGCTCGTCCCGAGTCCATGGCTCCACCAACGTTGAACGTAGCAGCTGGAAGAAAAACTTGGATTTATCCAACATCTCCCAATCAATATCAGCTGGCAGATGAATCTCCGTCCCAGAATCATCTTCCGCTACTCCTAAGCTCATTTTCGCCACTTTTCGAATATCAAATCACAGAAAAAACCCAAAAAAACTAATGATCAATCAATATCAATTCAATCCCAACAACAAAACCCAACAAATCTTAGTGAGGACTTTTATCAAACACCTTATCTTCAAGTCAACTTTACAAATAAAACCACTAATTTTAACAAATTAAACTAACGTAAAAACGGCTAATAAACAAAACCCAGATGTTAAATCAAGTAATAAACAAAACCCAGATCGCAGAATTTTGAATTAACTAATAAAGTTGTCACTTTTTATCTAACTTGACCTAATTAAGGCTAATAAAAACGGTTTTTTTTTCGTTTGTGATAACAAATTAGCGGGTTGGTTGAGAAAATGAAAGGGATCATTGGAGATGTGTGATTAGAGGTTGATTATGAGAGAGAAAATGGATTGGATTGGATTGAGATATTTGTTTAAGGTTTTTTATCAAGTGAATAGTAACTATTGTTATAAATCTTATGATTGAAGTCTTAATCGTTTATATCTGGAATTCTTAATCCAGCTGAGAAACATTTTTAGACAAGGTAACTAGATGGTTTGCAGTGTGGTTTCAAATGGAGAAAGTTAACTAGATGGTATTGTTTCCAACATTCGAATTGTCAATTTGGGAGGAAGAAATGGAATAAATTGACACAGTGACAATGGAAGAAATGGAATAATTAGACAAGGTAACTAGAAAGTTAACTAGGGACGATGGATGCAATTTTCGCAAACCCACAGGGACCATTTATGTAATTTGGAAGGGTAAAATGGTCATAATACTTAAAGAAAGACAAAAATGTCAACATTAATGTCTAAAAGAGTTATTTTTTTAGTTCGCTAAGCAGAACTGTCATTTTTGACAAAAATAGTGCTTTAATAAGTTATTTTGGACTGATTCTAAGTTTCTAACAGTTTTATTTAGACATGTAGTGACTAGGATACAAATTGTAAAGTTGTTAAACCAATTATGCTCATTGAAGAATAACATTAAATGACTAGGATAAAAATGTAAAGTTGTTAAACCTGAGGGTGCAAAGTAAATATATCACATAGCTATCATCTTTTCCGACATAAAAGTTCTTTGTAGACCCTGTGCGGTTGTACACCTGCACACCTTGAAATCCGGCCATGAACTAATTATAAAAAAATGCCTCCGCAATAAAGGCAAGCAAACAATTTGCCATACGTTCTCACATTCCTACAAAGGAACCAAATTAAAATATGTCTGAGCATTATATATTTATTTTCCATGAACTATCTGTGAAGAAAAGCATAGCTGTTGATCAAACCTAAAGCATTGTTGGTGACGATTTGTGTCCAAAATCAAAAAAATAGGGTAAATGGGCAACTTTTTAAAAGATTTGGCCACATTTAGCCCCCTTTTTTTTGGAAATGGGCATGTATTGCTCATTTAGAAGTTAAATGAGCATAATGGACACATTTTTTTCTCGAACATTAAATTATTTTTAATGGAAAACTTATAGATATAGTATATTTACTTACTCAAAAATAAATGAGTTGTTACGTTTGAGGAATTTTTTTGTCGTTTTAGGTCTAAAGCGATTCGTATAACATGAGCCCCGTTTGGCTCGTGCCCGTTTAAGCCCGTGCCCGTTGGGCTAGTGCCCGTTTAGCCCATTGCCCGTGCCCGCCCGTTTTGCCACCTGCAACGTTCACAATCTTTCCTCTCACCACATTTTTCATTTTCGGGTCATTTGCAAACCCTTCAGAGCATGTGTCTTCATCCGTCAATGCTGCACTTACCCATGTTTGTATGTCGCTCATCACCAGATCAAAATCTTTTGAACCTGGCCTATTCATCTCCGCAAGTGATTTTTTCATCTGGTACACAGAGTCACTCATCAACTCCATGCAGTCTTTCATGGCTGCAACTCGTCTGGGAGACATGCCATGCACTTGTGACAAATTTACCATTAATGAAGAGGCATATATAGTTGTGTCAAGGCTGACAGATAGAGCAGTTTGGGCTAATAGCTTAGGACTCGTTTGGATTGCTCCTGCTTTGCTTGACAGTGGGTTGTGTTGTCCTAAATCTAGATTGATATTTATAAAGTTGCAAAGTGAATTGAATAAATAAATCTGTCTAAATTATATAACATTAAAATTGTGTAAATGTATACATATATATATGGTATGAATCGACATGACCCAACCATTGTGACCCTTCGGTTTGTATCCCAACCGAATTAACCAACTAGTTAGTTATTAAGTTTCTCTCTAACATATATGGTCCTTTATGTTTTAAAATAATACATATGAAGCATAAGAGTAAGATTATTCGGTCCACATTCTCCTCCTTAATCTTGATCATTGCTTCTCTTTAAATCTTGAACTCCGAGCATTTGTCGCATTGTCGTGAACTTCAATCTTGGTAGAGCCTTTGTTAGAATATCTGCTCTTTGTAGTTCTCCGCTGACATGTTCCACATTTATATGTCCATTCTCCACACATTCTCGAATAAAGTGATAGCGAATGTCGATGTATTTACTTCTTCCATGAAAAACTGGGTTCTTGACTAGTGCTATTGCTGAAACGTTATCTACCTTCAACGTTATTTTCTTTTCTTCATTTCCAGTTAATTCACCAAGTAATCTTTTTAACCATAAGGCTTGACATGCTGCTGCAGTAGCTGCCATGAATTCTGATTCACATGATGATAGCGCCACTGTTGGTTGCTTCTGAGTACACCAGGTAATGGGTGACTCTCCAAAATAAAATACTATCCCTGTAGTTCCTTTTCCTTGATCAGTGTTGATTCCATAACTACTGTCGCTGTAACCTGTAATCTTGCAGCCGCCTTCTTTCTTGTAAATTATGCCATGCTCCTTTGTTCCTTTGATATATCGGATTACTTGCTTTTTCGCCTTCAGGTGATGTTCCTTCGGGTCTTGCATGAATCTGCTGAGTAGTCCGACTGAATAACTAAGATCTGGTCTTGTATGCAGTAAGTAACTTAGACTTCCAATTAAGCTTCTGTAGTAAGTTGCATCAACTTAGTTACCATCTTCCGCCTTGACCAACTTAGTACCGGGATCCATTGGTATCTTCGTATCATTACTATCCGTCATACTTGTCTCCTTCAAGATCTTGTTAATATAACATGTTTGCTTGATTGTAATCTCTCCTCCTGTCTGTTTAACTTCTATCCCAAGGTAATAAGCTAACAATCCTAAGTCGCTTATTTCAAACTTTTCTTCCATCTGGGATTTAAATACTTCTAATTCCTTCCTTGGAGTGCACGTGATTATTAAATCATCTACATAAACTCCAACTATAATTGTAGAATTCTTGTTTCTCTTCGTATAGACTGCTTGTTCGAGATTACACTTCTTGAAATCTAATGACTTCAAAGTTTGATCAAGCTTCACATTCCAAGCTCTTGGTGCTTGTCTTAAGCCATATAAAGCTTTAATAAGCTTATAGACTTTTCTTGAATTTCCTGGCTGTACAAACCCTTCAGGTTGTGTAACGTAGACTTCTTCCTTCAAATCTCCATGTAAAAAATGCTGATTTTACATCCAAGTGATGAACTTGCCAACCATGATATGCTGCTAATGCTAATATTAACCGCACTGTCTCTATCCTAGTAACTGGTGCAAATACTTCATCGAAGTCTATTCCTTGTTCTTGTACATATCCCTTTGCTACTAATCGTGCCTTATATCTTATGATCTTTCCTTGTGCATCTCTCTTGGTTTTGAAAACCTATTTGAGTCCAATTGCCTTATGATTTTCAGGCAATGTAGTAAGAATCCATGTGTTATTCTTATTGATTGAATCTAGTTCAATCTCCATGGCCTCAATCCATTTCTTATCCATTGATGCTTCCTTATAGTTACGAGGTTCTTCTTCTGTGAAAAATAAACTTGGTGTTTCTACTATACGTGCATCCTTATAGATGTCCGTTACACCCTTTAAGCCTCGTACTGGTGTGTTATCATATATTTGGTCTGAGCTCTTTAGTGAACTAATAGTATCCTCCTCATCCTCTTCTGAGTTAGGGTTGTAGGTGTATGTTTGTGGTGTGATTGGTGATTCTGGATCTGGTATTGCATCCGGTTCCTGATACGTATTATCAATATTACCATTGATATCTGTGTTGACTGATGTAGCATTCTCATTGTCAACTCCTTCTACCACAAAACTAGCCCAAAACGTGTCTTGTGTACTCGTATCTTCTCCATCATTATTCCAATCCCACAGTTTCGTTTCTATAAACTTAACATCTGATAAGGTTTTAAAAGGTACCATTTTGAGGGGTCGTTTAAGTCCTTATTTATCCACTTTTGTATCCGTTATTGCTTAATATCATTCCTTTTCACTTTTTAGGTCTCGTGAAGGCAAAATGCTGGAATAACACTTATTTGGACAGAAAGGCGCGAATATATGAAGAAAATGGCCAAAGTCGAAATCAGACACTCACAGTCGCTGAATGTAGAAGGCGACGGCGTCAGGTTCTATTTGCGACGCCGTCGGAGAATTATTGTGACGGGTCAGAACGCAAAACTCGTGTTTTCAAGAGACGGCGTCTAGTTGTGAAAGAGTAGGCCGTCGCTACTCAGACGGCCTAGATGCGATCCAGACGACGTCAGAAGCTGAAGAGGACGGCGTCACGGACATAAGGTGACGCCGTCGCAAGGTTAACGTGGCCAAGACGAAACCCTAATGGCGGCGACACGACGGCGTCACTAAACATAAGGTGACGCCGTCGCAATTGTAATCTTATATATAGAATCCGAATTTTTCAGTATTTATGTGGAGAGTCTTTGGAGTAAAAACCTAAAACCGAACCTAAGGTGTCTTGTACAGTATTTTAGGGTTTTTAACCCTATCTTACACCAAGATAAGTCTTTGCTTCATTAATTCAATTATGTCTTTGATTATTTGTGTGTATGCTTGCATGTTCTCCATGTCCGGCTAATTTATTTGTGTGTTTGCTTAGGAAGTATGAAACTTAATTATTAAATATTGATTGGTTGTTTCTTATCTTAGTTGACTAATGATCTAGTAATGCGATAGGTCATTCGTTGTGTACTTAATGCTTGATTCATCTTTGTGAACCTTAGAGTATGATTACCTGAGTGATTGTAGGCTAAAACATCCGAAGAGTGCCTTAGAGTAGGAGTCTATAATCTCTACGTGGATTTGTAGACAAGACCCTTTGGTAATTTCAAAGAGTTAGGGA
>BPTQ01000006.1:103507710-103569374 GCA_019973895.1 Chrysanthemum seticuspe
ATAAAACCAAGTTTCGTTTTCGTTGTTGTTCCGTTGTTTTAGGCTTTCAAAACAACTTCTTATCTTCAGCTTAACCTTTCTTTTTTCCAGTTGCTCTGTCCTTCTTTGTTCTTCCTTGCTTCACCTTTATAGCTGTTTGTAACCACTTGCTTAAAATGATTGCTTTGTTCCCTTATGTTGAACATAAGTGTTGTTATTGCTTCAGTGTTCAATGTTTAAAAGACCTAAAGTTTAATATAATATTATCATATCTATATAATCAAACATGATAATCCTTTAGGGCTTTTGATAAATAACTAGGGCATAATAATCCTAAGGGACTTCTAATCTATAAGGTATAGAATATCCTTATGGTGTGATCCTTCCTATTTAGGGTAATTTAATCTTTTCACTTCTATGATTCGTGAAATTTCTACTGATGGCTACTATATCGTTGGTGTAGTTGGAAACAAAATCACCAGATACCTTTAGCCACACAACGTTTAATTGTGTGGCGATACAGTTCTAATGGTCACACAATTAAAATTTTCATGTGTGACTAATTAGTACATGTTGTCAATTTTCGTACCTTCAGCCACACAAATATGCGAATGTGTGGCTGTTCCATTTCGACCATGCGTGACCAAATCCCGTTTTTGTACTAGTGTAGGTGTTACGGGTTTTGTTGTAGTTGATGTGGTTGCTATATCATCGGTAGTCATCTTTAAAGTGCTTAGTATCTTCACTTTTCTAATTTAATGGGATTTATCCTTCCTAGTGTGGTATTCCTATAAGATATGGAATATCTAATCTTCAGGGAATCCTAATAATACGGGATCAATAAATAGTTTTCGGGATTTCCTAATAGTACAAACTAATATATCTATACTATTATAATATAATTTGAAATCCAGAAAATTTGTAACTTGTGACTTCGTTATTGTTGTGAATACAAGTTGTATTCCCTTGTTTCGTTAGTAAAATTCGTTCACCAATGTTTGTCGATATTTCCACTTCGTTCCTTCTTGTTTCTTCCTGTCTCGTTGACCTTTTTTCTTTCCAATTCGACTTCTATTCTTCAACAAAACTTTCGGATTTTGTTGCCTTGTTGTTGCTTTTGCTTTGAACCAAAATAAACACCACGGTTCTTCTTTCTTCTCCTTGTCGAATTGTTGTTGTTGTTTTGTACCCAACGAGTCTAAACAAGATGTTCCACGGCCTCCTTGCTTTTCCTTTTCGGATTCTTCCCTTGAATCTTCAACCAAAGTCACGGCCTCCTTGTCTTGTTCTTGTTTGTGTTTAATGTTGTCGAATGTTTTATTTTTGTATTTGACACAAAAAACAAACCAAAAACCTTTCTTGTACCGCGCTACACATTTTCTTTTCTTTTCCTTTTGTGTGTTGTTCTTGATCTCGGTTTGCTTGAAATCCTAAGAAACTTCCTACACACAATCTTGTTACCACACCTTGGTAACCACACCGAACCAAAAACAGTCCTTCGTTTCTGATTTCGTTCCACCGAAACAAAACAGTCCTTCGTTTGTTCCTTCTCTCGTTGTTGTTGTTCTTATGTCGTACCGACACTATCTCCACACACTTTTCTTTGAGTACTCCTTGTTTGTTCTACGTATACGTTTTTCCTTCACAACAACGTTTCATGCGCTCTGGATCCGCGTCTTATAATGCTTTGTGTCTCTGTTTTCAACCGGTTTTTTTTTTCACCACAAAGTCTTCCACTCTTCCTTCCCTTCGTTGTTGCCAACAAAGTTTTCTCCCACCAATATCGTTTGATGTGTACGCTTGCAACTTCTACGCAAAACATATCGTGCACTATCTCTTCTACGCTTCTCCTTATTCAAACTCGTTTGTTTTCTTTGGAAGATAAAGAAAAGCAAAGCGTTCCTTGCTGAAGAAAAATAACGATGTTCTCTTCTTTTCTCAGCGTTCTTCTATGGCTTCTCGATGATGGTTTTTGTTATGTAGAAACAGAATTGTTTCGATGTAATAATCCTTGCTCTTGATGCCAATTGTTGTCCCAAATCTAGATTGATATTTATAAAGTTGCAAAGTGAATTGAATAAGTGCCTGGTGGGGGTGGCTCCTCCGTTGTGGGTAAACGAGAAACCCGTCTCTATGAACCCGAGAATCTGTCTAAATTATCTAACATTAAAATTGTGTAAATGTATACATATATATATGGTATGAATCGACATGACCCAACCATTGTGACCCTTCGGTTTGTATCCCAACCGAATTAACCAACTAGTTAGTTATTAAGTTTCTTTCTAACATATATGGTCCTTTATGTTTTAAACTAATACATATGAAGCATAAGAGTAAGATTATTCGGTCCACAAGCTGAAGGAGAGTAGGGTTTGTTGTCAGAGCACATTAGGTTATGATAAATTTATTGCTTGTATTTTCGAGTGCGGGGATAAAATTGATGGAGGATCTGAAATAAGTATTATTAGGGCTAGAGAACCGATCGAATAAGATCTTTCCATATCTTGTGTGCTTGCGTTGGAGGAGTTAGAAGTTAAAAGGATAGCACACTGTATGAAGCCAGTGACAAGGATATAAATTTTGAGTAAATATACTCCAAGTTTACAGAAAATGAAATGTAGGTATCTCTGAATATCTTCTAAAAGTTTCCCTTTTTTTTTTGAGCAACTAAAAGTTCCCCTTGGTGGGCTTTTGCCAAAATATCTTGCATGTAGCTTTTAACAACGTGCAATTATGCATTCTTTAGTCCCACATTATTATATTGATGGCCCCGATCAATGAATTTTATGTTTAATATTTGCAAGTTTTTCCTTTGGTAATCGGTATACCTAATTTGAGTGTCATAGTTTTAGTTTTAATTTACAATGGAGTAGAAAACCCCTAACATTACCTAAACTAGATCTACTTATATGTACATCAGAAATTCATCTCACAGTCAATACTTCAAATATTGTATCTCAGAGTTGCACTAACTTTGTATCTTTAAAATAGTAGCTTACGAAATGAAAATTGATAACGTTTTAATCTGTGAGATACTGAGATAGTATCAAGCAGGTGGTGGGTTCGATGAGGTCTACAAATGGGACAGATATTGCAACGTTTCCATGTTGGACCGCTGGGGCTAATAAATTACAATATGCACATTTCGGACCACTTGATAGTTGATACGCAACTTGAACAGCTATTGTGCTGGATATATACAAATAATGCAAAAAGCGGAGGCTTTTGAATACCTTGTAGATTGATTTGACTCCTAATGAGGCAAGTATCGAAATGAAATTTGTCTTGTTAATGTGCTTAACAAGTTATACCGTACAATATGATAATGGACATGAATTAAAGCTGTCAACTGTATTTCCCATTTCTCTATTATGCTTCAGTTAGCTGAAATCGTGATTAACTTTTGGAACTGAGATCTCATTGTTTCATTATCAAGATTATCAGCATCAGGCCGTAAGATGTTAAGATGTTTCCCAACTATATTTCTAATTTAGCTGCAACCAAATGTCCTTTTCCCCACTTTCTGGTATTTAGATCAAATCTACATCTTATTCTATATGTCCAAAGTATCTACTTATGGTAGCTAATACATGATACTGTTTTAAAGTTTACACGCGTACGTAGTCTATAAAAGACTGGACTCTGGAGTCTTGATCATGTTACTTTATGACAGCTAGCCTTTGGTAGTTCTTATGACGCAGGTAATCTATGTACAATTTGTTACATATTGAAAGAGAAAAGAGTTGATCGAGTCTTTCTTTTTAATGCTTACATCCTGGTAAATAGTTTTTGAAAACTGAAAAGTAGATCAGGGTATTATGATAACACAATTTTTATGAATACAATTTAACACATGAACCATCAATAAAAAAATGGACGGAAAAAAAGTTTGTAGCTCGACCCCATTAATTTTGACACATACATTATGAACCTGTGCTTGCCATTTTGTAGTGCCTGATTGACTCACGAAGCGGAAGCAATTTGTAAACCCCTAATCCGAGGGTAGGTACACGGGGGTGAAACCTCCGGCAATAAAACTCTAACAAGAGAATGACTTTTAAATGTAGTTTACTAATAATCCAAGAAATTTAATTAAAATGATAATAAGCTCTATATATATATGATAAATATATCCTGGGTAAAAAGAAAACTAAACAAAATAAAAATAGTCCTAAATAAACCCCTTAACATTCCAAAATAATAAAAGGGACAATATACGAGGAGGCCACCTAAGTATTATGTTTTTAACATATAGGCCGTTCATTTATTGAACTAACTTATAGGCCGCAAAACTATATGTTTGTTTTCGTCTACACCAATTTCAGTTAAATTTGATCTGGATAATTATCAAACGACAACAATGAGCTAGTACTAACATTTAGAAACTATACAAACAAAAACTAGCCACAAATTTTAGTTTTATCCTTGTAAAGTACTTTTGATGGTATATAGTCACACTTAAAACAAGGGTATAATTGGTACTTCACATAAAAATCGTCATTCTTATTGCTTTTATAAGTTTTTTTAGCGGTTTTACATTTATAAGTTATAGGTTAGTTCCTTAATTATGCATTACAATTTTCAGGCATAAATGTGGCTAAAATTAGTGTAAATTTTAATGTGGTAGTCTCTAAGGTGGGCAATGTGGTAGTTTCTGACAGCGATGATGATGAAGTTTTTTATGATCACATTAGGACGTTGTATTCTGAAAGTGGAGGTAAGGAGCAGAGTCTTTATTAGCAATGGAAAACCGATATGAGTGACGACAACAATTATAATGATGATGATTTTGGCCTCTCTCCTGCACAATTAAAGGCTGCCGGAATTCAAGATTGTTGTCTTAAATATGTTGTTTTATATTTTTTGCATAAAATTTATGATGTATCTTATTTATGCTGATTTTGGTTTGGTGGTCTTGTTGGTTGTAGCTAGTTGTCATTTGTGGCTTGTCATAAATGATTTAGTGGTTGTGTCAAGCGATTGCTTGCGGTTAATGTGATACTTCAGCCACATTCCATTGTACTTAAACGTATTTTTGGAGTAATATATTTTATTGGGTGGAATACTCTTTACCAAAAATAAATTAGTGTAAATGAAAACAAATACATAATTGGATGACCTATAAGTTAATTTTAATAAACGGACGGCCTATATGGTAAAAAATTAATATTTGGGTGGCCTTAGGATACATTATCCAAAATACCGAATACTGAGAAGTGAGAACCATGAAACCCTCGAGGGGTGGCACCCTGAGGTTTTGAAGGTCAAAAGCCCTAGGGGTGGCTCCATGTGGTTTTGAGGGTCAAAAGCCCTAGGGGTGGCACCCTTGGTTTTTGATAGGAGAATAATCAAACGACAAATTTTCTTGTTTTGCTTCATATGCCCTCGTTGCTTGATGTAATCTTCTGCAAGCTCATCCTCTCTATCCTTGTCCTTCGCACTAATCCATCTATTTTGTCACCTCTAATGTTTTTGACAGTTTTTCTAACACAAGTAAAAGTCTTGTGACGTTGTGACTGAGCACTGGTTAATTAACTAAGCCTGGGACATGGGGCTCATTTCTCTCTCAAAACATATTCCGCATCAGGAATGTTATAGAAGTACAATAAAAACGGCCTACAACAAACTCACGTTCCCCGTATTCATATGTTAGTTACTTAAAGATTAAAAACACTAGAGGGTGTTCGAATTAGATTTTTCTTTCTTTCGAATTTTCCCTGAGCCAACAAACTAAGCTTATCGAAACACCTTACTAAGGTTGGATATAACCTTTTTTTAATGCGTTTGAATTATTGCTTCGTCCGTCTCTATATAGTACTTCCATTATACAGAAGGGTAAAAGCTATAAATGCTTAACGTACTTTCCCCAAAAACTCATTATGCTCTATGTACTTCAAATATTGTCATTATACATAACCATTTTCATTTTAATTGGTTATGTCTACTGTTGTATAGGCACTTATTGAACGGGTTAAAAGTTGACCCACTGTAACGCATACAACCTCAATCCTCTTGTTCAGATAGAATAAAACAGATAAAAAGGCAACTTTTGCTAGCGGGTCAGACTTACTCATATCGACCCATACTAAAAATCACAGTTTCAACCCAGACTTGTAACCAAAACGTGCCTGACCCGGCAAACTTTGTACTTTTGCTTACTAGGTATGCAACGACAGGATGAAGTAAACATACTCGAGGAGAATCCATTGAAAAGCATTAATTCACCTACAAGCACAAGGTGTCGTATCGCCATCAGGAGCTGGGAATCCTAGAAGCCAAAACAGAACATGACGATGCCATTGTAAAACATGTATAAGACAAAATGAGGATTACTCGCAATATCACACATAAACTGATCAAACTTTAGTTATAATCAATAAAGTGTCAGTCCATTATACTCTATGTACTTCTCGTGAAAACTCATTATGCTTTCTCAACTTTTTTTATTGTCATTATACATAAAGAAGTAATTAAGCATAATGAGTCGAAAATGGAAACAACGTTAAGTATAATAACAATAAAAAAAGTTGAGAAAGCATAATGAGTTTTCACGAGAAGTACATAGAGTATTTTTGGCTTTTACCCTATACAGAACCTATAGAAGTAATATGACATATGATAACAATAATCATAATATTTTCATATCAATCAATAATACAGTGCTTTTGCAATTAAGGCTAATAGCCAATTTGCCATACATTCACACATTGCTACACGGGAACAAAAATAAAATAGGTCTAAGCATTATATCTCTACTGTACCCTTGAACTATCTGTGGAGAGAAGCATAGCTGTTGATCAAACCCAAAGCATTGCTGGTTAAATGAACAACGTTCACAACCTTTCCTCTCACCACATTTTTCATTTTCGGGTCATTTGCAAACCCTTCAGAGCATGTGTCTTCATCCGTCAATGCTGCACTTACCCATGTTTGTATGTCGCTCATCACTAGCCCGAAATCTTTGGAACCAGGTCGATTCATCTCTTTAAGTGATTTTTTCATCTGGTACACAGAGTCACTCAGCAACTCCATGCAGTCTTTCATGGCTGCAACCTGTCTGGGAGACATGCCATGCACTTGTGACAATTTCACCATTGATGAGGAGGTGGTCAGGGTTGTGTCAAGACTGACAGATAGAGCAGTTTGGGCTAATAGCTTAGGACTCGTTTGAATCGCACCTGCTTTACTTGACAGTGAGTTGAAGCAGAGTGTAGGGTAAGATGTCAAACCGCATGAGGTTCTGATAAATTCAAGGCTTGTTTGTTCAAGGGCAGAGATTAAATTCATTGAGGAACTCAAAAGAAGTATTATTATGGCTAGTGAATTAATCGTATAGTAGCCTTCCATATCTTGTGTGTTTGTTTGTGTGGGATGATATAGAAGTTTGGAGGATGTGAAGAGATCGAACTTTGTATAGCTTAATGTGCGAGATAGGATATGAAAGTCGAGAAAATGCACTCCAAATTTATAGGAAACCAAATGTACGTATAAATGTTTATTATCAAGTTTTTCCCCTTTTTGCAAGTTGTGATACACGACCTCACACAATAATTAATTAGTGAATAGACCAAAAGTATCCATGTGGTCAAGCCTTTAGCCAAAACATCTTGCAAGTAGCTCTTAACAAAATGCAATAATTCATTTTCTTTTTTGTCATACGTACTTCATTAGATAATATGCCCCCAACATTGATTTTTTTTTTAATACTTTGATATAGTTATTTTTAATGTAGGGGACTTCTCTTGGCATCTACATTTCTTCACTACTTACACAGTTACATCTTTTTCCATTGGTAGAATCTAATTCTCAGGTAAATCGAGCTTCATAGTCTGAGTTGTTAATTACATAATAGTAGTGCACTGCACGCCAGACTACAGTTAGTGATAACCAACAGCGTGATGCCGTAAATTCTCTATATATTTTGCCTTAATGTCCCACTGAGTTAGTTTCTTTTAGTGAGTAGCCGGCGTAATGGAAAGTGAATAAGTTCATTCCAATGTCTAAGATATGTACCAAGTTGGAGGTGGGTTCACCTGGGTCTAGAAACTGGACGGAGGTTGCAATTTGCTCAAGGTACGTGGAGCGTTGGGGCCAGATACAATGCGCTTGTTGGACCACTTGATATACAACTTGAACATGTAACATCTTGTTGGCTGGTTCTGGAACTGAGATCATGTCAGCTAGTTTCCAATCCCTCTAATGTGTATGGTGATTAAGTTTTGGAACCGAGATCTTGCTTGCTAGTTTTGACTGATGAACACTGGTAACATATATAAAACTTTGGAAAATGATTGGGAGACCTAATTTGTATGCCTAAATTCATGACTAAACATATGTGTCATGATCTTGATGGTTTGTGAAAATGTGGGCCTCTTGGCTGCAGCCATCAGGATGATGCCACATAGGCTTAGGCATGAATTTAGTCATATCTTTTAGGGCTCCCAATCACTACTCTAAAACTTTTAGATCATTAAATGCCCCTTATCCAACTTTTTGGTCTTCAGATAATTCGATCTAGTCTAGTTTTGATGTTGGTCATAAATTCTTGAATGTAACATATAGAGTTTAGAATTTACACGAGGTGTAAATTTATAAGATGTTGCATTGTGAGTTATGATGTCCTTTCATGATCTTTTAGAGGCAAGTAACCTATAGACCATTTGTTTCTTATTGATCTTCGTCTCATAGTTATTGATTAACTTATATGAATAATAAAATAAAAGAATTATCCAACTGTTCTAGTATCATCCGATAAGGCTATTTGAAAGCATAGCTGCAGAGAGTCAAACCAACCCGAGCTTGACAAATTGATATAACATTGAGTTTGAACTAGACACGATCTTCATGTTTTGAGCTTGTCATGAGAGAGATTTATGAACAATTCACGAGTTCAAATAACTCGTAAAATAACCGTGGCTGATAAATACAAGTTTGATTCAAACCCAACCAGATGCTACTTAGGCTTCAAATATGAAAATGAGAATCCCTTGGAACTATTATATTGGATAAAAATTAAGCCAAGAAGATGAATAGTTGGCATAGTGTAAGTCTTACTAACTACAAACATGCCTATTACTTAGGGGGATCGCACCCATTGCCGCTTCATGCCCAGTTATCGCCTCAAAGCATATAACTAATAAAATATTGTTACAAGCATGCAACTGTAAAAGTGTGAAGATACATTGACAACCATCTATTTTTCCATTAGGATACATATCAATTACTTAAATTCATGCATCGAAGCAACTGAAATGAAGAGTAAATCTTATAAATTGATGGATTTTTTAAATGTAAAAGTAACAGAGAATGCCATACCAAACTCAGAGGAATTGCTTGTCTAATATGTTATTATCATTGTAAATTAAATCATACGATTTGTTTGGATGAAACTGTGCAGAAAGCCTCTAAGTATGGCTTAGGCTTGTTAAAGATTAAAGAGAAGATAAATAAAATGATTATATTCACTTTCATTAATTATTTGTTTGTTTCCTTCCGCAATCTAGTCAAACCATAGCTAAATATTCTTGCAGCAATACGGTATACTCTCTATTCATGTCTTTTACTTCCCAGTCATCCAAATCAAATCTGTAAGACCATATATCGATATATGTATGGATATAAGTGGTCTTACAGATTTGTACAAGAGAAAAAAGGTGCCAAGGTTAAACATGCCGTTTGTATCGTTTTACATAATGTTAATTAGTTGCCAAAAGAAGCTAGCCTGATTAAACCTGTATTTACTACTTATATCTTTCTTTAACTAAAATTTTTATTGAATCAAGAACAAACAAATGGTATCGATTCAAGACTGGTCATAAAGTTAGCATCACATGTTTTAAGACACTCATCTTTCACATATATGGTGTGAATTTGGAAATGGTTAAGTATGATCAGAATTATAACATGCTGAAAAACAATGATAATAGTTTCGCTCAGTAGAGTACATTGCATTTTCTATATATACAAGAAATACTTTGCAGTACAATCACACAATACTATAAGTGACCACATTAAACTTATGTTTATTTTTAGGCTACAATAAACTATGAGAGTTCTTCATATATTTGTAAAGTTTCGGTAATTTTATTTGAAATATATCTAAGCATCAACTCTCTAATTTCCTTTAACTAGCTGTGTACAGAAGCATAATTGTCGATCAACGTTAAGTGTGCAACATTCAGAATCTTTCCTCTCACCACACCTTTCATTTTGTGGTCATTCACAAACCCTTCAAAGCATGTGTCTTCTTCCGTCATCGCGTAACTAACCCATTTTTGTATGTCACTCGTTACTTACTCAAGTGACTGCTTTAACTCATACATAGATTCACTCAACAACTCAATGCAGTCCTTCATGGCAAAATCTGGAAGACATGGCATGCACTTGTGACAATCTTAGCATTGCGGAGGAGGTGGTACGGGTCATGCCAAAGGTTACGGATATAGCTGTTTGGGCTAATAGCTTAGGGATTTTTTGGATTTCACCTGCTCTAGTTGACAGTGAGTTAATGCATAGTGTAAGGTAAGTTGTTGTTGGAAGTAATGTCGACATGCCAAACAAAGAAGGCTTGTTATTCCTGTTGGGCTACAACTCGACACACCAACAAAACCAGCAAAGTCAATCCGAAGCAAAACAACGCAAAAGTTAAACAAGACAAAAGTCAACAACAATTACAAAAACGGTTATTAGACAGTTATAATCAAAGGGACATGTCTGTTGGACAAACCGAACCAACACAACCCTTTACTTGTACCGTTTCAGTTTGTATAAATAGTTAGGATTCTCTAACAAACAAATTAACATTTTCAGTTTATTTATATCAGAATTATCAAAGGGTTCAAGCCCAATTCCCTGTGTTTTCTTTTTATTGTTTCTTGAATGTGATGGCATGAATGTTTGTTTGATCATATCGATCTTGGAAGTTATGCAACAAACCCGTGCAAAAATGGTATCAGAGCGAAGGGATCAAACAACACAACAATTCATGATTTAATCATCATCCAAGATTCAAAACAGAAAGCTATATTCAATCGGACAAAACCAGTCATCATCAAAAGGGGCAAAATCAAATCGATTCAAAACAAGGAACAAACACACGTGTTCTTTGAAGAATCAAGCCTCGAACACCTAATTGAATCATCAATTGATTCAATTTCATCTCCAAAAGCCCAAATCTCACACGATTGGAAAAAAACCCAAATCAACGAAACCCTAGTTTCGCTTCTGTGGGATTCTAAATGCTCGCAAAGAACACACCAACCAGAGAAGACGAGGAGAAGTGGTTAACCAAGCCAAATAACAGGCGGTCGACCATCAAGATTTAGAAGACATTTTTTTTAGTCTCAAGAGAGAGACAGTTTTCTGTTTTATCTCAGAAGAAAAAAAGAGAGTCGCAGAACATTAGTATGGCATCACAAGGAACTGATTCACATATTAGGGCTACGAGTTTATTTTAACCCATAAGGTTCCAAAAAATTACAAAAAAACACACCCTCTTTTTTTTATTATTTAGTATTTATAACTATAGATTTGTATTTTTTATGAAAAGTTATTTTTAGTTTTAAGATTTAAAGTGTTCTTAAGTTTTAAGGTGGATTTATTCGGGCCATTTTCCACTAAGTGATTTATACTAATCCTTAATTTTTCTTTCATGGAGTTTCTCCCTTATTCATATAGTTCCTTATCCTTATTTCAAAATAAGAAAAAATTATTTAACAACAATAACTGCCTCAAGTACTATTTTTACCCAAGGCTTTGCTACATCGGGTCTTTTAAATGAAATACATAAACCCACTTCGAAACAAACGAAAGATGAAATATAAATCATGGATCAGATGGATCTTATATATATGGTATAATGAAGTACCACATGGGTGGATATATAGCAATCAAAATCTGCCGAATCACTCATGAATTTGATTGATTCAACTTATAAGGCTTTGGAACAATTAGAAAATTATAAAAATGAAATTTTAAATTTTGAACAACAAAAGGCCAGTAATCAAGTCCGACAACGGGTTTTCCAACAAGCCTTACAAGGAGCTCTAGGAACTCTGAATATACTAAATGAATCTTAATCTAATTTCTTTTAAATACCATACTATAACCATACTTGGTCTCATTTTATGATACCTCGGGAGCTAATGAAACTATTTTAGTAAGAAATTGAAAGATTTCGTTGAAATTGTTCGTTTGAAAATATCCCGAAAAGCTAATCATAGGTAGATTTTGTCTCACGTATATGCCTTTTAAAATTAATATTCACAAACAAATACGTTAACAAAAAAAAAAAAAAAAAAAAAAAAAAAAAAAAAAAAAAAAAACATGTTGATTATATCCAAATTTAGAGGCACCAATAATTTTAATTAATCATGGGTAGTGATACTATTGTTGACATAATAACCTCTATACGAAATGTCGATATGTATAGAAAAAGTGTAGTTTTTAAAAATAAAAGTTTCAAGTTTTCTTATTTGGTTTATGATAAGAAAACAAGTTTTTAGATTTTTCTTATTTGGTTTATGATAAGAAAACAAGTTTTAAGATTTTACTTATTATGTTTAAGCTAAGTAATATATATATAAAGTTTAAGGTTTTTAAGTTTTAAAGATTAAAGTTACTAAGTTTTTTTTAAGTTCTTATAAAGTTTTAAAAGTTTAAAGGATTTTAAGATTTACATTATTAAGTTTTAAAGAATTACGAAGTTATGATTCATGTATCTATCTTTACTCAAGAATCAAACCAACCAAGATGCCAAAGGAAAAAGAACACAGTTTGTGTTCTTATGAAGAAAATTGAAAGAAGGAACAAAACCAGAATAAACTACACAGTTTGCGTTTTTTTTACTAAGAAGAAGATGTTTTTTTTCAAGTGTTATTACAACACTACCAGGGTACCAAGACTACAAATTACATGGATGAGGGCTAGGAGTAAACCTGACCTGAAGTCACAGAAGTTGATCAAGAAAGATCAAGTGACATTGAACAAATTTCTGTTCACAAGATTTCTACAAATTTCGTAGCAGAAGGCTAAAGAGACCTGCCCAAAAGTCACGATGAAGATAGGACGATCACGTGACTGCAACCTATGAAGACATAGAAGACATCAAGTTTTTGAAGAAGGCATCAAGGACAAAGAAAAGGTAGACAAGATTCGAAGAACAAAGAGTATGGCATTATGACATTAGGGGGAATCTGTTGAAAGTAATGTCGACATGCCAAACAAAGAAGGCTTGTTATTCTTGTTGGGCTGCAAGTCGACACACCAACAAAACCAGCAAATTCAAACCGAAGCAAAGCAACGCAAAATTCAAACCAAACAAAAATCAACAGCAGTTACAAAAACGATTATTAGACAGTTATAATTAAAGGGACATGTCTGTTGGACAAAACGAACCAACACAACCCTTTACTTGTACCGTTTCAGTTTGTATAAATAGTTAGGATTCTATAACAAACAAATTAACCTTTTCAGTTTATTTATATCTTAATTATCAAAGGGTTCAATCCCAATTCCATGTGTTTTCTTTTTATTGTTTCTTGAATGTGATGGCATGAATGTTTGTTTGATCATATCGATCTTGGAAGTTATGCAACAAACCTGTGCAAAAGTTGTCTTACCGCATGACGTTCTGATGAATTCTACACCAGTTCTTGAAGACAAAGATCAAACTTATGCATGATGTGGAGAGAAGTATTATTAGGAGAATATTAAGTGCCAGGGATTTAGTCGAATATGAAACTATTGGGCTAAAGATTTAACCCAATTGTGTCTGAACATATTTGAACATAAAACATCCTGAGTTACTTCATGATAAGAGTCGGTGAGTAAGTTGCTCCCTGATGAGAATTAGTGAGTAAGTTACTCCTTGATAACAATCGGTGAGTAAGTTACTCCCTGATGAGAATTAGTGAGTAAGTTACTTCCTGATGAGAGTCGGCCCCTCATGAAAATCATTGGGTAAGTTTACTCTCTAATTAGATAAGTTAGTGAGTGTTGAATAAAGGTGATCAGTAACAAGCTTCAGGGACGTCGAAGACAATCGAAAGATACACTTACCTCATTGATGTGGTATTAGTGAGTAAAATACATGAGCTGTAAACCACATATGCGTCAGTGAGGTCCGACAAAGTCTCACTAGCTCATATTTGTGAGTGTGTGTATGAAACAAACATGATATATTGGCGGCAACTTCCTAAAAGCAGCACAAGGAAGTCAAATGTAGCAACTGGCATTTTCAGGGCAACACTTGAATACAACCTAAACTATTTACTTTTGATGCTTGAGATTTCATTTTTACGTGTAACCGTTTAGTCTAATTGCGTAACCCGAAAAACGATTTTTAATGTAAACCGACATCAAACAAAGTTTAGTGTACGTAAGATATGTACTATATGGCTTTTACAATCCTATTTCATGAGTCTATCTATTTTATTTTTTCAAGTCTTACATAAAACGTCTACACGTCACATCCACGCAATATGCATACATGTAAACTACACCACTTTTCTATACCATCATTATACATCCATACACAAACTTTTACATACATTCAACAACAAATTTTAAAATTTCCATTGTAAGTCTTATTCTAGCCGTTCCCCCTCCCCTTATATTGGGTGATAAGGTTTTAAAATATACCTTTTTGAGGGGTCATTTAAGCCCTTATTTGATCACTTTTGTATCCGTTATTACTTAATATCGTTCCTTTTCACTTTTTAGGTCTCTTGAAAGCAAATTGCTGGAATGGCACTTATTTGGACGAAAAGGCACGGATATACGAAGAAAATGGCCAAAGTCAAGAATCGAGACACTCAGGCTGCTGGAACTGAAGGCGACGGCGTCACTGCTTAACTGCGACGCCGTCGTGCACATTTTGTGACGACTCAGTAGCCAAATTGCTCATTTACAAGTGACGGCTTCAGGTTTTAAAAGAGTAGGGCGTCACAACTCAGATGCCCTAGATTTGATCCAGACGGCGTCAGAAGATGAAGCCGATGGCGTCACAACCATAAGGTGACGTCGTCACAAGCTGCAACACGCGCGCGAAGTAGCTGATACTGTTTTGGCCATAACTTTTGCATACGAACTCGGATTTAGGTGATTCAAAAGCCCACGCGACCAGAACGAGAAAATCTACAGTTTGGTGAAAAAAAGTCATCGCGACGCCGTCACTCTTTAGGTGTGACGCCGTCGCTCTTTGCCGACAGAAAATCTGCCTATAAATATAACATTATAACTTCACTTTTTGTAGGCTCTAAACCCTAACTCCGATTCCAGGGTTTAGATAGGTGTTTTTCCAGCAACTTTGATGGTTTAAATCACTCCAAAAACATCTTGTAATGGTTTGTTCATTATATCTTAATCCATATATTCAATTTATCATTATGTCTATCCTATGTTTGATTGATTGTGTGTATGCTTGCATGTTCCCCATGTCCGGCTAATTTAACTGTGTGTTTGCTTAGGGAATATGAAACTTAATTATTAAATATTGATTGGTTGTCTCTTATCTTAATTGTTAATGACCTAGTGATGCGATAGGTCATTCGTTGTGTAGTTAATGCTTGATTAATCTTTGTGAACCTTAGACTATAACACCTAGAGTAGTTGTAGGCTAAACCACCCAAAGAGTACCTTAGAGTTAGAGTTTATGAATCCTAGAGACTTTGTAGACGAGACTCTTTGGTTGTTTCAAAGAGTTAGGGACAAACGCATACCCTACGACCTTAGACACACAACGTGATTAAGAATAAGGACGTGACAATTCAACCATCAATAGGAAATAATTAAGGAGTAATAAAACCTAAGTAAACACATCTTTAAATCATCATACGAGCACACAACAATTGACATAGACTACCCTTAGCTTAGTTAATTAGATAAGTAGAGTAATCGGTAGAAATACCAACCCCTAAATCCAAACCCCAAGATTCGTACTTTTCAATTTCTAAAAAAAACATAAAAAGATAAAAAATAATCATCCCTCACCTTTAGACTTAAATCGACATACACTTCAGCCTAACGACACTATTCCCCTAGAGAACGATATCAATACCTGTGGCTTACCCTAATACTACACTACAACGATTAGGTTCACTGCCTATGGTGTTATAAAACTTGCTCGAAGAAAAGGAAGTTCCTTTGACCCCGAACGACGCGTGTAGCGTTATCAAGTTTTTGGCGCCGCTGCCGGGGAATAGTTATTGTTTAGGCTTGATTTATATCTCGTTTAGGTCTACTCACAAGATTCCTATCAAGTGAGATTTTTTCTTTTTATTAGCTTCCTTATAGTCTATCCCCCTTCTTTGTGTTTGTGTTCGTAAAACCCTTTTCATTTGTAGCTATGACAAGTGAAGTTGCATTTGAATCATTAACAAATGAGGAACAATTGAATTTCACAGATTGGTTTGGTTTTTATTGTTCTAATGAATTTGTGAGTGAACTTAGAGATATCCAAAAGGAGACGGGTGTAAGGTTGGATGGATTTGATATATTTTGTGTTTGTGTGGCTTCTATTCAACAATCGTTGTCAGGATCAACTCCTTTTAGCAAGACCATCTGGAGAATTTTTAAGAAAAGCCTCCTATGCATAAACCATCAATTGAATGATCTTAGGCACCATGATCAAAAAGACCTAGTTTTTAAGAACATGGGACCTAAACCCGAACGAGATTGTGAGATGGTTATAGTTGAACTGCCTAGTTGCATGCGTGGGATAGATTTCAAAGCATATGACACGCATGAGGAATCCTTTAGGAAAATAGAACATAGTGATCAAATTTTTGAGAATAATTCTTATGAATCGGACCAAGAATTTGAAATGGCTAAAGAAGGATTTGAGATGCTTAGGAGTGTATTTGGGCCAGATCATACTAAAACACATGATGAACATTTAGGAGGTCTAGATATAATGGAGAATGAGGTGGAAACTCCAAGCCCACAAGCTCTACCATCACTTGAAGAACACGCATCGACTATAACTTACCCGGAAGAAGTAGAAGAGACTATAGGAACCCCGATTGATATAGAACCTTTGGACCAAACGCCACTAGAGAATGTAGGTTTAGATGCTTGTTGTCATGACCTCTCTCTTAGTCCTAGGGAAGTTCCTAATTTTGATAAAACGGAGCCTCAACCAAAAACCTTACCCAATTTTCCGTCTTTAGATGTGAATCTTAGAATTGAATTAGGCCCTAATCCACCCATCAAAATAAATGATCCGGGTAGTTTCTTAATAAAGGTGGTAGACTCTAATCCATGTAGAGTGGAAGCTAATGTAGGAGTAACCCATGACCTTACACAATTATATCACCCATTCATGGTTGATAAAAAGAAACATTATGGGTTTAAACCGGGTTTATTAGGTTAAGATGGATCCTTAACTAAGAATCTTTTGAAGTTGATAGAAGATGATCCATTTTTAGGAGAGAGATTTGATTCACCCGCTACACCAATAGACTTAGGTAAGGTTATAATGAATGGAGCACACTCCTTTGAGCATATAAATCACCCATCACCCTCTCCTCAAGTAGCAAATTTCCACCCTAAGGGTGTGTATCGCTACTATCACCCGCACTTAAACTTAAGTGTAGGGAAAACCTCCCCTTTATCCGTTAAATAAGGGTAGAGTCAAGCTCGTGACTCGAACAAAAACAAGCGCTTCTTGGGAGGCAACCCATGTGTATTTGTTTTTCATTTTTAATTGTGTGTCGTATATCTTTTATTGATTGTTTATTCTCATGTTTGAATTTGTAAAAATGCTTTATTTTGTCTTTAACCTCGTCTTAATTACATATAAAGGTATTTTACATAAGGGATAAGTGTAGGGAGGATTACACACGTTTTCAACGAACGTGAACATGAGAATTACAATTATTTAAAAGATATACATGTGTGTATGTTTGAGTCAAATGCTTGTATCGAGTTATAATGGATGTTTTGCAGGAAATTTTTCCAGTTTCTAAAGATGTAAATTTTCCAGAATTTTTTCCAGAAAATCGCAGACCAGTTTTTGTCAGGATAACCTGACGGCGTCAGAATCGCAACCTGACGGCGTCAGGAAGGAGCAGAAATAACTGATTACTTTTTCTCGTTTTCTGTGCTACTTATAAATTTTTTGTAATTTTCCAGGTCTTAATTTTCTAGAAAATCTGCAAACATCCATTCCACAAGCATTATATCTTATTTAAGTCTGGAATTACATCTTGTTGTGATTTTTCTTTGTTCGGTTTGATGCGTTGGGTTGTTTGTTTTCTTCAAGTGTGCAGGTTTTATTTATCAAGAAGAAGATACATAAGATTGGAAGGAGCTTTTCACGCATACATTCTTCTTGGAAAGGATTTAACCACCACTTCACACGGATCCTACCGAGCTAATCAGGGGAGTACTAGTTTCTTTCGTTTTTAATTACCTTCTATTATCATAACTTTGATAGTTTCGGGGAACATCGGAGACAATGTTCAGTTTAAGTGTAGGGAGGGAAAATAAAACGGGAACTTTGAAACTATGCTTATCCTTGACTATTTGCTTTGTCCAATTGTATTTGTGTAATAAACCATGAGAAAATGTCGGTTAGGGTAATTTTGGCACCAAATTTAAAATTTTTCATGACATATAGGAGTGGGCCATTAGTCTTAACAAAAGCGTCTCACGGATAGGAAGTTATATGACTAGCACAAAAACCCTTTACTACCTAAATTCCACCCAAAATGTGATGATCGCCCTTAGATTAGTAGGAATTAAAGCATTCACCTTTAATGCTTAGAGTGTGAACCGGTAGTATATTAGATTCTAGAACTTGTTTTGTGATGCATCCCGAGATCGCTAGTAAGACTACACTTGTGTAGTTAGGAATAACTAAATGATAAGAGGCATTAGGATGACCCTTGTTTGATACCTGTAATATAATTACTTCTTCCACATCGGTTGAGTAATTCCCCCACACCTTTGCATTGTACTCATCTTTAGTACACGATACCCCTAGTTAACCCCTCAGAGCCTATCCTTTTCGCGGTTCTCGTGATGTTTCGGTTTTTCCGGAATATCAATGAAGAGCATTGTTTACACCCCACCCCCAAATGTACACCCAAATCGCCTTAGCCTACCTTGTATGCACTCACTTTTAGTGCATTATTGTTATCACCCTAAAAACCCTTAGTTCAATTATCTAGTTGCTTGCATGAGTTGCTAAGTCGAGTCATATCCTTTGTATACAGTTTTGGGACGATTGGGACTCATGGGAAAATTTAAAGTTTATGAAATGACGGGAAGGGAACGTTAAATTCAAATTCCCTTTATTTGCATAATAATGTACTCCAAGTGTTTTGATCTTTTCAATTCGGGTCAAATTAGTGTTAGAGTAATAAAAACTCAATTGTAGGGATGTGCCTATAAATCCCTATCATTTTGATGTTACCGTAGAGGAAATTAGAGTAAAAGTGTATGAAAAAAAAATCGAAAAAATAGAAAAAGAGAAAAGAAAAAAAATAGAGTAAAAAAAAAAAATAATAAAAAAAAAAAAAAAAAAAAAAAAAACGGGCTACCATCCTACATCTATCTTTAAATTTATGTTTGTTTATTTCAGTTATCTAGAGTCTAGAGTGTTGAGTCTTGGCTTAGCAACGCCATTCTTCGTATGCTTGTAACATAGAGATTTTTGACTTGCCACCACTAAATAGCCTATCCCACAAACCCTTTGTTTTTCTACCGTAAGCCTAACATTACAACCCTTTAAAAGACATCTTTGATAGTCTTTCCTAGGTGCTTACGCCAAAGCGATGGAGGTTTGATCTATTCTCAAGCCTATGGTAATCTATGTACTAGGACCGGTTAATGAGTGTTTATCTTTCATTTCCAACTTGTTATATTTCATATACACCCGAGAGATGTGAGTACCCAAACACCTCATGTGACGTGCTAGTATGTGATTTCCGTGCTTGTTATGACTTTTGCGGGGCATATATGTGTTGTGGATTGTTTTAAACCAATGCTTCATGACCTCTAACTTATAAATTAATTGGCTAAAAGCACATTTGCTTGAGGACAAGCAAATACCAAGTGTAGGGATATTTGATAAGGTTTAAAATGTACCTTTTTGAGGGGTCATTTAAGCCCTTATTTGATCACTTTTGTATCCGTTATTACTTAATATCGTTCCTTTTCACTTTTTAGGTCTCTTGAAAGCAAATTGCTGGAATGGCACTTATTTGGACGAAAAGGCGCGGATATACGAAGAAAATGGCCAAAGTCAAGAATCGAGACACTCAAGCTGCTGGAACTGAAGGCGACGGCGTCACTGCTTAACTGCGACGCCGTCGTGCACATTTTGTGATGGCTCAGTAGCCAAATTGCTCATTTACAAGTGACGACTTCAGGTTTTAAAAGAGTAGGGCGTCACAACTCAGATGCCCTAGATTTGATCCAGACGGCGTCAGAAGATGAATCCGACGGCATCACAACCATAAGGTGACGCCGTCACAAGCTGCAACATGCGCGCGATGTAGCTGATACTGTTTTGGCCATAACTTTTGCATACGAACTCGGATTTAGGTGATTCAAAATCCCACGCGACCAGAACGAGAAAATCTACAGTTTGGTGAAAAAAAGTCATCGCGATGCCGTAACTCTTTAGGTGTGACGCCGTCGCTCTTTTCCGACAGAAAATCTGCCTATAAATATAAAATTATAACTTCACTTTTTGTAGGCTCTAAACCCTAACTCCGATTCCAGGGTTTAGATAGGTGTTTTTCCAGCAACTTTGAAGGTTTCAATCACTCCAAAAACATCTTGTAATGGTTTGTTGATTATATCTTGATCCATATATTTAATTTATCATTATGTCTATCCTATGTTTGATTGATTGTGTATATGCTTGCTTGTTCCCCATGTCCGGCTAATTTAACTGTGTGTTTGCTTAGGGAATATGAAACTTAGTTATTGAATATTGATTGGTTGTCTCTTATCTTAATTGTTAATGACCTAGTAATGCGATAGGTCATTCGTTGTGTAGTTAATGCTTGATTAATCTTTGTGAACCTTAGACTATAACACCTAGAGTAGTTGTAGGTTAAACCACCCAAAGAATACCTTAGAGTTAGAGTTTATGAATCCTAGAGACTTTGTAGACGAGACTCTTTGGTAGTTTCAAAGAGTTAGGGACAAACGCATACCCTACGACATTAGACACACAACGCGATTAAGAATAAGGACGTGACAATTCAACCATCAATAGGAAATAATTAAGGAGTAATAAAACCTAAGTAAACACATCTTTAAATCATCATACGAGCACACAACAATCGACATAGACTACCCTTAGCTTAGTTAATTAGATAAGAAGAGTAATCAGTAGAAATACCAACCCCCAAATCCAAACCCCGAGATTCGTACTTTTCAATTTCTAAAAAAAACATAAAAAGATAAAAAAATAATCATCCCTCACCTTTAGACTTAAATCGACATACACTTCAGCTTAACGACACTATTCCCCTAGAGAACGATATCAATACCCGTGGCTTACCATAATACTACACTACAACGATTAGGTTCACTGCCTAGGGTGTTATAAAACTTGCTCGAAGAAAAGGAAATTCCTTTGACCCCGAACGACGCGTGTAGCGTTATCATTGGGTAAAGATTCAAATTGTTTTCAATTTTTTTTTTCTCACTAGGTAACCACAAATACCAATTTCATGTTAAACTATGTCCTATGTTCACATGTGATTTATCTAGGTTAAAATTAATTTGATTCCCTCTTGTCTTGGGAACACATACACATCTAAACACAATTCACAACACACTCCTTACCACTTTTGTGGAACCAAAAGCAAGATGCTCAAAATGAGATCTTAACCCTTCCTCTTTTGTTTCTATTTAAACCAAGTAATCCGTATTCCCTTTTCTTGAATAGCATCACACGACACACACATCACTCCCAAAACACTCTTTACCAAATTTGATTAGTCAAAAGTTAGATGCTATAGAACTCATATGATGCCTTCCTCTTTTATGCATATATAAGAGATTATACCTAGAGATGGCAACCGGGTCGGGTATGCGGGGAATGGTTGATACCATCTCCATCCCCGAAGTTAAATAGTTTTTTTCATCCTCGTCCCCATCCCCATCGGGGGTCACAATTACGTCCCCATCCCCGTCCCCGATGGGGAAAGGGGATCCCCAATGGGGAGTCGGGGATTTTTCCTCGTTACATAATTATAAGTAGGCCATATTATAAACAGATGATTGTACATAGGTTTCTGAAGAAAAAAAAATCATACAAAACATTTAGATTGCTAATGTTTAGAAAATGTTAGCACGTATAACAAAAATTGTTTCTTTGAAGAAAAACTTACTATATCAACCTTGGATCATAAGTAAATATCAACCTTGGATTATATAAAACTTATTATAATATAAGCCTAATTAAAACAATTGATCAAAAGAAGTACATATAGAGAATGATGAAATCAAGTTTCATTACATAATATAGACATATAATGTATTTTTTTACGCAAAATATATTCGGGGACGGGTTCGGGGCCGGGTTTGAGGATCCGAGGGTATTACCGTACCCGCCTCCATACCCACTTTTCAGTATTGGGGATTCCCCGCCCCCATCCCCATACCCGGTCAAATCGGGGTCGGTTTCTCCGTCAGGTTCGGAGTTTTTTTGCCATCTCTAATTATACCTTCCCTATTTCCTTCACATTTAAAACACAAAAACACCTCTTTCTTTCACTCATATAATCAGCAGCATGGGCAAAAAGGGGAAAAGGACAAAAATCTTGGTTTATTGGATCTTTGGGTTAAGCATAGTTGGTGTTCAAAGTTAGGTCTAATAAGGGTTTCAATCATTTGGGTTTATGGTGTCTTTGTGTTCTTCGTGTTCATCATTCATAATCATATAATGCACCAATAATCCTTATAGGTTATTTCATCAACACATCTTAGCCTAATCCATCCTTGATAACTTTCATGACTAGTTATGCCAAATTAGCCTCAAACACACATACACATAAGCACATACATTCAATCACTTAAATACCTTAACATAACAAGTCACATAACACGTAATGTATAAAATCATTACAACATCACATCATAATCGGTTTACTTACCTTGATTCCAAGATAGTGATATCAATTACAATCATCATCATCAATACCATCATTAGCCTCTTCTTCACATCCTAGGTCAATTATCATAACACTTAATAATCATAATTAAATAATTATAACAATGGTTTATATAACCATATCCTATTTCTTACACACCTCTAATCATCATATAATCATATCTTGATTATATGATGATCAATCCATAAATTACTAACTTAATAAAACTTAACCCATAATCATCATAACATCTTTAATTAGCTTAAAAACATCATTTACCCAATTTCCCCAAATTAGGTAAATGAACCCTAACTTTCAATTCTCTAATTAACCTCAATTAAGGGTTACTTACTTGCATATGGATATGGTTAGTGAGCTAAAGCTTTAATCCTTCATCAATTGATCACCAAAACCATCTTGTCTTTTCCATCCTTTTATTTTTCACGTCACACACACACACCCACTCATTACTGGAAATCTAATGATACTAGTAGACGTATCCTGATTATTGTAGGAGGAAAGTTTGCCTAATTGGCACATTACGTCCCTGGTAACATCAAATAGTCCTGAATTTTAAGTGTCATTTTCCCTCGATAATGCTCGTCTTTTATATCATTTATATGGATTTACGCTTGTATTCCTTTATATTTCACTTTCAGGTAAATTACGAGCATTGGAGCTTACAAGACGCAGATTTGGAGATTTTCTTAAAGATTTATGATAGTATGCAAACTGTGAAAAAGCTACGGCGTAACTCCCTCTCTCTAATTATGTCGTAGCTGGTGCGTTGACTCAAAAGAACAACTTAAAGGCGATTACGGCGTAACTCCCAACTAAGGTTACGCCGTAATCAATTAAGTCAAGAAATGTTTTGCGCCTCCATCAACTACGCCGTAACTCCTCACATGGATTACAACGTAATCTTAGCAAAAGTAACCTGTATTGAAGATACGGCGTAACCTTTCCCAAGTGTTACGCCATAACCTGCTTAACGAGAGCATCATTAGAAGATTTATTGAAGTTACGGCGTAACTCTCAACTCAAGTTACGCCATAACTAGATCGTGCCTATAAATACCATCCCTAATTTCTGCATTTCACATCATCCACTCACAACCAAAAAGCAGAGAACGTGAAGAGGGTTCTAAAGGAAGATCTTTCGGAGCATACAGAGCCATCTCCAAAGGAGAAATCACTCCCTAACGATAAGCATTAGCGATTATTTTATCTTTAACTTTCGATTCATGTATTTCATTATGTCAAACATTGAATCTTTTATTTCGTTTAATATGATCGGCTAAGCACCTTCGGTGCTAGCCTAGTTATGATTCCTTGAAATGTTTTGTTTATGTTTTCATGCTTTCGTATAATTGTTTCTAGTATATGCATGCATAGTTCGTTGGTAGCTACCCTAGCTTCGGTAGTTTTGAATGGCGGTCGTATCTAGTTGCTTAGGAGAATTGACCAACTGACCCTAAGTAGTTAGGTAGAGTTAGGGAGGGTAAGAATTGACTAACTGACAACCCATCCTCGCTTGTGCGAACTGACCAAATAATCACCGGCCGTTTGGATGAACTTAAGAAGTTAGGGATGAGTGTCTAAGATGCTAGCGCCCAGGCACTCATTGTTACGAATCTTGCATGTAGGTTACTTAATGACTTTGGCTTAGGGGACTAAAAACAACTTGACTTTCAAGGGTAGAATCTTGATCTCTGGTGGAAGCCTTTGCTGATAGGTTAGGACGAATTGGCCAAATGCTATCCTAGCGACTTAAACCCCCACTTGAATCAATTGGAAGTAGTAAAACGTGAGCATTACATGATAGGATGAGTAATTAGGTTAGCACACTTTACCTCTATTGATCACAACCACTATTTACTTTTCGCGTGTATTTCTTATTATTAGTTTAATAATCATTTCTACTAAAAACCAGTTAAAAACAGTGACACCTAGACTTAATAAGAATTCGCTCACATAACTCTTGGGATGACCTTGGTTTTACCGATTACTACAATACACACGACCGGATACACTGCCCGTGAGTGCATGAGGTGGACCGTAAGTAAACGAGACTTTATAAATATTAAAACCTGGTCAAAAAACCTGCATAAGTCCCTTAGGTTCCTTTCTTTTTATTTTGGCCACAACCACTTAATAATATATTTAGCACTTGGCAACTTAGGTCCTTTAAGTACATTTCTCTTGTATTTATGACATGTCATATTTCCTATAACCATTTACATAATGTTTAATACTTATAGTTTGACTACCGGATTTGACCAACCAATCCCATGACTCCTTAAAACTTTTAAAAGTCGTAGTCAACTTAGTCAAATTGCATTCTTGTAATAAAAGGCTAAGGCCCGGTTTCAGGGTGTTATAATTCTACCCCTTATTTAGATTTCGTCCCCGAAATCTCTCGTTTAAACTAACCTTGACTTAGTCACATCCTATTCCCATTCTCAGCACTAAGAACACTTTCATTCTTACATTTCGTTGCAACGATCTAAGTGATCTTGCAACATTAAGCAATATATATCAAAATCCTTAATCCACTCTACTTCTCATTTAACTTTCTAAGAGCGTACAACTCTTACTAAGGTCATTATATTAAACAAGACACATTTAGTATAATCATTGTATCATTTTGCCATCCTCATTTCCATCACATCAGATTCTTACTTATTATACTTAACTTTTTAATCAAGGATTATGTGTCACTTGGGAAATTTTATGCCGTTTTGACTTTACATAAGTCAAACGTTAACCTATACGACTTAGTATTTCAATTCTACCATAGTGATTCTATTATCCGCTTAAACATTTTGCTATAACTACTTTTCCTTTCTATTTCACTTAAGGATTTTCGCCAAGTGTTAAGGTTCACTTGGGAAATCTTAAGTTATTTTTACTTCCACGGATCAACATTAACTAATATCTTCTAATCTTACTATGATTATTTTGTTATTTCGTTAACATTTTCATTACATTGTCTCGCTTTCTCTACTTCTTTCTACAATTTTTCATCAAAGATTATGAGTCTCATAAGAACTTTCAATACTTTGACTTCAAAAAGTCAAACTTAACTTACACCTTCACATTTACACATAAGGGTAATAATAATAATTAGCATCCGTTACTATCATTACTCATATTTCGTACCACGCCTCAAGGCATGTTATAACATCATTACCAATTTCTTTTTCTTTTTGAGTTATACTTTAAACTCTAAATGGTTGGTTTCACTCAATGTCTCAATTTAAAAGTCGCATTCTAATTCTACCCCGCTTATCCTAGTTCTTAAAACTTCTAACTAATTCTAGGCTTTCGTTTTCTACCTTACTCATGCCATGTAGGGAACACATAAGCCCACTCATTTATATTTCCTCATTTACATGGAAAGGCGTCCCAGTCGATGTAAATCAAGAAACATAAACTCACGGTTCAGAGATTCACAATTTCTTTAATTAAATGAAAAGGCGTCCCAATCCATTTAATCAGGGAAATCATAAATCGTCCTACTTATACACTTCCAACACAACACTCGTACCTATTCGTTACACATTTTAACTTTTCTTTCCTTTAGTTCTTTTTAACTTTTTAGACTTGGATCCATACCATTTTCACATTCACTTTGGGGATATTTTTATATGCCAAGGATGTAGGCAACCCCTTGCCGGTAAAGGCAATACTTTTCATCCCGAAGGATCTTTATCACATCCCGAAGGATTCCTTATCATTCATTAATTTGGTCATCCAGCAGGATACCATCATTAACATCATTCACTTGGTAATCTCGAAAGATACCACTATTAACTTGGCCATCCCGAAGGATACCATCCTTAACATTATTAACAATCATTAACTCATCGGTTATATGATAGTTACGTTTAACCTTTCACATTTAACATTGGATCCAAGTCATCATCATTTTAACACACATTCACATTTCCATTCTTTTTATTTAGTTTTATAAAGTCATCATTAGAAAATGATAATTGCTTATTATATTTACACATTTTATGTGTTTACACATATTACTTTCTTATTTACTTGTAAACTCTTGTTGACCATTTACATCATCTTTATTCTTCACCTTGTTAGTCCACGCGACTCTTTTTCCACATCTAACCTTGCATATGTTAGTTCAATAATACATTCTTTAGCGTCATCAATTTCTTCTTCTTACTTATTTCAAACATGCTTTACCAATCATCATTTTCATTTTTAAATGATCACCGCTAATAATACACATTAGCCGTGATATCATTATTTCAAGTCATTGTCTCAACTCATTTCTTCTTTAGTTATGAGCTCATTAGGTATTCCATTTTCATTTCATCATTACTCACTATCGTTTCTTAACCTCATCCTATACATCTCGTATTAATAGACACTTAACAATTAATGTGTCAATTCTCATCTTGCTTTCACACATTATACTTTAGCTCACTTATTATTACTACTTTCTATACTTTAAGCATCAATTACTTTATTTCACTTTTAGCTTGTTTCTAATACCACTTACCATTCTAATCACATTCCATTACCACTACTCTTAAAATATGTTCTTATAATCACAAGCGATTACCAGCACTAACCAAGGTGCACGGTGATTCTAATCACTTAAATATTACAAGTCCTCCATGGACTTATATCACATACACATAAGCATTATAAGTCACATTCGTTACTCTCTACTTAGGTTTAAGTAACCTATCTTATAATTCGCTTCAAAACTTAAATGTTCACCGATCTGCATTAATACTCTTACATTCAATGCATTCTAATAGTGGTTTAAGTCTAGGCAACCCTAAACGGGAACCTAATTCACTTAAACCAAAGCTCTGATACCAAGTTGTAACACCCCTTGAATACGACACGACTAAAAACGTGAAAATTTAAACTTTTACGCGGAAACGACTTGACTTAAAACTGACATGCTATTGCTAATTGTTGAACTGATATAATTATGTAACAAACTGACCCTTGAAAGTATTTTTACATGAAACTAGACTCAATTACTTTCGAAATGATGGGTAGCACGACCCGTGACAACTTACGGTTAAAAAGTTATGATTTTTCGAAAACTGACTTCGACTAGTTCTCCAACTAGTTCTCCACTAGTTCTCCAACTAGTTCTCCAACTATTTTAACCACTTTACAAACACTTACCATATACATTGTTTTTCCAAACATTCTTGACCCGTTTGACCCAAAATGGGTTAAGAAGGACCTTGTCCCAAACACCCCTTTTTCTGCATATCCCTTTTATGCACTTTTGACCCATTTTTTTGGAAAATGACATCTATTGCTCGGAAAGACACCAAAATGACATCATTGTAAGCACTTTAAAAACTCAATTTCATACATTTCGTACCCTTCATACATCATGCATATCCTTAGTTGAAGCTATTAAACACTTGGTATGTTGTTATGTTGTTTTTAAAAACCTAAAAACCACACTTATACCTTGTTGCGACTCACATATGCACACAAATAAAATAGCTTGACATTTTTATGGACAAAACCAAAATAGACATAATTATATATATATATATATATATATATATATATATATATATATATATATATATATATATATATTATGTTAGGATGTACCACGATGAATTTTGTAATTTTAGAAATTGATTTACTATTTTAAATAATTGCAAGAAGTCGAGTTACCTGAAAATGACTAGATTCTAAGTTTTAATTTTAAATTGAGAAAAACAAAATACTTCAAGACCTAATGAGTAAAAATTACAAGCATGAAAGTGTTAGAGGACGCCTTAAATTAGATCTAGGGAGTTGGATGGAGCCGTGGCGATAAATAACAAGTGAGATAGGGCCAAAGCAAGTCAAGTAAACTTTTCAGTTTTCTAACAGCTTTGAGATCTGAACATAAAATGAATAAACTGAAATTATTGAAGCATGGTAAAAAATGTAAGGCTTATATATTCGAAAACCAGACTCCAAGTAGACAATTTTAAGCTTTTTGAAATGCGTAATTTCATTAGAAAATTAGTGTTTTACGGACCTTTCAAGATGACAAAACCTATTAAGAGCACCCCGCTTACTGGTTGAATTTTTGTGTTGTAAACTTTACCCAAAATGACTAACCATTAAACAAGGCCTTTAACTTTGTAAATTAGACATATTAACTCGAGTTTAGCGATTTGAAACACGTAAAACGGACCCTTATTGAATGAGAAACTAACCCGAGAAGTTGGATGAAGCTTGACATACTTTTATGACCTTAGAGCCCTATAGTCGACTAAATGGAATTGATAACCGTGTCCTAAAAATTATTGGCCAACATATTTTGCAGCTAGCTGTTATTAACTAGGTTTAAAGACTTGAATGGACAAAAACGGGCACCGAACGAGGAGATTATAGACTTTAAAGTTGCGAGATACTTATGTATACTTTTAAATCTTAAAACTTAATAAATAAATAATATAACTTTTTTGTTTATTTCGTGTTGAGTCATAAAACCTCATTACAAGTGTATAAGAACCATTTTGCATTTTTTTAAACTCATATGCATATAGTACATATCATATTTTCTCAAACGATTTAATGAACTAGGTCGCGGTTAAGACTTTCGGGTTACATTTCAAGTTTTCGTTATCGTTGCTCGCTAAGGAGAGTTTTCGTAGCCCTATTTTTCATTATGTTTTTCTTGGGGGAAAATGGTACTCAAATGATATTTTTACTGTTTTCATGTTGTGATACACTGTTTTCATATTTTGGACAATATGTGTGTTTTAATTGCAATATGTGACTTGTTATGTGGTTTCATCATTTGTGCACAACTGTTTAACTCCATGTGGAGCCGACACATTTGATAGTACTATAGGGGTAGTTCCCCCATTGTTAGCAACTTGCATGAAGCAAATTGGATGTTTCAGTTATCGCATGCATCGTGGTGTACTTAAGTGCTTATAATTGTGTATCTTGATCACTGTTGTTTTACGCTATATTATTCACATCTTCGTGGTTTAACATTCAAACCTACGAGCTCACCAATATTATGTTAACTTTTTTTAGTACCATTTTCAGGTGATCGTTATTAAGGTATTCGAAGGCACGTTTATTGGAGTCAGACTGTTTGGTACTTTGCTACCATGTTTTCAAGATAATAAGATTTCAAAAGAGATATGTTCTACTTTCAAATATTTAGTCGAGGAATTTTTTGTAAAGTTGTAAACTATTGTTGTAAAAAATTTTAAGTTATGAATCTATGATGTTATGCAATGTGCTTTTCTCAGTTACATCTCGTGTTTTCGCCATTGACGGGGTATGACATCAAACAAGTACGAGGAGTAATGTAAAGAAAAAAAAAGCCAACTCCCTCCCCTCTGGGAAAAAAAGGTAACTAAACCCTAATCAAAATCGATCATACATCCTCCTTTAATTCTACAATCATTTACTGAATTCTAAACGTGCTATTGAATCGTTCATAGATTCAGTTAGTTGTGTTCTAGGGTTTTGGTAATAGTATTTTAGGGTTAGGGTTTTAACCACGATTGCAATTAATTCACTGTCCTTTTTCTTGTGGTCGTTAATTGCTATATCATACTTTTATTGTTGGTGTTTACACTGTTCGTAACCCTAAGTCTTGTTAGATTTTGCTGGTCGTTCTCTGCGTATTGGCGATCAGTTTTAGGGTTGTTTTTGGTGTATTGGAACATTGTCAGAATTGGGTTAAGGTATTGTGATTATGTTTGCATAGTGTAATGAATAGTGTTTTCTAGGTTCGGGAGGGAAGGGAAGTAATCGTAAGAAGAAAAGTTCTAGTGGGGTTAACGCGAACCCTATAGATAAGACTAGTGGGAAAAATGTTGAGGGTTTGTTTACACATGCTATAGTTCAACCTTTAGAGCGAGTACTCAAAATGATACGAACGTAGCGTTTACTCCATTGGAAACCATGGTTGGACGATATGTTGCGACTCCTATCAATCTATCGAACAATGAAGGTGAAGTCAACTTGAACACAAATATAGGGTGTCCATCTTATTCCAACGTATGCAATGCTGATGCGGAAACAAATGTTTCCTTAGTTGATAAGATTCGTAACTCTGAAAACAAATGTTTGAAGGAAAACTAGTGCTATTGGGTGACGATGTGAAGCCATTAAACACAGGAGGTGATAAGTCGAGCAACACTGGAACTAGTCTTAATTGTGAATCAAGTAAGAAAATTGCAAACTTTCATACCTTAATAGCCCATACTGGTAATGAGGTTGATGTTGCCATTCCCATAATATGAGTCCTAGAGGTTAAGGAACATTTCGAGAATACTAAAGATTTTGGAATCAAGTTCGAGAAACATGAAAAAATAAATTTTCATGGATTTTGGGATAATGATTTGAGAGGTTGTACTGACGACATGAAAAATACTGTCGGATATATTTTTCACTTGGTTCTTGTGTGTTTAGTTGGTGCTCAAAGAAACAACAAACAGTTGCAAAATCATCGGCACATGCAGAGTATGTAGCAGCAGCTCTTGCCACATCACAAGCAATTTGGATGCGAAGAATTTTTGAAGATATTCGAGAAAAGCAGTTGAAGCCTACAACAATTTTCTGCGACAGCATGTGAGCAATATCAATTGCAAAGAACGTGGTTCACCATAGTTGCACAAAGCATATCGCTTTGAAACATCATTTTATCAGAGAAACAATTGAAGACGAAGACATGCAACTTGAATTTTATGGAACAAATGATCAGCAGGCATTTTTACAAAAGCACTTCCACGAGAAAAGGTTCGAGAGCTCAAACGAAAGTTAAGAGTTTAACCAAAACACATTACAGGGAGAATGTAAACTAATGTATTTTCCACGCAATAAATAAAAAGGAAAATAAGGGAGACAAGCCACATTATGAATGCATGAGAAAAGAAGAGTTTGGATAAAACTAAAACATGTTCTATTGTAAAAATAAAAAAATAAAAAAAAAATGTTTTCCAAAAGTTTAGTCAAACATATGCTGTAAACATAAGTGTGTTTTATGACTAGAGGATGAGATGATCATTGACCAAGCTTTCCATTTCATATCGTAATAGTTATACTACATGCCTATAAAGGCATGAACAAAGTAGTAGTAGAAAATGTACCAATGAGTCTATAAAATAATACAAGTGTTTCAAGTTTTTAATAAAAAATATTTGAGTGATTTAATATTTTGTTGTAAAAATATTTTGCGAACATTTATTTGTGAGAGTAACATCTCCTATATCCAACAATGTGAATAAGTGATTTGCTCAAATATCTTCCAAGCTGCTCTTAACAACTTGCATTTATGCAATGCTTATCCGTGGTATATTGTAAGACATGTCATGAACTTTGATATATGTTAGTTTGATTTAGTTAAGCCGACATAACAAAAAAACGACGGTTTCCACTTGTGAGATATTTAGGGTGCGTTTAGTTGGAGAACAAATTCTCTTATTTTCTATCTCTAGTTTTGTAAAAATTTGGAAGGAGAATTAATCTTCACAAAACACTTGAAAATATAGAAAACGCGTTTAGTTGATGTTTCTATTTTCTGTTTTGAAAAAAGGGAGGGAGGGTTGAGGGTTACAAAGGAAAACAAAGAAAACAACTAAAATTTGTTTTGTAATTTTCCTTGTTAAGTTAAGAAATAGAGGATTTGTGTTTTGCAAAACATTTTGTTGGAAAACGTTGATTTGAACGCAATCTCTGTTTTCCTTGTTTTTCACAAAATATTTTGTGGAAAACAAGGATGTTTTCCCTCAACTAAACGCAACCTTATCATTTTGGAGGGGTCAAGAGACGATATCAGACTACTTGGTACTAATTGACTTGAACATGTGCTCTTTCTATTTCAGATACAAGCTTTCTAGTGGCTTAGCATATATCTACTATACCATTACTCCAACAGCCTGAGGAATTTGATATCTTCTTGTTCTATATATTTTGAAATCTGGATTCAGCAAGAATCCAAATACACAATTACTCTTATTGATAGATGTGGTTAACAAAACTATACAGTAGAATATGCAGATGTACATGTACAAGACCTAGAGTTACAACTTCTCTAATTGTATTTACTCAATGATGATAATGTGTTTACTCAAAACATCAGATCATTATGTACACATTGTTTCTAATTGCTTTGGAAACAAAATGGCTTTTTTTAACTTCTCTCTCGTCAGATCTTATCATATCGTATTATTTAAAAATCCTCATCTTACTTTCCAATTTCTGAACATGCATATATCATACTCCGTGTCCCATAATAAGTATCCACTATAAACGTGACATATAGTTTTAGAAAATTGTCACTGTCTAACCAGTAAAGATGTCATATGTAATTATTAGAAATCTTTTGATATGTTAAAACTTGAAAGTGGAGACTTATTTTCGGGACAAACTAAACTAAGATGATGAACTCTTATTATGGGATAGAGGGAGTATGTGTGAAAAATGTGACTCTTAAATACATGACCTTATCGCTATTATGGAGCTTTTAATCCGGGGTTATAAATTAATCTGTAACGGTACTTGATTTCATTTCAATCTTGTTAGTTAAAATTGTAGCTTTTCGATTAATATCTATAATACCCTTATTAAAATACACTAACTTATATCTATAGTATTAAAATTATTATTCCCATTTGTGCGAAATAAGATTTGTATTCTTATAATTCTTAAAAATATTACGTAAAAGGCATGCAAAATACGTATGGCATTACATTAATAAGTTAATTAACACATTACACTATACTTGGTCAAGATAACCTCAAATATTCAAACTCACATAACGTTTAAGGGAGCGTTTGGTTGGGGCAATTTGGAGGATATTAGGGGCATTTGCATTTTAATTTCCTTCTAATGTCCTGTTTGGTAACTCAAATGGAGGCATTTGAAGTAAATTACAATTCCTCGAATTGCCAAAATGGAGAGAATCATAATCTCTCAAAAAAGTGAGGAATTTTAATTTACTTGAAAAAAAAATTATAAACTTTTTTTCTTATTGTTTTTTTATAAACTTTTAAATAGAATATTTATGATTTTTTTTATAAGCTTTTTTTATAAATTTTTTATAAACTTTTTCTATAAACTTTTTTTATAAATTTTTTATAAACTTTTTTTTATAAATTTCTATAAATTTTTTATAAACTTTTTTAATAAATTTTTTATAAACTTTTTTTTTTTTATAATTTTTTTTTAAATTTCTTAAAAATTTTTTATAAACTTTTTTTATAAACTTTTTATAAACTTTTTTCATAAATTTATAAACTTCTTTTATAAATTTTTTATAAACTTTTTTTATAAATTTTTTATAAACTTTTTTTTTATAATTTTTTTAATAAACTTTTAAATATAATATTTATAAAATTTATATTAAAAAAATAAAAAAATATTTATAAATTTCTGTCAACCAAACATGACAGGTATTTTAAATTCTGGAATTTTAAATATTCAAGAATTTAAATTTTCTAGAATTTAAAATTCCGGAATTTCAAATTACCCCAACCAAACGCCCCCTTAGAGTAATACTCGGTCTTCAAGTCTTCATCCATCCCGTTATTGTCGATAACTTCAGTACACGTCCATAAATCCATCACAAATCTACATTCATTCATTAATCAAAATACCGATCAACACTTAAAATCCCTAAGAGCACATACAACCGTAACGCCATAACGCGCGTTATGGCTACTTTAACGGCGTTATGGTGTTATGGCCATTGGACCACCGGCGTTAAAGAGGCAAAACGAGGGCGGCGTTGGACTTCTAACGCCCGTTAAGGGCATGAAAAAAAAAAAAAAAAAAAAAAAAAAAAACTTTTTGAAAAAGTTACACAAGTAGTCCCTCAACGGCTAGTAGCCGTTACAAATTCAAAAAAATTTACATAAAACCCCCTAACGGCTAGTTTTTTTTTTTTTTATAAAATCAAAAACATTTTTTTACCACTATAAATACCCAACTAAAACTCTATTTTTTTCACACTTCCTCTCACACTTTATATACTTCCTCTTCACACTTTCATAATTCAAAAATCAAATTCGTTCACAATGGATCCAAATCAAGCTCGTGATATTCCTCTGTCTTGGTCAGACGTTGATGACTAAGAGGACTTCCAATTTATGGCGTCCTCGTACGAGTATCACCTTCAGTTGGAACAACAAGAAGGTATTGAATCTCAACATCCTAGTCGTTCTCGTAGCCATGTATATCGTGAACGTGAGCTTGCAGAAGAACGTTTGCGCAACGATTATTTCATAGAAGGTTGTAAGTAATCAAACCGGAATTTTCGTAGAAGATTTCGTATGAGCCGGAAACTATTCCTGCAAATAGTTGAAGGTATTGAATCTTATACTTCCGATAATATTCCAGATCATTTTACCTTTTTTAGGCAAACACCCGATTGTACGGGTCGAATGAGTATAAGTGCTCTAATTAAGTGTACGTCTGCCATATGCCAATTGGCGTAAGGCACCTCACCCGATGCATTTTGTAACCACCCGCATTTTCAGGTTATTTTTCATTTTCGATAATTTACTATTCACTTTTACTATTCACATTTACTATTCATTTTCACTATTCATATCGTAAATATATTTTTTTTATTTTACTATCATGACAAGATAAATAAACTCGACAAGTCGTCCTGACGGCGCACGTTGAATCCATTCAGAACCGTTTTCACGAAACCGTGTCCGAGAACTACTTTAGGGTTAAAACGTCATTCGGACATCCCGATATGTCCAGTAAACCATATAAACATTAGAAATATGTATTTCTACCATTTTATGACAATTCCACAAGTTTTGGAATTTTACGTTTTTCAGTTCTGCGTTTTATGCGAATTACGCGTTTTTGACCCGTATTTCCAGCTTTAAGCAGCGTTTTTGCACCAAATGAGACTTATCACTCATTTTATATTTTTAGATGGAGTATAATGATGAGTCTCATCATTCCTGTAAGTTTCGTATTTTTACGATACCCGGTTGTACGTTTTATGGCTTAACAACTTACGGTTGGCATTTAACGGAACCAAAACTTACTCTAAACCTCAAGATAAGACCAAGGCTTATCATCTAAGCCTTGTCATTCATTAAAACCGACCTAAGGGTGGGGAGTCACGATTTATGTGGCTTGATCCTAAGCATGCATCATTTTGATCATTACAAGTGTCCTAACTTAACCATGGTTAATAATTAACCCAATATATGGTTAACCAAACTTACCCTCCTATAAATAGGAAGTGAAATACATCATAAACTCACTCACAAACTGATTTTGGTCGTTCATACCCTAAACCACTCACATCTTCCATCATTTGATCTATAAACTCCAAGTTTATGCAAGGAAGTTCCAAATATCAAGCTACTTCATCAAATCTCTAGCAAGTTTAAGTGATCCTCTTGAGTTTAAATCCACTCAAGTCACTTAGTACTTCATCACCAACTCTTCAAGTTTGCAAGGGTGCCAAGGTGTGGAAAGCTAGCTCAATACAAAGTCTTACCCGATCAATCAAAGTCCTATCCTTACTAAGTTACTCCTTTCTATTTTGAAAGCCAAAAGTTGTAAGCAACTTATCACCACCATCATCTCATCTTTATTATTCATAATCTTAACTATTTCATGCTATATATATAGTTACTATGTTGATTCATGATGTACATATACTCAATCACTTGTTTTAATTTACATATTGTCATAAAAGTAACAAACTAGAAAACTAGCCATATCCTATACATGTGAGACCATTAAAATCAGTAACATATGGACTATGTAACTTACATAATATGGTATACAAGATAAAAAGGTAAACATAGCAACTTGAATCACCCGAAACGGACAAACGAGTCAAAAGTTATAGGCAAAAGAAGTTAGCGAAACCTAAACGCCAAAACTGCCATATGGGGACTGTTTGGTTCTGCCATTTTGAAAGTCATACTTATGGTCCGAATCATAAAAAAGTTAAAACACGAAAGTTGTCCGGAACGACGTTTTCCTTCAATATCAAAGAAGCTCGGACCTTGAAAACGCTTAAATAGGCCAAAAATCTTTCAAAAACAGAAACTGCCGTAAATATAGTCTCATAACTATACTTTTGTCACAACTAAAAGCAAACCAAGAGGCCTAATGGCCATAAGCCAAGATCATGGCTACGGCTAAGGTCAAGGATGAGTCTCAAGACCATGGTAGTCAAGACCAAAGTCACGGCAAGACCATGGCTAAAGCCTCGAGGCTTGTTTGAAACGACGAGAACTTGTAAAAACTAGATAGTTGTTAAAACATGATAAACTTTATGTTATAACAATCTTCACTCAAAACATATGTTGTATTTACTAAGTGCTACAATAGTAGAGAGCTTCATGTGAGGGGTTTCATTTGAGTAAAACGTATCGACGAGTTGCTGGATTTACGAATTAAAGTGTCCTAGCTCCTCGAACGTTTACTGCATGACCTCTGAATTATGATGGCCCGAACGGTAGTACGATATCTAGAAACTAAATACGTTTTCACATATTAAAGATCTTTCTATAAACATCAAATGAAAATTGACTACATCATGATCAACATAGGAATATATATATATATATATAGAATGGTTTATGTTTTCTTAAACATTATTCCAAACTTAAGTCGCAACATTTCATTTTTAGGTTGCACGTAGAAGTCTTCCGACTTATCCATCACATCCGTTAGTACTTAACATCATCAACTCTCGGTGAGTTCATAGCCCCACTTTCTATTACTTAATTGTTTTACAAACCCTTGGGGGAGATACATGCTTTATTTTAAACCGAACACATTGCTTTCAAACTGTATGCTTATCTGATTGTTTTATTAGCACTAAGTTACCGCATTTGCCAAACATAAGTCCCTAAATCATGAATCATTAATCACTATGTGAGAGTGGGCGCGAATATTGTGAATAGATCTATTGGGATTGACGAATCCCGTTTGTGTTGGCCCGTTAGAGGCAAACAAACGCACTATATTTGAGTAACATTAGGTAAAAATGGCAATTTTACCTATTAGGGCACGTACCAACAATTTCTCCAATTAAATTTGGAACACGTTAACGCCTTGATTGCATGATGCTTAGTCTAATAATAACTGTTTTGTTTTCAAAACCTTGGTGTGAGTCAAATTAACTCACACTACCAATATAATGTGTTCAACCATCAAACAAACTCTATGAATTTCACTCAACCTTTGTGTTGACAGTTTTAAGCATGTATTTCAGGTCCATAAAGTCGGAAGCTGTCATGGAAGGGCAAGATCAAGAAGGCTATACATAAATATTTTATCATTCACAAAGCATCAAAAACTTTATATTGATGTGTTTTGTAATCAATGGAACCAACTAGGACCTATTTTGTAAACTCTGATATATTTGAATGATAAAGCCTTTTTAAAACGACACTTTTAGAGATCGTTTTCTATTATTATGACTGTTGTGCCATCAAGTAATACCTAGTTTGAATTCCGCTGCATTCATGAATTGGGGGTGTTACACATTTGATGAATACTTGCAAATGGGTGCGAGTACTTCAAAAGTATGTCTTGATAATTTTAACAAATGCATTCTTGATTTGTTTATGCCGGAGTTTTTAAGAAAACCAACATGGGCCGACATTCAAAAAATTTATCAACATCATGAAGAAAAACATGGTTTTCCGGGAATGCTTGGTAGCATTGACTGTATGCACTGGGAATGGAAAAATTGTCCAGTGGCTTGGCAAGGGCATTTTGCTAGGGGTGATAAAAAAATACCCAACAATTATGCTTGAAGCTGTTGCTTCTCAAGATTTATGGATCTGGCATGCATTTTTTGGGATGGCGGGGGCACATAACGATCTTAATGTTTTAGATAACTCTCCGTTATTCGACGACCTTTTTGCTGACAATGCCCCAAAAGCACCTTATATGGTCAACGGAACTAGGTATGAACAGGGGTATTACTTGGCTGATGGAATTTATCCACAATGGGCAACTTTCGTCAAATCCTTCACGACAACAACTGATGAAAAACATACGTACTTTAAAAGGAAACAAGAAAGTGCCAGAAAGGATATTGAACGTGCTTTTGGTGTTCTTCAAGGCCGTTGGGGTATACTACAACAACCGGCACGTCAATGGGAAATTGCCACGATACGTAGAATCATGTATTGTTGCATTGTTTTGCATAACATGATTATAAAAGATCAAAAATTTGCATTACGTGACTATAACGAACTGTGGGTGGATCCGTTAGCAAATTTGAGGCAACGAAGATGGGTCGAAAGATGTGATACTCACAGTCGTAAGGCAAAAGAAATACACGACCGACAAACGCATACCCAACTCCAACAGGACCTTATGGAGCATGTTTGGCAGAAGAATCTTGAACGACATGGACAACAACAAGAGAGCGGCGATGATAAATAAGTATTTGCTATGTTTTTTTTTTCGTTGTCATTTCCTTTATGTTGTAACGTTTAATTTACGGTGTGTTTTTTTAATTTCGATGTATTTTTTTTATTTGTTGTAATTTTTTTTCGATGTATTTTTTTAATTTCGTATTGTAATATGTTTTCAAATTTAATGTTATGTTAAGCTATGTTGCACGGGGACGGATACGGACACGGGGACGGGGACGAAAACGGGTACTTAGAAACGCCAATATCCTAATATTCAAGAAACGGATACGGCCAGAAACGTTTATGTAATTTATATAAGTGTATATATATTTATTAATAAAATATAAGAAAGTGCTACAATTATAACATTTGTAAACTATTAGAGTCTTCAATTGGGCTTAAATATATGTTTTTAATAGTAGAAACGTTTCCAATACGTTTCTGCCTAACACCGGATGTTTTCAAATGATGTGAAAAGTTTCTTATTTTTTAGAAATGTTTCTAAGGCGTTTCCAGGCGTTTCGCGTTTCCGAAACATTTCCGGTACGGAAACGTCACCCCGGCGGAGTTTCCGTACAACATAGATGTTAAGTTTAATAAATGAAGTGTTTGTTTTAGTTTAGAGGTTGAAATTGAAAATATGAAATGTTATTGATGTTATTGGGATGTTATTGTTGTGGGTGTTTTTTGGGGATGTTAATGTTAAATGTTAAAGCTGATGTGGCGCTGACGTGGACGGTGTTATTGGTGTTATGGTGTTATTGTTGTATATGCTCTAATACGTTTGCCTAAATAAAAGTGGGTGTGAGCGTGACTGTTGGGTAGCAACGTTCACCATTCAAGCTGCAATTTCGAGTTCGAATTCAGATTCCTATTTGCTTCCTGAATTCCGTGTTGCTCGTGCATAGGTTTCGATCTCGATTTCTATTCATTGGTGGGTTATTGTTCGTGAGCAGGTTAGGATTTTGGGTTGTTTGGTTGTGTGTACGTCGGGGTTTCGGGTTCCATCTTACCTCATTGAATCTCGGTACTCATATTCATACTAGTGTACGTCGTGTTCAGTTTCGGTTTCGATCCATCACTTCATCTGGAGGTATATCTTGAACTACAAATTTTATACGCTAAATGAAACTTTGCTATATCAACCTATGAAATAGATGCTAGTTAAAACATGTAAATTCTCATAAAATGTAAATATCTATACATGAAATCATGGAATGCCTATATAAATATTTGTTTATGTTTCGAAGAATAAGAATCTGTGGGATATATATAAACGAATGACATAAGAGGATTAGTCGCATAAAATAAAGAAATGTATAACATGATCGATCTCTATTCGGTTTTGCTTTCGAATACGTTTGATAGGTCCTTGGTGTTTTCATTAGAGCGTACATTTGATATGGGTCTATAAGAGCACAAGGTGTCATAACAAGGCTCAACTTCGTCGTCGCGCCACCTCAGCGCCACATCAGCATCCCATTTTTCCACAACTAACCACAACAAACCCCCTCCTCACTCATAACAAACCTCAACCTCTTCATTTGAGGCCCACCACTACCACAAACACACACTACACACACACACAAACACACCTCAGTAACATTATTAAATATCATTTGGTTTGTGGTTGTGTCAGACGTTCAAGCTCGTTGTGGTGACAATGAAGGGCTCGACGGCGAGCTCCTCCGGTGTGGCGGCGAGCCACGGCGAAAGGACACGTCGGACGGCGAGTTTGGATGGCGAGCCCACACCTTGTGCTCTAAGTTAACAAGGGCTGCATATGGGTCATTTTATGAATCTAGTTTGGCTCATTAACTGTGTGTGGGTGCATGATCATATAGGGCTATAAACATGTTAATATGTGCGTGTGTATTCAGAACCAATAAAGGTATAAGCGTTGGATTAAAACCAGTAAAGTGAAACGTTAGCAAAATATAACATATGTATGTAGCATAACATATGTATGTAGCATGTCTAGTAGGGTGAGTTTGAGGGTAATCGCGGGAATAACGGTTGAGTCTTTTTGTATTTTGAAAGCGTATCAGGATAGTTGAGTCGGGGGTTAATTATATTACGTGATTACTAGGTCGTAGTTGTATGCCGTTTGCACCACGAGCGAGGATAAAGATGGCTTGTCGAAAGGATAATTGAAATGTTAAAATGAAATAGAAACATGTACAGTACGATTTGATTAAAAAGTAAATTTGTTGCATGTTTAATATATTTCATATATTTTCACTTTCAACCCTCATATTTAAGAATTGGTCACATGCAAACCATGAACTATTATAAATTGACATATTATACCCTAGATTATCAAAATAATAATATTGAGTTTTTAAGTTTAAAATACTTGTCACTAATAACCCTAAACTTTGATGAATAAAACTTTGAACCCTAAATTATGATAAGTTGTTATTAACTCTAAAATATTGATACGATTTATATAAGAAATAAATCCGTTATGACTTATTGAGCTAATAAGTATGATACGAACCGTAATCCGTATAGATTCGTTGAAGAAGACGTGACGTTATTTCTTCGTGCTCACATTTTCATTTGCTTTCATTTGCTAAGGTACGGATATTCAGTCTCTTCTTCTAAAACATTATTTGTTCGTAAATATTAGTACATATATTCCGTCCTTTTTCAGTAAGGGCATCCTTTGGTATTGTGAACCATTATTGCTATTGATATCCGTTCTGTTATCTGATTGATATCCGTTTTGATATTCGTTTTGATATTTAATCTGCTATCTCATTATGATATTTGTTGGTTATCCGTTTGATATGATTCAGTTCAGTATTTGATATGATATGTTTCAGTTCAGTATTTGATTTGATATGATTATGATTGCTCTTGTATTGCCTAGCTTCTGTATCTGTATCCCTAGCCATGGAGGTACCATGGCCATGTCATTGAGGCACCGGTGGCATGACACTATCTGGGGCGGTGTGATTGGTCCCCGGCGTTCTCATTTCGTATATGCTTTGGCCATTATGATTTGTTTTGCAGGGAGCGTATGGATGCATCCTAGGTAATTTGTATCCGTATCTGTATCTGGTGATTGGTTGGTGTGTGTTCCTACACCCCATCACATTCTAGTACATTGTGAGCTAGCTACTCCATGTACAACTTTGGATTTGACGGTATAAGATTTATGATATGATTATTTGGCCTATTCATGTGGCATGCTTAGGCACTGGGTAGTGCACTCCGATCCTATGATATTTGTTATGTGCTCTATTTCAGTACTTGTCTCATATGCGTTTCGCATTCTGTTTCGTCTGACATGTTCTCAGCAGGCTCTTTTCCTTTCTTTGGGTTGACATGATTTGGTCCATTTCTCATTTTGATTATATTGTTACTGTATTGTTTATATCTGTTCACTGGGCTTTTTAAGCTCATCCGCACTTTCTTTTCTCTGGCGGCTAGTATTTTTAGCGGGATGCTGGGATTGAGAGTCGAGAGTAGGAGCGGTTAGAGACTGACCCTAGAGTTACCCTGTTATGAAAAACCTATGATTTTGACTTTTGTATTTTGATTTTCTTTTGTTTCATTTGTAATTGTAATCTTTTGGGTTTGTATGTTGGGGCATGGGTTCATGACTTGGTTTTGTAAGTCTTCCGCTTGCATGTATGTTCTGATTTGACCCCATAATGTGACACTCTGACCCTTGTCGGGTTGGAGTGTTACAATATCCATGCACTGATATAACCAATCATTATGTAAACGAGAAAATCGTTAAATTTGCTTTTGGCTCTCTCATGTAAATATTTTAGAAAACCAATTTATTGTTGAAGTAGACTTACATAAGAATTAGCGTATATTGTGGTTTTTCGGATCTTGTAGCACGGACATGCAAACCATCATATTTTATTCATGCTTTTAAAATTATTACGGAGTATCTCAATGGACCATACTTTGGCCCGCCTTTGTTGGCCCGTTTGCATTTTATGTACTTACTTATCTCCGGAACCTACCAACACAGACATAAACCTTTCCGTTCATAAGAAAAAATTCGGATGTTTGTTGTTTTTTTCAAGTGGGTATTGCAATATGGTGTTTTTTATGATGTATTGGGTATCTTTCTTTTTTATAAAGATTGTTTCTTGATTGGTTTTGTCAATCTTTTTGTAGGTTTTTAAAGTATCCGATTGAATTTAATTATCTCCTGCTCATTTAGGGGATGTGAATTTTGTTCTGGCCACCGTCGAAGATAACCTCTTCACCGACAGTAACACCAACCTTTATTAAAAGTACTCCTGTTCATCTCTATTTAACCTTTTATGTTTTAATTGTTTGGTTCTTTAAGAATAAACATATACTCTAATAAACATGTTTCGCCACTTTTTTGCAGGAATCGAATGTGTATATGAGAATATGGGGTAGAGGTGATTGGAAGAGCTAATGAGTAAAGAAGGGTGTACGATTGTTTAGGGTATGTAGTAGGCTTACCGTTCGATGGTCCCGTTACCTCACTTGAATTTTTTGTAATTTGTTTCCCCTTTTTTTTGCGCTATCTTTGTCGACTTCCGAACTAAGATGGCCACGCTTTGTTTTATATATATATCGTCATAACTGTAGATATTTACATCTCGGATCCCAAATTTGAATTACAAGAGGAGAAAAAGGAAATGCTTATTTTTAAGTCAAATAGGTGAATCTTAGGTTTCTATAACTATATGATAATATAAGTAAATTGTGGTCTTCATTATCTATGTTTATAATGCTTCTGAACAAAATTAAAAAGTTTTGGTTTATCATCATAGTAAAAGAATTAGGTATCTTGAGAATCTTCTTAGGGATATAATTTAGGCGATTGTTACAATTTAAATGGTCTGGCCACGCATATATGCAAAATGGCTGATGAAACTGTTTGAACGAGACTGGTATGGAGGATGTGCTGTTGTCAAGTAAGAGGGCCCGTGTTGAACGGCGTACTGATGGTTCTGGTACCTGTAAGTTATGGTTACCCTTTGTTGTTGTTGTGTTGTTTTTTTTGGTATATGTTCATTTTGTTCTCTCTCTATTTTCTTATCTCTTTTCAATCTTCCAGCGGATGTTGCCTACGCGGACACAGCTTCTATCGGGTTTCTCAGTAGAGGTGTGCTTTCTTTCTCAGATTCCGTGTACATGTTTTGTTGAAAGGTTTACTAGACTACATGGTTGTCCTTTTATTTTGTAACTCAGGATGTCGAGCTGTTAACCTGGATTTTGTTACTGGAACCGTTAGTGGATCAATAGATGGTGATGAAACTTTTACAAATATTGCGGCGTCTGACGTGTTGGGTGACGTGCATTTTAGTCGGAAGACGACGATCCTGGATATGAGTGCAGGTAGTTTTAGATGGTTAATCGATTTAGTGCTGTGTTTTGGACAGTTGTATGATTAACAAGCTGCTCCCATGCATGCATTTTCATGGTTATAGGTAATAGCTGTGTCGTACCTACTGTCCATGGCCCGTGTATTTTACCTGATAGTGCGACGCCAGTTTTGTAAAGACGTGAGTAATTTGCCCTTTAACCAGTGCATATTGGGTTTCATGTTTTTACCTTTTCTGTGTTGCATTATTTGTGTAGGGCTGTCCGTGTGTTTATGGTGCCTTTTTTCTTAATGAACGTGTAATCCATGCAGAAAAAGATCCAGAGAAGTAAACCGAGTTCATCGTGATAAGTCACGGCACGATGAAGAGATTCAATCGGAATTATTAACCGACAAACAGTCATATTTTTCGATCTCATCAGATCCATTTTCGGTAAATTCCTATACATGTTCATCATTTTTTTACAGTTATCAACACCTAACTAACTATAACTTTATTTTTATAATGAAAAGATAGTATGTGAATGTGTAGATCTTTAGATCTGGTGTATGTGTAATATCATACTGTGTAATTTGTTATGGATCTAAAATGAAATGTGTATTGTGTGTGTTAGTGTGTGTGTTTATTTTTTTTTTAATTAAATTGGGATGGATGTTAAGTGAGTTTGGAAACTGCAATTAGCGTAGGGAGTTTTTTATTATTATTATTTTATTTATTTATTTTTAAAGGAAAAAGTATAAAAAAGGGGGGGGGGGGGGGGGGGGGGGTGATTTGTAGATTCGGCAAAGGAAAGAAACGGTTTACTTTGCCCTAAGGTTAAAATATTTGCATACCAGATTTGGGTGTACGTGGTGTGGTTTTTGTTCTATGATTTTATTAGGTACTACGTACAATACTTAAATTCAATTTAGGGTTTTGTTTACTTGATTAGGTTGCTGAATTAGTTGGTTTTGTTTTTTCAGAAAAAAATACAATGTTAAATGGGTTATTTCTTAGATTGTGGTAAATTTTATGGTTTTTATTGTTGTGTAACATGATGAAAAATGAATACCTGGATTTTTTTGGGTCTTTACAGGAGCTCCGTGTGTATCTGAGATCATGGGGTAGCAGTGTTTGTAAGAGCTAATGGGAAGAATGTGTTCATATTCCATATCGACAAACTAAACTTACTTGCCTTTTGCAGGTACAACATACTTTTATCTAGAATAAGTGAATAAATCACCTTTATTTATTTAAGATTTTAGTATAACGTTTCACTAGAGGTCCATAATTGTCATGATACGTTACATCAAATGAACACACTTTTATTTGTAGCACCGTTTTTGCTTGCTGATCGGGATTGAAAAATTCACGGGGATCACAAAACTCAGAACATGTTGTGTTCTGTTTTGGGCTCTCTAAATAATGCAGCCGTAAGGAACTGAGAAGTGGTTAAGTGCCACACACACAAATACTGACAACTCACACTCTACAAGCCAAGGTAAGTTAATATAACAGTTTCTGCAGACTTTACCCGCCCCATTTAACGAATTTTTTTGTCACTATTTACTAAATAATAGGCATCTATTCATTTCATAGGAAACCTTATTCTGAAGGTATCCTGTTGAATGGCTTTTAATCTCATCGTCTGCTTTTATTTACGTGTGCAGGTTACCAAAGCAACCAGTTGCATAACACACTAAAGGACTTTTGTTATTAAGGTTGCGATTCGTCTGAACTGAACGTGCCACATCAGGTTATCTCCCTAACTTATATTGCTTTTATAGAGGTTTATTGTAAAAAGGATCCAATATGGAAAAGGATTAAGGGCATTGACTTATCTCCCTACCTTATTCCCGTAATTCAAATAGCATCGACTTTCCTCTGAAAAGTTGAACCGATAAAGAGTAGATAACTCCTACGACTACTTTGTTTGATGTTCGGCTAGACTTTTCAAAATTGCCATTTTGGTAAATCCCGAAACTATTTTGGTTTGCTATTTGTATTTTGGCCGCACGTACAGTACCGAGGAACGGCCTCCGGCCGACACGTGCAAATATACGGACAGCGTGCACTATACTTTCGGGTACGCCTCCTTTTGTTGTGAACTACCACTGTACCTTAGAAATATGTATAGCCCCCTGAAAAATGAAAGCTTATTGTCAATTTACCTTCGAACTTGCATTTAATTTTACATTTGAACTGGATTTATAGTACGCTTAATCAGATGGGTTTTGGAGCAAGCGTTTGCGGGGAATTCAGGTAAAAATCAAAGATTAGAAAGCATGGAAATTATTTACTTATATTGCATATGTCAACGACACTGAAACTGATTTGTAAACAGAATTTAGCTTATAGGTTTAGGAACAAGTAGGAATTTGTCATAAGTTATGGTATGAAATGGGTACTTAAAAGTTAAATCAATTAACGATTTAGCATGTGTGGATTTCATACAGAAGGTTTACCCTTTTTTTAAGGACTATTAAACATAGGTATACTTTAAATGTCCATTACTCTACTAATCTGGTGCTAGATTATTTATGATTATGTGATTCTTAAGAGTTAAAAACGCATAAATGCTTGATGTACTACAGGTGTTGTACTATGATGGTACTATATATTTCAATCTTTGGCCTTTTTTTTCTCTATAGGCACAGGAACACAAGTCGTCTTCATATGAGGAAATGTAGCAGCTCAGAAAGTAAAAGACCTAGTAGTCCGGTAAGGGAAGGTAGTGAAGCAAGGCGTGCAAAAAATGAGCAATGGAACAGGCTAACGGAGGAAGCAAGTATGTATTTCGATGACCACACTATATGTAAGAAGAAAAACAAGTACTATTATAAACTTACCGAGACCTTTTGACAAACTTTCCAGCGCTATTTGATAAATCATGTATAGTTACGTATAAGGCTGGAACGGTACAGACTTTTATTATCTCACAGTTTGGTTTACTCCACTTCCATTTAACAAGATACCGGCATAAATTGGTTTCCATTATCTCTATTTTGAGGGTCGTTTAGATGTATAGACAGGTTTTTATTTAGCACAATGCAAATACTAGGTTGTTGCTGAATTTTCTTTTATTTTTTTTAGCTCACTTCAGAAATGGGTATGCAATGGGGAACCACATTGCATCGCAGGTTATCTTCATGTTGCTAATATTTGTATATTTCAGGTTTTACTTATCAGTTCAGACTAACAATTGTTTTTTTAAATGTAGGGTCATGAAAGGCAGGTCACGTCACGGGTAAAAAAGTCATTCCCAGGGTCATATACTCATATATGCAAGGTCAGACGTTGGGTAGAAACGGTCCAATGCCACAGGGGCTTTCTGGCATTCTAGACAGCTATCAGCATGTATTGGTTTACTTTGATGTTAAATTAGTATAACCACAATGTATCAAAACACCCCCGCCGCATCGCGGCGGGTTCAAATTTATTACTATGTTTACCCGATTAGTCTATTGTGCTAAAGAGAGGAAAAACAAAAGGCTGTTTAGGTATTATTACAAAGAGAGCTCTTTTTACATTCAGATTGTCACTAGTACTAAGAGCGCGTGCGCACACACTAGAGAACGTTGTTTGTATCTTATGTACTTATAAACATGTCCAAACCATCTTAGATTGGGCATCTTCAATTCAATAATGTCCTTTTTGGCATATTGCTTAGTTTGTAACGAGAGGTTAGGGTTAGAAATGTGTATGTTTTATGTTATAAAGATACGTCTCTTTTTATTGAGAAATAAATAAGAAAGAAAAAAAAATGAGAAATGTAGAATGGACTTTTTAATTTTTTAGTTAAAATTTAAAAAATGAGATTTCACTGTTTAAAGATTGCTGAAAAAAATGTTGCTAAACAGGTTTTCAATTTTTTCCATTTTCTGATGAAAATTTTTCTGGAAAAATAGAGTATTTTTTTTCCAACCAAACGCAACCTATGTTTGTAGTTTCCCTTGTTAAAGTAGGAAATACAATTTTTGTGTTTTGTAGCGAATTTGATCTGGAACATTTGATTTGAACGCATTCTATTTTCTTTGTTTTGTACAAAATATTTTATGAAAAACAAGGGTGTTTCCTTTTAACTAAACGCACCCTATTATGGTTGCTTTTAGTTAGAGGAAAACATATATGTTTTTCACAAAATGTTTTGTATAAAACAAAGAAAACAGTGATCGCGTTCAAATCTCTTTATTTCCAAAAAATCTCTACAAAACACAAATCCCTTATTTTTTAACTTAACAAGAAAAATTACGAAACAAAATTTTGTTATTTCCTCGTTTTCCTTTGTAACGCAAGGTTCTCACTTCCATTCTTTAAAACATAAAATACAATCATCAACTAAACGCGTTTTTTATATTTTTAAGTATTTTAAAAATATATATATATATATTTTCAAATTTCTATAAAATTAAAGATAGAAAGTAAGAGATTTTCTCAAAACTAACGTATTGTAGTCTAATCAAAATTGGCATGAGAAATAAATAATGATCTAAATATATAAATGACTAGAATATACGATATGATCTAAACGAGCGTGGATGCCCGCGCGTTGCTGCGGAATCTTTTTTTTTTTTTTTTTTTTTTTTTTTTTTTATTTAATATTTTTTTTTGTGTGTTTAATTATTTTTTTGTTAGAGTGGGAGTGTTTATTATTGTTAGATATTTGACATGAATTGGGTTTGTTAATAACAAAAGTATAAATGGGCCGAGTATGGGTTTTTTTTTGGGCTTCGGTTTACATAAAAAAGGGGGTTAAAGTGTTTGTCTTGTTCTATTCTTTGTCACTGTATATGTAAGAACTTTCTAGCATCAACAGTGAATGGTTTCTGTGCACATCTATTTTTTATATTACATTGGATGACTTTTGTGTACATCTATAAAGTAATAAAATATATAGCCGACCGTATGTTTGTGTGAACAGTAAAGTGTGAAACACACTTTAGCCAATGACCAGTTGCCACACTTTTGTATTTAACAGTGGCCTTTGTAAAGTTACTCAATGGACCAATAAGAGATTGCCAGAATCACATGTGTCTAGGAATTCCTTATACGGTCACAAAACGGCTATTAGTATATATATATATAATTTAATCTGTTTGAGGAATTCAAGGAATTTGATCTCCAATTGGCCTAGATCATCTCAAAATCTTTTACATAATAAAGGAATTATATTATTTTTCATTTTTATTAAAAAAATAATTAGGCTAATAGGAGAGCTCGATTTTGCCACGTAAGCAAAATCGTGTGATGTGATTAGTTAATAAAAGTCAAAACTAAATTGATTTTGGTCAAAATTTAATAAATTTGCTGGAGAAATTTGGTTGATAAAAAAAACACATAAAAATATAAGTGTCAAATTTGTGAAAAAAAAAGAGGTAATTAATAAAAATTTAGTGGTTGAATTTTTTAAAGTTATATAGAGTTAAGTGTAATATTATGAGCCTCCATTTTTTTAATAACTTTAGATTATAAACAAATACCCCCTTATACTTTATATCATTTATACATCTTAAAAAAATTAATGTATATGTTGTTTTAAAATAACAACATATAAATTTGCATAAGATTATAAATATCAATTTTTTTACTATATACATTTAATAATGACTCATTTATTTCATTTTTAAAAGTTTAACCTATGTGGACACGAGTTTACATTTTAAATACGGCTAAATTAATGAAAACGGGAATATAATTATCAAATTGTAGGCACGGGTTACTTTAACTCATGTAATTCTTATTTATTTATATAAGGATATCTAAAAAACATTTTTAAAAAACTTTAAGGAGTATACTTTAAATTACTGAAAACGAGAATATATATATCAAATTGTAAGCACGGGTTATGTTGGGATATAGAAAGTCAAAGAGCTGAAGAGTCAAAGTACTGAAGTCAAAGTACTGCTAAAAAAGGAAGTCAAAGTACTGCTCGTTCATCAAAGTACTGCAAGGTTAAAGGACTGTTATGCAAAATCGTTAAGGATTATTATGTAATTCTAGAATGTTCTAAGTTTAGTTTAGTATTACTTGTCGTACAAGGTTTGTAATTGTAAACCGACTAGGGTTATCCTTAAGCCTATAAAAGGACCCCTAGGTTGGCATTAGATATATACGTTTTTAGAGAGTACGATATTAGACTATTAGAGTTGTTAAAGAATCTGTATAACAAGCAGGTTCTAAGTATTAATAAAATCGTTAAAAGTTAAAGTTAATTCTTCTTAAGCTTTGTTAAGTAAATTCCGCATACTTAATAGAGTTAGTTCAGTGTTTCATTGTTAGTGACTTAGGATTTATCCGAGGTTATTAAACCCTTATAAGCTATATAAGTTAGTTTGGTTAGAGTACATCGATCCAACAAGTGGTATCAGAGCTTGTGTGGAAACTCTGATTAAGAAGAAACCCTTTCAAAACCCTAAAGATGTCGACTGAAGTTGCACCACCACCATCCATCACCTCACTCAGAATACCTATTATCAAGAAGGGAGAGTACGATCTCTGGAGCATGAAGATGAGGCAGTGCATTGCTATTACAGACCATGCTCTGTGGAATGTCATTGTCAATGGTAATGAAGTTGTGGAAGAACCTGTAGAAGTTCCTGGACAACCTAAACCACCTAAGGCCGTTTTGCCAGCTGCTACAATAAGAAATCAAGAGAAGGCTCTCAACATACTTTTGTCTGCTATTCCTGATGGTCACCTACTCAAGTTTGATGACGCTAAGGATGCAAAACAGTTATGGGCTGCTCTCAAAACTAGATTTGGAGGTAATGATGCTTCCAAGAAGATGCACAGAAATCTGTTGAAGCAACAGTTTGAAACTTTCACTTTTGGTGAAAGAGAAGGTCTTGATGCTGCCTATGATAGATTTCAAAATCTCCTCAGCATGTTAGAGTTATACTAGGCAGAGGTATCTGTTGAAGATGCCAATCTGAAGTTCTTAAGGAGTTTGCCATCTGTATGGCATGTGATTGCAACTATGATCAGAGAACAACCTGGTTTGGACACTATGGACTTTGATGATCTCTACAACCATATGAAGGTGTATGAGCATGAGATGAATGGCCAAACAAGTTCAAAGTCTCACAGTATAGCTTTTGTGTCGTCTGAAAAGAGAGGCAGTACTTCCACTAAAAGTACTACTTATCCTACTCAAAGTACTGTTTCTCAAAGTACTGCATATCCTGCTCATTCTATCACAACCATGACCAACCCCACATCATCACCAACAAACACCATCCATTCTGATGAAGTCGTATGCTCATTCTTTGCTCAGCAAGCCACTCTAACTGTTACCTATAAAGAAGATTTGTCACAAATTGAAGAGGATGCTCTTGAAGAAATTGATATCAGGTGGCAAGTTGCTATGATCACTGCTAGAATCAAGAAGTTCATGAAGAAAACAGGAAGAGGCATTGACTTCAAACCCAAACAGGGTATCACCTTTGACAAGTCAAAGATTGAATGCTTTAACTGTCAAAAGACTGGACACTTTGCAAGGGAATGCAAGTTTGCTAAATATCAGGCAAACAGGATGACTGAGAAACCTAAGCTTGAATTAAAGGAAATCCCTATAACAGAGACAAACGCTTTGGTTTCTCAAGAAAATCTATCAGAGGTTGACTGGAGTGCTGAATTTGATGATGAACCAGTAACCTACTGTATGGTGGCAATGGAAGAGTTTGATTGGAGCACAACTTTTGATGAGGAACCAGGATTTGCTGCTATGAAATCTAGAGATGGTCTTGGAAGCTTTGATTAGAGCATGGAGAGTGAAGATGAACCTGTTCTGATGGCTTTGGTAGCTACTTCACCAAGTTTACCCCCTATCTCTGAGGTATGCTCTAAGTGTCATGATTTTTATCAAAATGTGCTTACTGATTATGTTACTGAAAGAGATAATTGTAGAAGGGCTAGGTCTGAGGTAGCTGGTTATCAAATTACTTTAGAGTCAATGGAATCCAAAATAATAACACATGAAAATAATGAAATGGCTTGGGCAGAAAAGTATGAACAACAGGATTACCAATTAAAACTAAGTGAATGGAAGTTAGGATGTAAGGTCTCTGAATTAGAAAAGATTACTAAAGAAAGGGATGAGTTGTTAGAAAAGTTTGCTGCTTGAGGACAATCTGGCCTTTCACATGTTAGTTTTGTTGAAAAACTGAAAAGAACACACATTAAAACTGGTCTAGGTTTTGGTATGGACTTTAGTAGCATAGAAGAAAACCCACTTAGTGATAAGGACCAACTTGATTTTGAGGATATAACAACTAGTGATGATGAACTTATTAACTATGTAGACACATCTAGTAATGAGGAATCAATTAGTCAACCACCTCCTGAATTTAAGAAAGACAATGGTTATCATGCAGTTCCTCATCCCACTGGAAGTTTTCAACCACTAAGGGCAGATGTTTCTCGTTTTGGAGTAGACAATCTAGAGTTTAGGAAAAAGCTTATTGGTCAATCTAATTCTGAAACCTCAAAAGAAACAGCTGAGAAACCTAAGGAAGATCATGTTAAGAGCCAAGCAGTAACTTCAACTCAAAGTACTGCTACACGTTCAACAGTACCTTTAAGAAAACCTTTTCAAAATACTGCTAAACCTTTTTGGGATAGTTTTGGTCAAAACAGTTTTCATCATTCACCAAAAAGACAGGATAGGTTTGGTCATACACATAGAGGAAGCAATTTTGGGATTACAGGTCAAAATTGTGTTTTGTTTGTTATAGTCCTGATCATTTGATTAAGAACTGTGACTTTCACTCAGAATATCTAAGAAAATTCCCAAAGACCAGATAAACCAACCATAAGCCTAGGGAGAATAAACCAGTCTGGAATCACTCACATAGGGTTAACTATAGCAACTTCTCACAAGACTATAGGTACCCTCACCAGAGAAGACCTTTTTTAAAACCTCCAGTACCCTCAAACACTTTTCAAGGTACTGTCAAGCCAAAAGTTTCACAAACAGTACCTTCTCAAAGAACTGCTCAGTTTTCACCAAACACTTTTTGGAATGGGAACCCTAGGAGATCTAATTACTATCAATCTAGAAGGCGTTACACCTCAAAAAGAGTATATAGATCAAAGAGTCCTACACAAAAAGTTAAAACCAGTTGGGTTAAGAAAGAAAGTACTGATGGGGAACAAACAGTACTTTCATCAAGCAAGAGTGAAACTGAGATTTTTGTTGAAAATAATAAAGAGAATTTGGATGAAAAAGAGATTTTTATTGAAAAACCAACACAAGTTTTGGAACAACCAAAGATAATTGATCATGTGCTTAAGGATAGTGGAAATTACATACTTAAAGAATTGAAGTATGTAACTCCACAAGGGGAACACAAGTCAATAATGGCTTGGGTTCCTAAAATTAACTAACTCTTTTATCTTTGTGCAGGGCAACCCAGAAGAGGAGCTTAAAGATCATTTAATTGTGGATAGTGGTTGCTCTGGAAGCATGATAGGAGACAAAGAGATTCTGTCAGATTTTAGATTTTATTGTGGAGGAAGAGTTGCATTTGGGAATGATGCTAGTGGAGGAAGAATAACTGGCAAAGGAACCATCAAGGCAGGAAGCATAGATTTTGAGAATCTTCATTATGTAAAGGAGCTCAAGTTCAATCTTTTTTCAGTTTCTCAGATATGTGATAAGAAGCACCTTGTGTTATTCACTGACACAGAATGTCTCATTCTTTCCCCTAAGTTCAAACTTGTTGATGATAACTTGGTATTACTGAGACTACCAAGAACCAATGATGTGTACAGTCTGGATATGAAGAGTCTTCACTCTTCTGAAAGAGTAACATGTTTAGTAGCAAAGGCAACACTTGAAGAAGCACATCAGTGGCATAGAAGATTAGGCCATGTGAATTTCAAGAATATCAACAAGCTGGTTAAAGGAAATTTAGTTAGAGGTTTACCTTCCAAAACATACAAGAATGATCACTCATGTTTGGCGTGCAAGAAAGGTAAACAGCACAAAGCTTCATGCAAGAAGATTGATGAAAGAACCATTAGAGAACCTTTGGAGCTGCTGCACATGGATTTGTTTGGACCTGGTTCTGTTGCTAGTCTAAACAAGAAGAAGTACTGTCTGGTTGTGACAGATGATTGCAGTAGATTTAGTTGGGTATTTTTATTGGGTTTTAAAGATGACACCTTTGATGCTATTCATGATCTTATAATAGCCCTTGAAAATCAATTAAGACTCAAAGTCAGAGGTATTAGATGTGATAATGGGACTGAATTCAAGAACAAGCTTATGGATGAGTTTTGTGCTAAGAAAGAAATCAAGAGGGAGTTTAGTATTGCTAGAACTCCACAACAGAATGGCGTTGCAGAAAGAAAGAACAGAACTTTGAATGAAGCAGCCAGAACAATGGTTGCAGATTCATTATTACCTATTCAATTTTGGGCTGAAGCTGTAAGTACTGCTTGCTATGTGCTTAATAGAGTATCAGTCACCAAACCTCAGATGAAGACACCTTATGAGTTGCTGATGGGAAACAAACCCAACATTCGATTTATGAAGCCTTTTGGATGCCTTCTAACTATTCTCAATACAATTGATAATCTGGGAAAATTTGATGGCAAGTCAGAAGAAGGATATTTATTAGGATACTGCACCAACATCAAAGGATTTATAGTATACAACAGGGTCACCAAAAAAGTTCAAGACTGTCTTCATGTTGAATTTTTAGAAGATCAAGAAAATCAGAAGGGTAAAGGTCCTGATTGGATGTTTGATCTTGAGGTTTTGACTCCTTCTATGAATTATGTACCTGTTAGAGAAGAAAATCAAGTTGTCCACAAAGAAGATGATTTACAGTACATTATTCATGGAGTCAATATTAGACCTGATGCTATTCCTGATGAAGAACCTATAACTGTTGAGAATGAGAAAAGTACTGATGAACCAAAATCCTCATTGTCTGCTGAAGATCAAGCTCTCCAAGATGAGCTTGCTAGGATGCTTTTTCAAGAAACAATTGCACAACCTTATGATGATGATCTAAGAAGAATTATGAAGAAGCAAAGAAAAAAGGTAAGTCTACCGAATACCCTTACAGTACTTTGGATTACAGTACTTTGGATCAAAGTACTGCTGCACCTGTTAACAACACTTTGGATGATTTGGACGATCCTAACATGCCTGGCTTAGAAGATACTGATGATGAGTTTGAAGATGAAGGTATTTTCTCAGATTCCAATGAAGATGCTGATTTCACAAATTTGGGTGATAATTTTGAAGTTCCACAGACTCCTATCTTAAGAGTTCATAAGAATCATCCTACTGATCAAATCATTGGACCCTCTAATTCTTGAGTGCTTACCAGAACCAAAGCTAAGGGTTTTTCTAAACCTCATAATGCTTTACTTAGCTTTGTATATAAACAGAACAGGCTGAATCACAAGGATCATCAAACATGCTTATTCACTTGTTTTATCTCTCAAGAAGAACCCAAGAATATAGCTCAAGCATTAACTAAAGAGAGTTGGGTTGAAGCTATGCAAGAAGAACTTCTTCAATTCAAACTTCAAGAAGTTTGGGTACTATGTGATCTACCAGATGGTAAGAAAGTCATTGGTACAAGATGGGTGTTCAGAGTAAAGAGAGATGAAAGATGGAATGTCATCAAGAACAAAGCAAGGTTAGTAGCACAAGGCTACATACAGGAAGAAGGAGTAGATTATGATGAAGTGTTTTCTCCTGTAGCAAGGATTGAAGCCATTCGAATATTCCTTGCTTTTGCATCATATATGGGATTTCAGGTTTATCAAATGGATGTCAAGAGTGCCTTTCTTTATGGCAAGATTACAGAGGAGGTCTATGTCAAACAGCCTCCTGGTTTTAAAGATCCTATACATCCTAACAAAGTCTACAAAGTTGTTAAAGCTCTTTATGGTCTTCATCAAGCACCTAGAGCTTGGTATGAGAGACTCTCCACTTTCTTACTGCAACATGGTTACATGAGAGGAGCAATTGACAAGACTTTGTTTATCAAGAGAGATAAGAAGGATATCATGCTGGTCCAAGTTTATGTAGATGATATCATCTTTGGAGCTACAAAATAGTTCATGGTAAAGGAGTTTGAGCAGCTGATGCAACATGAATTTCAAATGAGTTCAATGGGTGAATTGACTTTCTTTTTAGGACTTCAAGTTAAACAGTCAAGAGAGGGCATTTTCATAAGTCAAGACAAGTATGTTTCTGACATTCTTAAGAAGTTTAATTTTGATGCTATGAAGCTAGTCACTACACCTATCAAGTCTATCAGCTTATTGGGCAAGGATGAAGATGGTCAACCTATTGAAGTTAAGTTGTACAGATCTATGATTGCTTGTCTTATGTACTTAACTGCATCTAGGCCTGATATCATGTTTGCTGTCTGTTTATGTACAAGATATCAAGTCTCACCAAAGGTCTCCCATTTGAATGCAGTAAAGAGGATTTTTAGTTATTTAAAACAACAACCTAAGTTAGGGTTGTGGTATCCAAAGGATTCACCTTTTCACTTGGAAGCTTTTTCAGATAGTGATTATGCAGGTGATAACTATGATAGAAGATCAACCACTGGAGGATGCCAGTATCTTGGAAGAAGATTAGTCTCATGACAATGTAAGAAGCAAACTATTGCAGCAACATCATCCACTGAAGCAGAATATGTGGCTGCTGCAAGCTGTTGTGGCCAAGTCTTATGGATGCATAATCAACTCTTGGATTATGGGTTCAACTTCAAGAATACTCCTATCAACATTGATAATGAGAGTACAATTTGCATTGTGAAGAATCCAGTTTATCATTCCAAGACCAAACACATTCAGATTAGGCATCACTTTATCAGAGATTGTTATGAGCATAGGCTCATTAATGTTGTCAAGGTTCACATAGATGACAGTGTAGCTGATCTACTCACAAAAGGATTTGATGTTTCAAGATTCAATCATTTGGTGGTGAGTATTGGAATGATTAATTACTAAGCTACATTTAAGGGGATGACTGATTAGTTAATTAGACAGTCCTATGCATTGCTTGAGGGGAGGCAATTCAATGCCTATTTTGTGTTTTTGCAATTGTAAAGAAGAGCATGAAAAAGTACTGCTTTTTGGTTATATGAAAGTACTGCACTGAAAGTACTGCTTTGGAAAGTACTACACACGTGGAAAGCACTACTTGTCTTATCAACGTACTGTTCCAACGGTCAAAAAGAGGGGTAAAATTCAAATAACGGTAACTTTGTTATTATGGGATGTGATTTTTTAAATCTCACCTATAAATAACTACTCTCCGATTTTCCCTCTTATCTTTATACTTCTCAATCTTTTCCATATTTCTCTCTCTTTTAAATTTACTATTCATCGAACCACTTTCTTTGTTAACAAACAATCAATGGCGAATCGAAACACAGTTTCTAAACACAACATGGTGGCTAATTTGGATAAAATTGAAGCTAATGTCACATTCCATGACATTATTGATTTTCTCACTGGATCTCCAATCAGTTATGCACTTTTAGTAAAACCAGATGTTATTGAGCCATGGATTCAACAGTTTTAGGCGACTGCTAGAACTCACATGGAGAATGATGAGTCATATATACAGGCTAAGGTTGCTGGGAAGGTCATTAGAGTTACTAAAGCTTCAATTCGAGAAGATCTATTGTTTGATGATGAGAAGGAGCTATATGTTTTGACAAACAGCTTCTTTGGGATACTTTAAGAGACATTGGGTATGAAGGGTCGTTAACTGAAACAACATTCAAGAAACCCTTGTTTAGTCCGCATTGGAAGTACTTGGTACATGTATTACTTCATTGTATCAGTTCTAAGAGTACTTCATGGGAGCAATTTGGATCTAATATAGCATCTGCTCTAGTGGGTTTGGCTACTAATCGTATCTTCAAATTTTCAAGACTCATTTTAGATGGTATGATATCTCACATTACTCATGGATCACCCCGGCTAATGTATCCAAGATTTATTCAAGTTTTCTTGAATAAACAACTTCATGATGTACCAAAACCTTCAAGCTTATTACCAGTTGTGGTACAACCAGCAAAGATTTTCACCTTCATGGCTAGAAAGAGTGATAAGTTTACTGGAAGGAACACTCCCTTGACTACTTCAATGATGAAAATTGTTCAAGCAATTCGAGATGAGGCTGCTGCAAGTGAAGAACGATAAGGTACTGCATCATCTCAAGGTACTGCTTTTCAAGGTACTGCTTCACAAGGTACTGATATACAAGAAGATACTGCAGCTTTGCCTTCACCATCTCCACAAGTATCTTCTCATGGTGATTCAGAACCAGAGGTAAACCCACCATCCTCTCCCAATTATTACACTTCAACAGATAGGCTTCAAACATCTGGAGGAGATGAGGGAGATGTGGCTTATGAGGGTGAAGTTCTGGATAACTATGCTTTGACAAGGGAGCTAGTAAGATTGAAGAAAGATTTTGATATTCAGGTTGCACAATTAGTGAAGTTGAAGAACAAACATAGACGATTAAAGAATTTGTCTGGCCTTTAGTACAACATCACAGATTGTGGGTCAAGGCTGAAAAGAAGAAAAGGAAGAAGTTTCAGAAGACTTCCAAAGGCAAAAAAGGTTCAACAGCAATCTTCTATTCAATTGGGGAGGAATATGGAGTAAGATAATTTGAAAGAAGATGCTGATTTTTATGCAGATAAAGAAGATGAACCTCAAAGTACTGAAGCACAAGTAAACATTGAAAGTACTGAGCCTAAAGGAACTGGAGTTCTCAATACTGGTGTACAAAGTACTGCTGATCAAGGTGCTGCTGATCAAGGTACTGCTGCTCTTCAAGGAACATATAGACAAGAGCTTATTACACCAAGGGTATTAGATTTTGAAGAAGAAGTTGGTCCTTCAACTGTTATACATAAAGAAGAAGCCGGTCCTTCCACAGTTTTACAAGAAGAGGAAGCTGATACACCTATGGTAGAGCGTACTGCAAGTGATGATGAGACAGTTGCTCAAATTTTACAGAATATATCAAGACCAAGAGGTGTTAGTATTCCAAGAGTTGCTGAAGAACAAACTCAAGATTCTCAACCTGTCTTAGATCCTAAAGACAAAGGTAAAGTAAAATTGGTTGAAACAAAGAAGAAGAAGCTCACTTTGGCTGAAATAAGAGCTATTGAAGTGGCTAAGAATGAAGCTGCTGCTAGAAAGCTACAAGCTAAGTTGAATGCTGAAATTGATCAACCAGTGAAGGAATCTAAAGCTGCTATATGATAAGGTTTTAAAAGGTACCTTTTTGAGGGGTCGTTTAAGCCCTTATTTGATCACTTTTGTATCCATTATTGCTTAATATCGTTCCTTTTCACTTTTTAGGTCTCTTGAAGGCAAAATGCTTGAATGACACTTATTTGGACGAAAAGGCGCGATTATATGAAGAAAATGGCCAAAGTCATAATCGAGACACTCAAAGCTGCTGAAAACATAAGGTGACGGCGTCAGGTGTTAATTGTGACACCGTCGGAGGATCTTTGTGACGGGACAGAAACCAAAACTCCCATTTTCAAGTGACGACGTCAAGTTATAAAAGAGTAGGCCGTCGCAACTCAGACGGCCTAGATGTAATCCAGACGGCGTCAGAAGCTGAAGAGGATGGCGTCACAAGCATAAGGTGATGCCGTCGCAAGTCTAACGTGGCCAAGACAAAACCCTAATGACGACGACACGACGGCGTCACAAAACATAAAGTGACGCCGTCGCATGTGTAATATTATATATAGGATCCGAATTTTTCAGTATTAAGTGTGTAGTCTTTTGGAGTAAAAACCTAAACCGAACCAAGGCTGTCTTGTACAGTATTTTAGGGTTCCAAACCCTATCTTACACCAAGATAAGTGTTTTACTTCATTAATACAATTGTGTCTTTGATTATTTGTGTGTATGCTTGCATGTTTTCCATGTCCGGCTAATTTACTTGTGTGTTTGCTTAGGGAATATGAAACTTAATTATTGAATATTGATTGGTTGTTTCTTATCTTAGTTGATTAATGATCTAGTAATGCGATAGGTCATTCGTTGTGTACTTAATGCTTGATTAAATCTTTGTGAACCTTAGAATATGACTCCTTGAGTAGTTGTAAGCTAAACCATCCAAAGAGTGCCTTAGAGTAAGAGTTTATTATCCCTAGTGGGTTTTGTAGACGAGACCCTTTGGTAAGTTCAAAGAGTTATGTTAGGAATTAGAAATTCCCGGTATTAAAGAGTCGGTCACCTCAAGTATATGTAATCGTTAGAAAGCTCGTAGTCGTAGTGATTCTAAAGTCAAGTAGTATTTAGTTAAGTAACACCGTGGAGGACGGACGGGTCTTTACCCACTGTATGCCTGATCCACAGCCCGATGTGTGGCGAGTTATGTAAGACTATAAATACTCTCTACCTCCCAAGGTAGAGAGTTGGAGCTCATAATAATATCTTTCACTTTCTCTCACTAAGTTCCCTAAACCTCTAACTTTCTCTCTCTAGAATTCCATCTATATGCTACTTTGTGTTATGGTTTGATGTGTATGTGAAAAGTTATATCTTACAATTGGTATCAAGAGCCATGGTTAGATCAGTTTCTACACGTTCTATACTAGATTGGTACCGAGAACTATGGTTAACATTCTATATTGAAAAGTGTATGTGTAGTTTGGTATTGTGTTTCATCGTATATCTACCTTAAGATCTCTCTCTTTCAATCTCCAAATCCCTTGAATCACTCTCTTTCACTTTCTATAATAATACTCGAGGTTGAGAGATGGAACCCTCCATCTCTCATAAATATCAGAATGTATTGAGCGGTGTGTAGCCCGACACCTAGTCCGTATGTCACCC
>BPTQ01000006.1:103569856-103684036 GCA_019973895.1 Chrysanthemum seticuspe
TGAATACTTTAGAGTGTATCATGAGTATCTGTAAGAGTAGACCAAAGTAGAACTTCACGAGTTTAAGCAGTATCTCAACCCTAATAGACAGAAGGTATCAATTAAGACTAGGACTCTCTTCGTAGAACTGTAATAGGGTATGACGGAAACGTAGCCACAACACTAACTAGTCGAACATCTACAGAAATCCTTCTGGAACTTCTTGTTACAATCTTCGGGACTATAGACGTAGCTTAGAGAAAAAGAGGAATAGTAGTTCGAGTAGTATGTAAGACGAATTTGAGCACTTCAAGATGAAACCAGATGAGAATGTCTATGAGTACTATGTGAGATTTCATAAGTTGGTTAATGACATGAGGAACATCAGAATGACTATGCCTAACATTCAGTTGAATTCAAAATTTGTGAACAACATGAATCCCGAATGGCACAAGTTTGTTACCGCTGTGAAGCTTACTAAAGGATTGAAGAACACAAACTATGAGCAACTCTATGCCTTCCTCCTTCAGAATGAGAGACATGCTATGTTTGAAAAATTGATTCTCAATCAGTTCAAAACTAACCCGGGAGAGACAAGCTCGTCTAATGATTCAACTGCCTTCTACTCAAACATCGGAATCACAACCAAAGCTTCACAAGTCATACCCTTGGGTAATGGTAATCACAAACTCATTCCTGATCCTATGTACAAACAAGCTGATGCTGATGCACACGTGGGAAGCTTCATTAATCAACTAGCTCTTCTGATTAGCCAAAACATGAATTCTCTCCCACAAACCAACAACAACCTCAGAACAGCATCTAACCCACACAATCAGGCTACTGTTAAAGATGGAAGGATCGTGGTGCAACCAGTTCAGGAAAGACAGTATGATCAGGGAAGGGGTGGTGCTGGTAGAGGTTATGTGGGCAATCAGAATCGAGGAAGGAATGGTAACCAAGGTCAAGCTAAGCCGATCAAATGCTATAACTGTGGTGGTGAGGGACACATTGCAAGGAACTGCACATCTCTAAAGCGTCCACAGAATGCTGATTACTTCAGAGATAAGATGTTGCTGGCACAAGCTCAGGACAATGGTGCTGCGTTGGATGAAGAGGAATTGCTGTTTCTTGCTGAGGGCAATGCCAAGACCTATGATGCAGATGTGGATGAGCAGCCTATTCAGGAGATAGGTCACAATCATCAGAACGCCTTTCAAGTTGCTGACTGTGATGCATACGACTCTGATGTAGATGATGGACCTACTGCACACACAATCTTTATGGCTAGCATCTCCCCAATGGTTTCTCCCAAGATCTCTTCTTCACCACAAGCTGGCCCATCCAAGGACAAACTCATCTCAGAGGTATTAAAACTATACGATGATGCTGATGTGCAACAGATGCATGACAAAGTACAATCAACTGAAACTATTGAATCAAATGTTGAAAATATGGGTAATAACAATATTGTCCCATACGATCAATACGTGAAAAAAAGTGAAAGTGAAGTTGTACCAAGTGATGCATCTTCTGCAGTCAACAATGACTATGTCTTTGATGAATACACTGCATGTGCTCCTGATGATTCCATAATTTCTGAACTAAATGCCTCTAAGGAACGTGTTGCTATTTACGAACAACGCGCAAAATTTGAGTTGACCACTCGTGAGCAGGAAATGGATGTCCAAGTGAGTACAGTAATTAGAAAAAGTAAGTTTAGAGAAGAAGTATTGAAACAAGAATTAAATTCCTTGCAAGAAAAACTTTCTAAAACAGCTAAACAAAAACAAGAACTTCAAGAAAATGTGAAAATGCTTAAGCAAGAATTTAATGCAAAGGAATCAAAGCTCTTGAAAGATTTTTCTAGAAAAACAAACTTGAAAACAAGTTGTACATACAAGGAAACACCATTCAGACTGCTCACATGGTCACCAAACATCGAGTTCTAAGCGATAAGCATAGTGTTCCCATTATAGATAAACCCAACCCTGAGTACGGAAAGATAGCAAAAGCAGCTCAAAGTGTGATCTATGATGGCAATGAGATCCTTAAACCTAGACAAAAACCTAGTTGCTTTGAGTGCACAGATGAAGATAAGAAATTAGATGAAATCACTAGGGAGAAGATGAATAAGAAACTAAATGATCCTAAATGCAAAGAGAAGAAAGTAATTATCACTCCCCATGACTACAAGAAGGAAAACTGGATTTCCTTGAACAAGTTTAAGACTCAGACATTGTTGACTCCCGAACAAGTCTTCTGGAAAATGGATTTAGATAAGCAGAAAGCTGAAAATATTGTAGAAACAAACCCTCCCCTTCGGAAAATGCCTAGAGCGACTGTGTATCCTCCTAATACACCAATGCATCTTGTACCTAGAACAATTGCCACTAAAAGCAAGACATTAATTAGCCAATACGTTATATTTCAACTATTTGTTGATTTTGAGAAAACTTGCAAGAAAAGGATCACACCCACTGGTATAACTGAAGGAGAAAGGGGTTTTGAACAAATGAAAGAATGTTATTTAACTGAGGTCATGCCTTTCTTTAAACTTCTGAAAGATCACTTTGAGAGTCTTAAAAAAATGTGTGATTTAAATGGGAATAAAAACTGATATCAAGGGAATGGAAAAGGAATTTGATGCAATGGTTGTTGAAGTTAGTGACTATGAGCGTGCACTGAAATATAATGAGATTGAGAGAAAGAACCTGCATACATTAAATGAGAATCTTATTACTGAATGTGTTGCTCGAGATGTCTTTTTCACTGCTTCAAATTGCTCTATTAATGCTTCCAAATTTCATGAACTATCTGTGGCCCTGAAAGTCTCCCATGATCGTGTCATTGAGCTTGAAAAAACTAATTCCAAACTAAATGAGAAAATTGAACTGGATGATCACGACAATTTGGTTAAACATTTTTCTAAACTAGAAGTTGAGTATTTTAATCTACAACTAAAATATCAACATCTCAAAGAAAATGTCAAAACTTCAAATATCAAGACATCTTCAGATGCTCCAGAGTTTGATGCAGTTTTTCAAATTAACAAACGAGATGAACAGATTCAAGCTCAGTGTAACACGATCAGAAAGTTGAAAGCCCAAATCTCTCAATTAAAGGGTCAAACGAACAATATGACAGGCTCCCAAATGCCTCCTCCTTTAGATTCTCAGAATTCTCAAACGTTTCATCTTCAAAACCTAGTAAATGCTTTACAAAAAGAAAACGAAAGTTTTCTAGAAGAAAATGAAAAGGTTAAGCGTCATTTCAATGAGTTATTTGAATCAATTAAAGTCACTCGTAACAAAAACAACGAACAGATAGCGTCATTGCAAAAGGAAATTGAGAATCTGAAGGGTCAGGTAAAAGGGAAAATGCCAATGATCAATGAGGAAAATGTTGTATCAAAGGTTCACTCTGGTAATAAATATGCTTTATCTGTGACATATGTCCCTCCTCATCTAAGGAACAACAAACTTGCCATTCAAACATACTTCTCATCCCTTAAGGATTGCCTAGAATGTCTGCGTGAGATTGTTGAAGAGGATAAGCTAGAGAAACCTCATGATAATGCAATTGGACATGCATGCTTATATGCCAAACGATCTCAAGAAATCTTAGAATGCTTGATCACAATATGCCCAAAGACATTAGGTGAGAGAGTTAACCCTTTGATTCCATGCTCAATGCCTAAGGCCAAATATGATATGCACTCGATTCCCAATGTTTTGAATGTGTGGCGTAGTGTACCATTGAGTAGTTCAGATTCTAGATCTGTCAATGCTTGGAAAGTGAACTCAAATGTGCCTTCTAGGAGTACTAATCTCAGTACCTCTAGTGTTAAGAAAGTGAACCTTAGTGCACCTGCATGTAGTTCAGATCCCAACACATCTAAACAGGTGGTGCAAAGAGTAGTAAAACAAACTAATGTTCCCATTCCCTCTACAGGAGTAATCAGTGACATTAAAGGGAGCAGGTCAAAGTCTCAAGACAATACAAGGAATGATAGGACCTCGCAAGCTAAGAATGTGCACTGGAAAAGAGTAGAAGAACAATCTAGGAACTTTAAGCTTGAATTGAATAAAACGAATCGTGTTGATTCTAGTATTAGCCATAGGCGTACTGTAATTAATTCGAATTCTGATACTATTTGCAAACCTTGTACTGATGACTGCTTGAATTCTGTTTCTAATCATGAATGTGATGTTAATGTTCTGCCTAATGATGCTAATTGTCCAGTTAATATTGTTAATGCTAATATTCATGCTAAAAGGGCTAAAAGGCAAAAGCGAATGAAAGTTAGAAAACAATGGAAACCCACAGGAAGAACATTCAGCAGAATAGGCTTTTATTGGATACCTGTTGGTCATAAGACTAATCAGATAATGCCCACTAGAAAATGGATGCCTACTGGTAGAACTATTCCCTTAAGAAGTGGTCACACTGTAAACAGGGCTAATACAGACACTGGTATTGCATCTATTCACAATGATTCCATTACCTCACTTTCTGATATGAATGCTTCTATTTCTGATGTGGGTGGTCCAACCATTGTAACTAACCAAATGGAACCCATTCTTGCATGGGGATCCCAATTATCCAGTTATCCATTCTTGTCTGTGTTCAACTGCAGATCGTTCAAATCGTTCTGTGGTACCTGGACTCAGGCTGTTCCAAGCATATGACTGGAGACCGGTCGCGGCTCATGAACTTCGTGAGCAAATTCATCGGGACTGTTAGATTTGGTAATGATCATTTCGGTGCTATTATGGGTTATGGAGATTATGTTGTTGGTGATAGTGTCATCTCTAGAGTGTATTATGTGGAAGGTTTAGGTCATAATCTGTTCTCTGTTGGTCAATTCTGTGACTCTGATCTAGAAGTAGCCTTCAGAAAACATACCTGCTTTGTTAGAGATCTTAATGGTAAGGATCTGTTGAAAGGAACTCGTGGCTCAAACCTTTACACCATCTCTATCGATGACATGATGAGGGCCTCTCCAATCTGCTTGTTATCTAAGGCTTCAAAAACAAAGTCATGGTTATGGCATCGTCGTCTCAATCACTTGAACTTCGGCACCATCAACGATCTTTCCCGAAAGGACTTAGTTGTAGGTTTACCTAGACTAAAGTATGAAAAGGATCATCTTTGTTCAGCATGTCAATTGGGAAAAAGCAAGAAGTATGCCCATAAACCCAAACCTACTAACTCTGTCACAGAAGTTCTTCATATGATTCATATGGATTTATGTGGACCAATGAGGGTGCAGAATATCTTTGGGAAGAAATATGTGTTAGTTGTGGTTGATGATTACTCTAGATTCACCTGGGTCAAGTTCTTAAGGACAAAGGATGAAACTCCTGATATCATCATCAAACTCATCAAACAGCTGCAGGTTCGACTAAACAAAACTGTCAGAATTATCAGAACAGACAATGGAACTGAGTTTGTCAACAAACAACTTAGTGAATTCTATGAAAGCGTTGGAATCAGCCATCAAAGAAGTGTTCCACGAACCCCGCAACAGAACGGTGTAGTTGAAAGACGAAATCGCACTCTTGTTGAAGCTGCTAGAACAATGCTGATCTACTCAAAGGTTCCAATGTTTCTCTGGGCTGAAGCAATTGCCACTGCATGCTACACACAAAATCGTTCCCTGATTCACACTATTCATGGAAAAACTCCATATGAACTTGTCCACAACAGAAAACCTAATCTATCTTTCCTTCGTGTGTTTGGTGCCTTGTGCTATCCAACTAATGAGGGTCAAGACTTGGGCAAACTTAGGGCTAAAGCTGACATTGGATTATTTGTAGGATATGCACCAAACAAAAAGGGATACCGAATCTACAACAAAAGAACCCGAAATATCATGGAAACAATTCATGTTACGTTTGATGAGCTGACCGGTCAAATGGATCCTGGACACTCCAGCTCAGGACCCGCACTTCAAAACAGTCCTATTGGTTCATCCCTTGTTCCAAACTCCTCTCAAGAAACCCCATATGTACCTCCATCTGAAGATGATGTAAAGAAATTGTTTGATCCAATGTTTGATGAACTGTATGAGTCTACTACTAATGAGGTGCTGATCCCTACAACAGAGGATGCTCATATTCCAGTGAATGAAGTCCATCCATCAGTCTCAATGTCTGTAAGTCAAGAAGCACCTGCTGCTGATCCTTCAGTCTCATCAACAAATCATCATTCTTCAAATGTACATCATGGAAATGTTTCTGGCATCAATGATGAAGTTAATCCCTTTGCAACTCCTGAAGATGCTCCATTTGAAAACATATTTGCTACTCCTGAATCATCATCAGAACCATCTTCTTCAGGAGACATCGACTCAGCTACCTCAGTTCCTCAACAACTGCCACATGAACACCTAAGAAAATGGACTCACGATCACCCCTTAGACAACATCATTGGAAATCCCTCTCGTCCTGTATCAACACAAAAACAACTCGCAACTGATGCCTTATGGTGCTTCTTCAACTCCGTACTATCTAAGATCGAACCAAAAGATGTTAAAACTGCCATGAATGAAGATAGCTGGTTCAATGCCATGCAAGATGAAATTCATGAGTTTGATCGTCTTGATGTATGGGAGTTAGTACCTGCTCCAAACTGTGCTATGATTATAGCTCTCAAATGGATCTTCAAAGTAAAACTTGATGAGCATGGTGATGTGTTGAAGAACAAGGCTCGATTGGTTGCTAAAGGATATCGTCAAGAGGAGGGTATAGACTTTGAAGAATCTTTTGCTCCAGTGGATCGAATCGAGGCAATCAGAATCTTTCTGGCTAATGCTGCAAGTAAGAACATGGTGGTTTATCAGATGGATGTAAAGACGGCATTTCTGAACGGAGATCTTAAAGAAGTCGTCTACGTCAGCCAACCTGAAGGATTTGTGAATCAAGAGCATCCTACTCACGTATATCGTTTGAAGAAGGCTCTTTACGGTTTAAAGCAAGCTCCAAGGGCATGGTATGATACACTGTCAAAGTTTCTTCTATCAACCGGATTCATCAAAGGAGCAGTTGATCCTACATTGTTCACCAGGAAGTCAGGCAAACATTTAATTCATGTTCAAATTTATGTTGATGATATTATTTTTGCCTCGACTGACCCAATGGAATGTGATCGTTTTTCTAATGAAATGAGTTCAAAGTTTCAAATGTCAATGATGGGACAAATGTCATTTTTCTTGGGATTACAAATTTCACAAAGTCTTGGAGGCATTTTTATAAATCAATCTAAATATGCAACAGAGATTTTAAAGAAATTTGGATTTGATTCATGTGACCCTGTTGACACCCCCATGATTGACCGAACCAAACTAGATGAGGACCTCTCAGGGATCATGATTGACCAAACAAAATATCGTAGTATGATTGGATCCCTGATGTATCTCACAGCTAGTAGACCAGACATCTTGTTCGCTGTTTGCATGTGTGCTAGATACCAGGCTAAGCCTACTAAAAAGCACCTTGAAGCAGTTAAACGGGTCTTTCGGTATCTCCAAGGAACCATCAATATGGGACTATGGTACCCGAAGGACACCGGTATGTCACTAACGGCCTATGCAGATGCTGATCATGCAGGTTGTCAAGATACTCGTCGAAGTACGTCAGGAGGTGCTCAATTTTTGGGTGATAAGCTTGTGAGCTGGTCTTCAAAGAAGCAAATGAGTACTTCTATTTCCTCTACAGAGGCTGAATACATAGCCATGTCATCTTGTTGTGCTCAAATCTTATGGATGAGATCTCAATTATCTGACTATGGCTTTGAATTCAACAAAATCCCTCTGTACTGTGATAATAAAAGTGCTATTGCTCTCTCATGCAACAACGTTCAACACTCAAGAGCAAAGCATATCGACATTCGACATCATTTCATCAGGGAACAAGTGGAAAAAGGTGTGGTGGAACTATATTTTGTGAGGTCTGAATATCAGTTAGCAGACATCTTCACCAAAGCTCTTCCAAGAGAACGTTTTGAGTTTATTCTTCCACGACTTGGTTTGAAAAGCCTTCAACCAGAAACTCTCAAACGTCTTCAGGAGGAAGACGAGGAGTAAAGGTCTATCTTCATCTATCTCTTGTAAATATTTATTCGAAAAACAAAATACAAAATTATAAAACCCTCAAAAAATCAAATAGAAAATCATAAAACTTTCAAAATCCATAAAAATCTGAAAAATTCGAAAAATCTTCAAAAAATATTGTCATTTTGTCATGTTTTTTTCTCTCGGTTCGATAATATCTACGGTCTTTGTGCTGTCATTCAAAGAATGACACGGGACTTTAGATGTTTGTTCGAATTTTATTTAAAATATATATATATATATATATATATATATATATATATATATATATATATATATATTTTGGGAGAAAGAGAAATGGTTTATTGTCATCTTCAGGCAATAACCCGGGTTTAAAAGAAAGAACAGAGCCATGTTTATCATGTTTTCAAAATTCCATGCTCTGATTCTATAAACATTTATCTGCTGAAAACTAAATGCTTTGAAAAATAACTCGATCTCCATTTTTGATAATCATCAGGACTTCATTGTCAAAATCTCTATCTCTCAATCAACAACCTATGTCATTGATTGAGGGGGAGAATGATTTCAATTATATTAAAAAGTTATTTGGCATTAAAAACTGTTTTCAAACGATATAAATGCATGTTTTATCAATGGAGTGTAAAGTCTTAAAATCCGATCCTTATCAGTTCAAACGCTTTCACAATCAAGTCACAATTCTCCTTAAAAGCTTTCAAAATCAATTTAAATCAATAAGAAGATCACAAATCTCAAATGATTTGATAATTGTGATCGGGGGAGAATGTGTGATTTAAATTGGATTTAAACTGATAATTAGGTAAATGGTTTTATAAGGATGTACAGGCTATCATGCCCACATGTGACAAACGATTTCAAATTTTCCATGCACATGTTGAGGGGGAGCATCTATCTTAAACCTTTGATTTGCAACGTGATCATTCATCCCAATGTGCAGGTTCCCTCTAGTATGTGCAAAACTATTTTCAAACCTCGAGGCACACATTGAGGGGGAGCGAATTTATGGAAACCTCATCCTTCCCATAAATGCTATATCTACTTGATTTGTTGAGGGAAGTGATGTTGATATCTTTTAGAAAAATGGTAATCAAAAAGGTTAATTCTTTCTCTTGCCTCCGTGTGCAAAACATTTTCAAATACTTGATGCACATGTTGAGGGGGAGTTCTCGTTCTAAAAATATCAAAAAAAATTCAGGTACAAAATGCTTTGATAATATATCACAAGTATCTGAATTGATTTTCAAATGCTTTTCAATTGGATCCAATGGCAGATGAACAATACCAAATTGACCGACCAACTTTACTTTATGTACGGTGATATAAGGATGATAAGGTTAGGTATTGGTTCCCATGATCTGCCAGAACCGGAGGGATCTACCCAGGGACAATCCACTAGTTAGTGTAGAAGTCCTTAGGTATGATGATAAAAGGAGAAAAATGAGATATGGGAAGAGTGCGGACTAAGACTGAGCTAGTACTGGAATAAACCCAACAAGGTTCTAGCTATGAAGTCTCGGTAAGCACTGAAGGGGTTGAAGAATTAAAAAGAATTGAATGAGAAAAGGGTAAAAACAAATAGCCCTCCATTTATTCAACCTTATGGCAGAAACCGGGTTCACTTCATATGCTACTGATGGTAACATCGGTATTGAAGACAAGACGTCATGGACCCAGTGACGCACTGCACTTCAACTTTCCAAACCACTCAAGTTCCTCTTAAAAGGACTTGTTTCATTCTCACGGGGAACCGACATTATCTATCGACTTTCTCTTAGAGATGGTTGATATTGAAGAAGGAGACCCTCTCCCTAGTCTCCGGCACAGGATCCAAATATGCACAAATTGAGTCTAGAGCCACGAGATCATCAATAAATCTCATTAGGACACTTTCAATGAAGACTCTCTGTTTCACAAAATGTGGAAAGAGAGATTATATCTTGAGTCCTACGCATTATCCTTGTGGTATTGCCAGAACATCTGAGTGATGTGTTTACACACTCACAATGAAGATGGAAAGCCTTCTGGAGCCAACATCTAACAAGCTCCTGGTAGGTGGCATGTGAGATCTATTTTATAGATCAACCATGTGACAACTGAACAGAAACAATGGGGCGATTCAATCTTTTGAATCAATCCTGGTTCAGGTTATGGATTGACGGATACCTTTGAAAAACCGGTCTTTGTGCTTAACAACTCTTTTCTTTAGCACATCGACCGTGTACGGTTATTTCAAATCAAAAGGTGTTTTATGATTGATAATTGATTTTCATTAAAACCTTCGCTGTATTGCAAAAACAATTTCCATTGAGCAATACTCGATTGTTTTTCAAATATCTTTTCATCAATCAGTGGACTTAAATTCGCTGGTTCACTCACTCCGTGTTGTCTTCTTTGAGACGTTCCGGTTTGAGAACAGCTAGAGCAGCTGCGAAACCCTGTCAAGGAAGTTCTTCGGAATTATACCTGATCACAGGCAGTACTTGTACTGATCAACGGGGAACCGTGGGCCGTGTACCTCAATTCAACGAAAGTGTTCAAAGACACTTTCGTGCGATTTATTGCTAACTGTTGTATGCAGGTACACCCGACGTTTGCAGCTGATCAGAATGAAGCGGTCAATCCATAGCCGCATGCTCACACTACACATTCATCTCAAAAGAAATCATGATAAGTGCATCAATGACTCTGATATTTTCACTCCATGCTTCTGCTACGCTGCTGCCAATATCATGAATCAACTAAAGCTTCCGCTACTCTGATGAAAATATTTCATGATCCAGAAAGTGAGCATGTCGGTCCTAAAGTCACAACATCACATAATACCAACACCACAAAGGATGTTTCTGAGATTGTTGATAGCTGATGATCTCAAAAGATGGCTCAAAATGATTATCACGTGGATCAGTAAAAGACCTCCACTTGAAGTAACCAAACATGCAATGTGAAGAATCAATGACTACGAGCTTAGGAGCAAAGGACTACATCAAGAATGCAAGATCTATTGTTAAATGTAATATCTATTTGTATTCAATGTAATTTTGGTACATGATTGAGGTGACCTCCCTTAGGGGGAGATTGTTAGGAATTAGAAATTCCCGGTATTAAAGAGTCGGTCACCTCAAGTATATGTAATCGTTAGGAAGCTCGTAGTCGTAGTGATTCTAAAGTCAAGTAGTATTTAGTTAAGTAACACCGTGGAGGACGGACGGGTCTTTACCCACTGTATGCCTGATCCACAGCCCGATGTGTGGCGAGTTATGTAAGACTATAAATACTCTCTACCTCCCAAGGTAGAGAGTTGGAGCTCATAATAATATCTTTCACTTACTCTCACTAAGTTCCCTAAACCTCTAACTTTCTCTCTCTAGAATTCCATCTATATGCTACTTTGTGTTATGGTTTGATGTGTATGTGAAAAGTTATATCTTACAAGTTAGGGAGGAACGCATACCCTACAACCTTAGACACACAACGCAACTAGGAATAAGGACGTGACAATTCAACCACCAATAGGAGATAATTAAGGAGTAGTATAACCTAAGTAAACACATCTTTAAACTATCATACGAGCACACATTAATTAGACATAGACTACATACACCTTAGATTAGATAATTAGATAAGTAGAGTAATCGGTAGCAATACCAACCCCCCCCCCCCAATTCAAACCCTGAGATTCGTACCTTTCCTTTCCTAAAAAAAATATAAAAAGATAAAAAAATAATCTTCCTCAACCACAACCTTAGCGTAGTAACTTCTCACTAGCATTCCTATTCCCCTAGAGAACGATATCAATACCCGTGGCTTACCCTAATACTACACTACAACGATTAGGTTCACTGCCTAGGGTGTTGAAAAACTTGCTCGACGAAAAGGAAGTTCCTTTGACCCCGAACGACGCGTGTAGCGTTATCAAGTTTTTGGCGCCGCTGCCGGGGAATAGAATAGCTAGTTAGTAGTCCACCTCGTTTAGGTTTCTTTACTTGATTCCTATCAAGTAAAATTTTTTTTCTCATTTTTAGCTTCCTCTTAGTCTATCCCCCTTCTTCGTGACCTTTGTTCGTAGCCCCATCACTTTTCATCATGGAAGGTGATAACCACCCACCATTCATCAACCCACCACCAATTGACCCGCCAAGAGCCCGTACTCTTGGTGAATACTCGAGACCAAGCCACTCAGGCTATAGGAACAGCATTGAGCTTCCCGACCAAGCCCAAACTACGGCCCTGCGATCCGACACCATCCGGTTGGTGCAAAACAGATGTGCATTCCATGGACTTCGTTCCGAAGATCCAAATCAGCATCTGAGGGATTTCCTCAAAATTGTCGATTCCATCGACCTTGATGCTACTACTCGGGAGACCACGCACCTGCGTCTCTTCCAATTCTCTCTACGGGATCAAGCTAGTAATTGGCTTGAGCGACTTCCCGCCGGATCCTCAAGTTGGGATGATCTTACCTCTCGCTTCCTTGCTCAAATTTTCCCACCGGGGAGAACCACTAAGCTTAGGAATGACATCTTGATGTTCCAACAACGTCAAGGTGAATCTCTCTACGAAGCATGGACTCAATTCAAGGACTTACTTCATAAAGTCCCTCATCACGGCATTGATCTTTGGCTCCAAGTCCAAATTTTCTATGATCATGTCAACTTCCCCACCAAGCGATCCATTGACCAAGCGGCCGGTGGAAAACTTAGTGATCTCACCGCGGAAGAATCATGGGGTATGATAGAGGACCTCGCCCTCTATGACAACGAAAGTTGGGATGACCCCCGTGAGCTGCCCAAAACCGTTAAGGCAATCTCCTTGCCTCCTTCCGACCGTAGGATGATTGAACTTGAATATCAAGTAAAATTCCTAATGAGTTCCTACGAAAATCCTAAATCTTCACACCATGTGAGCAAAGTTTCTTCCTCGTGTGAGCCATTTTGTGATCCTCATAACACGTGCACTAGCACTCGATCCCCCGAACATGCTTCCGTTGACTACGCATCCTCACGTATTAATGGAACGGGAGGAAGATTCCCTACAATACCCGGACCTAGGAATTTCAATGAAACCCAAAAGGCATGGAAAGGCAAGCCCGACTTCTACTGGGGACAAACCAAGGAATTCACTTCCAACGATTTTTCATGGCCCCCACCTAACGGTCCTAACCAACAAAACATCGAAGGGATGTTGCAAAACCTTGTTGCATCCCAAGAATCCCAAATAGCTAAGCTCTCGGACCGCTTTAACCAACAACAAGCCAAAATGGATAGGAAGATAGACAACCTTTTGAAAGCCATAACTAATAGTGATAAGAAGGTTAATGCTATCTCAACTCCCGAGCCTTCCGGTGTAGAGATTAAGGACCCAAGTAAGCTAGCTAAGCACGTTCAATTCATCAATACCATCGCCTTAGTTAAACCTAATGGAACAAATGACGAAGAGGATCATACACTTGAGAATAATGAAACAACCGAGGAAGTAGATGAAGTAGACAATGACTATTTCAATAAGTTTCCTACGGAAGAAGAACTATCTCGCCACCCTCACTTAGTGCGTGACCTCCGTGACATGTATGTTAGGAAAAGCCCTCGAATCAAGTTTGGGAACCCTTGGAATCTTAACATACCATGTTTCATAGGACACCTTTTTATGGCAAAGGCCTACATTGATCGCAAATCCCCAATCAACATAATGACTAGCACCTACTACAATTGGGTAATGAAGAAGCCTATTCCAACTAGGCAAGACCCCGATAATCCTAGGGTTAAGTGCAATTTTCTTGGTAGAGTTAAGGGATTGCCCGTTTATGTACGTAGTTTTACGTTTTCTACGGACTTCATAATTGTGGATGATATTAGCACGGCCATAGACCCTAGCTTGTCCCATGTTATTCTAGGAAAACCTTTCATAGAAAGCACCGGGATGACCTATAATCCCTCGTTAGGAGTAGTGCGATTCAAGGATGAGACCGATGACATAGCTTACCAAATGCCGTTTAAGATTGAGAAGTTTTCATCACTCTCTAATGATGAAAAGGAACTTAAACTGTCGATCTATTATAGGAATGATGAGGATAGGGAAAAAGGAGTAGATTATGTTATGGCTAAGATTTTCGGATTCTATAAGGATTGCTTAAACTTAGGACCGGAATATAGGACCGATTGGGGAGAGGATGAACTCTTAGAGAAGTGCATTATAGGGCACTTCTACAACATGGAATTCCCCACTAGAGACCGTCAAGGTGGCGGTAATGAAGTAACGTAGGAGCACGACTACGAGTCTAGCTACAAGACTCTTAAATAAAGAAAAGCGCTTCGTGGGAGGCAACACATGCTTAATTGTTTGCTTGTTAGTGTCATATATCTTTTATTGATTGTTTACTCTCATGTTTAAATTTGTAAAAATGCTTTATGTTGTTTTTAACCTCGTCTTAATTGCATATAAAGGTATTTTACATAAGGGATAAGTGTAGGGAGGATTACACACGTTTTTAAGGAAACGTGAACATGAGAATAACAATTCATTAAAAGATATATTTGTATGTTTGTTCGAGTCAAATGCTTGTATCGAGTCATAATGGATGTTTTGCAGAAATTTTTTCCAGATTCTAAAGATGTAAGTTTTCCAGAATTTTTTCCAGAAAATCGCAGACCAGTTTTTGTCAGGATAACCTGACGGCGTCAGGAAGGAGTAAAAACTAAAGATTACTTTTTTTTTCTCGTTTTCTGAGCTACTTAAAAATTTTGGATATTTCCAGGTCTTAATTTTCCAGAAATTTTGTAAACATCCATTCCACAAGCATTATATCCTAGTTTAAATCGAGTCTTATATATTATTACCGCCGATTTTACGCGAAGGTTTCGTTTGTTTCTTCAAGTGTGCAGGTTTAATTTATCAAGAAGAAGTTACATAAGATTGGAAGGAGCTTTTCACGCATAAATTCTTCTTGGAAAGAATTTAACCACTACTTCACGCACGGATCCTACCGAGCTAATCAGGGGAGTACTAGTTTCTTTCGTTTTTAATTACCTTTCATTATCATAACTTTGATACTTTCGGGGAACATTGGGGACAATGTTCAGTTTAAGTGTAGGGAGGGAAAATAAAACGGGAACTTTGAAACTATGCTTATCCTTGATTATTTGCTTTGTCCAATTGCACTTTTGTAATAAACCATGAGAAAATGTCGGTTAGGGTAATTTTGGCACAAAATTTGAAATTTTTCATGATATATAGGAGTGGGCCATTAGTCTTAACAAAAGCGTCTCACGGATAGGAAGTTATATGACTAGCACAAAAACCCTTTACCACCTAAATTCCACCCAAAATGTGAGGATCGCCCTTAGATTAGTAGGAATTAAAGCATTCATCTTTAATGCTTAGAGTGTGAACCGATAGTATATTAGATTCTAGAACTTATTTTGTGATGCATTTCGAGATCGTTAGTAAGACTACACTTGTGTAGTTAGGAATAACTAAATGATAAGAGGCATTAGGATAACCCTTGTTTGATACCCGTAATATAATTACTTCTTCCACATCGGTTGAGTAATTCCCCCACACCCTTTGCGTTGTACTCATCTTTAGTACACGATACCCCTAGTTAACCTCTCAGAGCCTATCCTTTTCGCGGTTCTCGTGATGTTTCGGTTTTTCCGGAATATCAATGAAGAGCATTGTTTACACCTCACCCCCAAATGTACACCCAAATCGCCTTAGCCTACCTTGTATGCACTCACTTTTAGTGCATTATTGTTATCACCTTAAACCCTTAGTTCAATTATCTAGTTGCTTGCATGAGTTGCTAAGTCGAGTCATATCCTTTGTATACAGTTTTGGGACGATTGGGATTCATGGGAAAAGTTAAAGTTTATGAAATGACGGGAAGGGAACGTTAAATTCAAATTTCCCTTTGTTTGCGTAATAATGTACCCCAAGTGTTTTGATCTTTTCAATTCGGGTTAAATTAGTGTTAGAGTAATAAAAACTCAAGTATAGGGATGTGCTTATAAATCCCTATTATTTTGATGTTACCATAGAGGATGGTAGAGTAAAAGTGTATGAAAAAAAAAAAAAAAAAAAAATCGAAAAAAAAATAGAAAAAGAGAAAAAAAAATAGAGTGTTTGATAAAAAAAAAAAAAAAAAAGCTACCATCCTACATCTATCCTTTAAATTTTATGATTGTTTATTTCAGTTAGCTAGAGTTTAAAGTGTCGAGTCTTGGCTTAGCGACGCCATTCTTCGTATGCATTTAACATAGAGATTTTTGACTTGCCACCACTATATAGCCTATCCCACCAAACCCTTTGTTTCCCTACCGTAAGCCTAACATTACATCCCTTTAAAGACCTCTTTGATAGTCTTTCCTAGGTGCTTACGCCAAAGCGATGGAGGTTTGATCTATTCTCAAGCCTATGGTAATCTATGTACTAGGACCTGTTAATGAGTGTTTATCTTCCATTTCTAATTTGTTATATTTCATATACACCCGAGAGAGATGTGAGTATCCAAACACCCTATGTGAGGTGCTAGTATGTAATTTCCGTGCTTGTTATGACTCTTGCGGGGCTTATATGTGTTGTGGACTGTTTTAAACCAATGCTTCATGATCTCTAACTTATAAATTAATTGGCTAAAAGCACATTTGCTTGAGGACAAGCAAATACCAAGTGTAGGGATATATGATAAGGTTTTAAAAGGTACCTTTTTGAGGGGTCGTTTAAGCCCTTATTTGATCACTTTTGTATCCGTTATTGCTCAATATCGTTCCTTTTCACTTTTTAGGTCTCTTGAAGGCAAAATGCTGGATGGCACTTATTTGGACGAAAAGGCGCGATTATACGAAGAAAATGGCCAAAGTCAGAATTGAGACACTCAAAGCTGCTGACAACATAAGGTGACGGCGTCAGGTGTTAATTGTGACGCCGTCGGAGGATCTTTGTGACGGGACAGAAACCAAAACTCCCATTTTCAAGTGACGACGTCAAGTTATAAAAGAGTAGGCCGTCGCAACTCAGACGGCCTAGATGTAATCCAGACGGCGTCAGAAGCTGAAGAGGACGGCGTCACAAGCATAAGGTGACGCCGTCGCAAGTCTAACGTGGCCAAGACGACCCTAATGACGGCGACACGACGGCGTCACAAAATATAAAGTGACGCCGTCGCATGTGTAATATTATATATAGAATCCGAATTTTTCAGTATTAAGTGTGTAGTCTTTTGGAGTAAAAACCTAAACCGAACCAAGGCTGTCTTGTACAGTATTTTAGGGTTCCAAACCCTATCTTACACCAAGATAAGTGTTTTACTTCATTAATACAATTATGTCTTTGATTATTCGTGTGTATGCTTGCATGTTTTCCATGTCCGGCTAATTTACTTGTGTGTTTGCTTAGGGAATATGAAACTTAATTATTGAATATTGATTGGTTGTTTCTTATCTTAGTTGATTAACGATCTAGTAATGCGATAGGTCATTCGTTGTGTACTTAATGCTTGATTAAATCTTTGTGAACCTTAGAATATGACTCCTTGAGTAGTTGTAAGCTAAACCATCCAAAGAGTGCCTTAGAGTAAGAGTTTATTATCCCTAGTGGGTTTTGTAGACGAGACCCTTTGGTAAGTTCAAAGAGTTAGGGAGGAACGCATACCTTACAACCTTAGACACACAACGCAACTAGGAATAAGGACGTGACAATTCAACCACCAATAGAAGATAATTAAGGAGTAGTATAACCTAAGTAAACACATCTTTAAACTATCATACGAGCACACATTAATTAGACATAGACTACATACACCTTAGATTAGATAACTAGATAAGTTGAGTAATCGGTAGCAATACCAACCCCCCCCCCCCCAAATTCAAACCCCAAGATTCGTACCTTTCCTTTCCTAAAAAAAAATATAAAAAGATAAAAAAATAATCTTCCTCAACCACAACCTTAGCGTAGTAACTTCTCACTAGCATTCCTATTCCCCTAGAGAACGATATCAATACACGTGGCTTACCCTAATACTACACTACAATGATTAGGTTCACTGCCTAGGGTGTTGAAAAACTTGCTCAACGAAAAGGAAGTTCCTTTGACCCCGAACGACGCATGTAGCGTTATCAAGTTTTTGGCGCCGCTGCCGGGGAATAGAATAGCTAGTTAGTAGTCCACCTCGTTTAGGTTTCTTTACATGATGCCTATCAAGTAAATTTTTTTTTCTCATTTTTAGCTTCCTCTTAGTCTATCCCCCTTCTTCGTGACCTTTGTTCGTAGCCCCATCACTTTTCATCATGGAAGGTGATAACCACCCACCATTCATCAACCCACCACGGGGTCGAGCATTTGTGATGAACGCTGAAGAAGGACGTCAGGACCCGAACATCGTGACGGGTACGTTCTCTTTAAACGACCACTATGCTACTGTGTTATTTGATTCTGGAGCCGATTATAGTTTCGTTTCTACTAAATTCATGCCCCTATTAAATATGGAACCCAGTAGACTAGGCTTTAGTTACGAAATTGAAATCGCAAGTGGTCAAAGGGTAGAAACCAATAAGATCGTTCGTGGGTGCAAACTAGAATTAGAAGGCTATACCTTTAGCATCGACTTAATACCATTCGGACATGGAAGCTTTGACGTGATTGTGGGAATGGACTGGTTATCCAAGCATAAGGCTGAAATATTGTGCCATGAGAAGATGGTCCGAATACCACTACCAAACGGTGAGTTACTTAAGGTTTATGGAGAGCGACCTGAAGAAGAGGTGAAGCACCTCATGAACATGAAAGCGGAGAAGAAGAAACCGGAAGACATCCCAGTAGTTCGGGAATTTCCCGATGTGTTTCCTGAGGACTTATCCGGATTACCTCCTTCTCGAGAAGTTGAATTTCGCATAGACCTAATTCCTGGAGCAATGCCGGTCGCAAAATCTCCCTACCGATTGGCACCCACTGAGATGGAGGAATTGTCTAATCAACTCAAGGAACTTCAAGACAAAGGTTTTATTCGACCTAGTTCTTCGCCATGGGGAGCACCGGTACTATTCGTCAAAAAGAAGGATGGTTCATTTAGGATGTGCATCGACTACCGGGAATTGAACAAACTAACCATTAAGAACCGCTACCCTCTCCCGAGAATTGATGACTTATTCGATCAACTGCAAGGCTCGCGATACTTCTCCAAGATAGATCTTCGATCCGGTTACCACCAACTAAGAGTGCACGAAGATGATATCCCAAAAACCGCATTTAGAACTCGATATGGTCATTTTGAGTTTACGGTTATGCCTTTCGGACTGACGAATGCGCCTGCAGTTTTCATGGACCTAATGAACCGGGTATGCAGACCATACCTAGATAAATTTGTTATCGTATTTATCGATGACATTTTGATCTATTCCAAGACGAAGGAGGACCATGAAATGCATCTGAAGTTAATCCTAGAGTTGCTCAAGAAGGAGAAGTTGTACGCTAAGTTTTCAAAGTGTGAATTCTGGCTACAAGAAGTCCAATTCCTTGGACATGTAGTTAACAAAGATGGTATCCATGTGGATCCTAGCAAGATCGAAGCAGTGAAGAATTGGGAAGCCCCTAAATCCCCAACAGAAGTTCGATCATTCTTAGGACTGGCAGGTTACTACCGACGATTCATCGCAAACTTCTCCAAAATTGCCAAACCTCTTACCTTGCTGACTCAAAAGAATAAGAAGTACGAATGGGGCAAAGAACAAGAAGAATCCTTTCAAACCTTGAAGAACAATTTGTGTAATGCTCCAATTCTAGCTCTCCCCGATGGACCAGAAGATTTCGTGGTGTACTGTGACGCATCATGTCAAGGTCTTGGGTGCGTATTAATGCAAAGGGGAAAAGTGATTGCCTATGCATCCCAACAGCTGAAGATTCACGAGAAAAACTACACCACCCATGATCTGGAGCTAGGTGCTGTAGTATTCGCTCTCAAGATATGGAGACATTACTTGTATGGGACGAAAAGTATTATCTATACTGACCACAAGAGTCTCCAACATATCTTCGACCAGAAAGAGTTGAATATGCGCCAGAGGAGGTGGATTGAACTATTCAGCGACTATGACTGTGAGATTCGTTACCACCCAGGTAAGGCGAACGTAGTAGCTGACGCTTTGAGTAGGAAGGAAAGGCTCAAGCCAAGGAAAGTAAAAGCCATGAGTATAACCATAAAGTCGGGTATCAAGGATAAGATACTAGCGGCTCAGAGGGAAGCGTCTAAGGATATGGACGCACCCACAGAGAAATTACGAGGCCTAAATAGTCAATTGGAGAAAAAGGAAGACGGTGGACTATACTTTGTAGACCGAATTTGGGTACCATTAAGTGGTGACGTGAGAACCCTAATCATGATCGAAGCACATACGACGAGGTACTCCGTTCACCCAGGAGCAGACAAGATGTACTATGACCTTAGAGAATTGTATTGGTGGCCTGGAATGAAGAAAGACATAGCTGTCTACGTCAGCAAGTGTTTGACTTGCTCGAAGGTGAAGGCTGAACACCAGAAACCATCTGGTTTGTTGCAGCAACCAGAGATTCCTGAATGGAAGTGGGAAAGAATAACTATGGACTTCATTACAAAGTTGCCTAGGACTAGTAGTGGGCACGATTCGATCTGGGTTATCGTAGACCGATTGACGAAGTCTGCACATTTTCTACCAATCCGAGAGGATTACAAGATGGACAAATTGGCTAGAATTTACATAAATGAAATAGTAGCAAGACATGGTGTCCCTATATCGATCATATCTGATCGAGATAGCCGTTTCACATCCAACTTTTGGCAAGCGTTGCAGAAGTCACTAGGAACACACTTAGATATGAGTACGGCTTATCACCCTCAGACCGACGGTCAGAGTGAGCGTACTATACAAACACTAGAAGATATGCTTAGGGCGTGTGCCATCGATTTTGGAGGGAATTGGGATACTCACCTTCCATTAGCCGAGTTCTCCTATAATAATAGTTACCATGCTAGCATAAACATGGCACCTTTCAAATCCCTTTACGGGCGGAAGTGTCGCTCACCTATTTCTTGGGCAGAAGCCGGAGAAAGTCAAATGATAGGACCTGAAATAGTGTTAGAGACCACTGAGAAGATCATTCAAATCAAGGATAGGCTCAAGGTTGCACGTGACCGTCAGAAGAGCTATGCCGATAACAGACGAAGACCCCTAGAATTTAGTGTTGGTGATCATGTGTTGCTCAAAGTTTCACCTTGGAAAGGTGTTGTGCGATTTGGAAATAAGGGCAAGTTAGCACCCAGGTACGTAGGACCTTTTGAAATCACTGAGAGAATTGGACCGGTAGCTTACCGACTACGACTACCTCAAGAGCTGAGTGCCGTTCATGATACGTTTCACGTGTCGAACCTCAAGAAGTGTCTTGCTGATAAGGCCTTACACGTACCATTGGAAGAAATCCAAATAGACCCTAAGTTACATTTTGTAGAGAAGCCGGTTGAAATTTAAGAGCGTGAGATCAAGAAGTTGAAGCGTAGCAAGATACCATTAGTTAAGGTGCGTTGGGACTCAAAGCGTGGACCTGAGTTTACTTGGGAACGAGAGGATCAGATGAGACTTAAGTACCCACACCTGTTTGACAATAGTACAAGCTAAATTTTGAGGACAAAATTCTATTAACAAGGGTAGACTATAACAACCAGTACTTTTCCAGGTCCTTGCTCAACCTCAAACTCAAATTCTATTCTATTTTGGAAGATTTCACATTCACCATTTCGTATAATTATTTAGTTGAATCGCGAAACAATATTTAATGGACAACGAGTTCGGACCAAAATTTAGTCTATCTATAATTAGCATATTAGTAACATTGTGCGCACATTTTATTATTCACTTGCACATGATATTACAACATTTATGTGGTTACGTAAACGTACATTATTAAATTTTGGTGCATACAAAATATACCCAATACTCTTAATAATTAATTTAGTATATTACTATACTTAATAAACTACTACAAAAATACCAAAGTTATTTCCTTACACTTTATATAATTCTTTTATTACAACCACTTAAACATATATAACTAACTTTAATAATATAAGTACTATCCAATACCCATTTTTAATACTCAATACATTTACAAAATACATAATACATAAAAATTACAAAGTTTCTTCTACATTGCTCCCTAGTGCCGCCCCCTCCCATTGGAATAAGTAAAGCTAGAACTTATTTATTCAAGTAGCCATGCTTTATTTTCAAATATTTGACTTGGACTTTGTAAACTTTAATACATGAATCAAATTCATTGGACAATATGCTAGATAAGGAGACCACACATGCTTACTCCCATCTCTTTTCTTTTGTCGGCTGAAAATGAGCTCAAGCAAGAAATCCCTTTTTAATATTTTATCTCTAGCCTAACACTAGCTTAATTACTAGGTGAATACTATATTAAGAAAACAATGCATCGAATATTGTGTTCTCCCTTTGTGCCGACAAACAAGACCAAGCACCACCCTCTTAGATTTTTTTTATGAGCCTAAGCCTAGATTTACATTTATATTGGTCATGCTCTATTACTTAATAACAATATAAAGAAGAATGCATGCTCATTTCTTGTCTCCTTTGTGTTGTCAACGTCTAACACAACCATATAAGCATGCTCATCATTTTTTTATTACACCTAGAGTTTTAGAGTCATTTTATATTCAAAACCCCATACCATGATTTAATTATAAATAAAGACTTGGCTCATTTTACTCAATCACAAAATATACTAGCAATCAAAATTTCCTTGTGTTTACTACTTGTGATTTCGGCAGTAGGCAAAGAAAAAGGGAGAAGTTGGGTTTTCACTTAAATATACCACTTAATTAAGAGCTTATTTGGGTAAACTTTGGGTTATATTGTGCTCTACTTCACCACACCTCATCTTTATTTTTAAGTAAGTAAAAAACATTCCTCATAATTCTATACAACTCATTATGTCTTACTTAAATTTACAAGTGTTTATTTCATTTATTTCATACAAAGATATCACCAATAACATGTTTGCACACTTTTAATTGTTAAAAACGATTCATTATATTTTTAACAACATATAATCTTACAAATATTGTGTACTTAATTATTTCATCATTCTATCTAACTTATGTGTCGAAACTATAGTTTATAAAAATAAACTAGTAAATATGTTAAATAAATGTTTTAGCATTTTATGTATACTTTATAGGCGAGTCGGAAGTTTCTTTTCAAAATACTTAATAATGAAGTAAATACAATTTAATTACGAGATATACTTGATAAATATTTTAAAATGTATACTACAACTATTAGTAGCAAACTTCGACGTAACTATATTTTAACCTTTAAACCTTTATGCAAACATGTACGGGTGATATAACATTTTATAAAATTGCATACACAACGTTTTGTCGAACCTAAGTCATACCATTACTTTAGGTTGCGGTTAAAGTAGCGCGCCTCGAATTGCGTGCACACAATTGATTTCATCGTCTTACTCTGTTGAGGTGAGTTCTCGTAGCCCCACTTTTAACTTGTTTTCCTTGGGGGAAATGGTACTCAAATGATATTTTAAACTGTTTTCATGCTGTGATTTACGGTTTTACTTGATTTTGGACATATATGTGATACGATGCGATTATATGCTGTAACAATATCTTGCTTGTGTGTACATAACTGCGTAACTGTTAACTCTCTGCGGAGGGCCTACGTGATGATAGATCTATCGGGGTAGCTCCCCACATGGTTTTGGACATATGGACATATTGGGCTCAGTTGACGCGATACTGGTTGTTTTGTGACTAAGTGCATGTATATTGTCATCATTTTCACTATTGTCCTACATTATATTATTCACAGCTTCGTGGTTTAACTCTCAAACCTACGAGCTCACCAACTTTATGTTGACGTTTTCGAGTAACCATTTCAGGTGTTAACAATGAAGTTCCACTAGGAGGTTGAGTATTGGCCTGGCTTAGCAAGACTTAAATAAAGATCCTCCCGGGTTGTATCCGTGGAGTTGGACTAGGTTATTTTCTTATGATGTAGATTGGCTTTGAAGACTATGTTTGGATTATCCCGGTTGTGGGAGTTTCATGACTATTATCTTTAATGTAACACTTTTAGTTTTTCTCTATTTAAGACACCTTGTGTTCTTTACTTTGAAGTCATACCCCGTAAATGCTATTCCGCTGCGCCATTTTTGGGGTGTGACAAAATGGATAGGAAGATAGACAACCTTTTGAAAGCCATAACTAATAGTGATAAGAAGGTTAATGCTATCTCAACTCCCGAGCCTTCCGGTGTAGAGATTAAGGACCCAAGTAAGCTAGCTAAGCACGTTCAATTCGTCAATACCATCGCCTTAGTTAAACCTAATGGAACAAATGACGAAGAGGATCATACACTTGAGAATAATGAAACAACCGAGGAAGTAGATGAAGTAGACAATGACTATTTCAATAAGTTTCCTACGGAAGAAGAACTATCTCGCCACCCTCAGTTAGTGCGTGACCTCCGTCACATGTATGTTAGGAAAAGCCCTCGAATCAAGTTTGGGAACCCTTGGAATCTTAACATACCATGTTTCATAGGACACCTTTTTGTGGCAAAGGCCTACATTGATCGCAAATCCCCAATCAACATAATGACTAGCACCTACTACAATTAGGTAATGAAGAAGCCTATTCCAACTAGGCAAGACCCCGATAATCCTAGGGTTAAGTGCAATTTTCTTGGTAGAGTTAAGGGATTGCCCGTTTATGTAGGTAGTTTTACGTTTTCTACGGACTTCATAATTGTGGATGATATTAGCACGGCCATAGACCCTAGCTTGTCCCATGTTATTCTAGGAAAACCTTTCATAGAAAGCACCAGGATGACCTATAATCCCTCGTTAGGAGTAGTGCGATTCAAGGATGAGACCGATGACATAGCTTACCAAATGCCGTTTAAGATTGAGAAGTTTTCATCACTCTCTAATGATGAAAAGGAACTTAAACTGTCGATCTATTATAGGAACGATGAGGATAGGGAAAAAGGAGTAGATTATGTTATGGCTAAGATTTTCGGATTCTATAAGGATTGCTTGAACTTAGGACCGGAATATAGGACCGATTGGGAAGAGGATGAACTCTTAGAGAAGTGCATTATAGGGCATTTCTACAACATGGAATCCCCCATTAGAGACCGTCAAGGTGGCGGTAATGAAGTAACGTAGGAGCACGACTACGAGTCTAGCTACAAGACTCTTAAATAAAGAAAAGCGCTTCGTGGGAGGCAACCCATGCTTAATTGTTTGTTTGTTAGTGTCATATATCTTTTATTGATTGTTTACTCTCATGTTTAAATTTGTAAAAATGCTTTATGTTGTTTTTAACCTCATCTTAATTGCATATAAAGGTATTTTACATAAGGGATAAGTGTAGGGAGGATTACACACGTTTTCAAGGAAACGTAAACATGAGAATAACAATTCATTAAAAGATATATTTGTGTGTTTGTTCGAGTCAAATGCTTGTATCGAGTCATAATGGATGTTTTGCAGAAATTTTTTCCAGATTCTAAAGATGTAAGTTTTCCAGAATTTTTTCCAGAAAATCGCAGACCAATTTTTGTCAGGATAACCTGACGGCGTCAGGATCGCAACCTGACGGCGTCAGGAAGGAGTAAAAACAACAGATTACTTTTTTTTCTCGTTTTCTGAGCTACTTAAAAAATTTGGAATTTTCTAGGTCTTAATTTTCCAGAAATTTTGTAAACATCCATTCCACAAGCATTATATCCTAGTTTAAATCGAGTCTTATATATTATTACCGCCGATTTTACGTGAAGGTTTCGTTTGTTTCTTCAAGTGTGCAGGTTTAATTTATCAAGAAGAAGTTACATAAGACTGGAAGGAGCTTTTCACGCATAAATTCTTCTTGGAAAGAATTTAACCACTACTTCACACACGGATCCTACCGAGCTAATCAGGGGAGTACTAGTTTCTTTCATTTTTAATTACCTTCCATTATCATAACTTTGATACTTTCGGGGAACATTAGGGACAATGTTCAGTTCAAGTGTATGGAAGGAAAATAAAACGGGAACTTTGAAACTATACTTATCCTTGATTATTTGCTTTGTCCAATTGCACTTTTGTAATAAACCATGAGAAAATGTCGGTTAGGGTAATTTTGGCACCAAATTTGAAATTTTTCATGATATATAGGAGTGGGCCATTAGTCTTAACAAAAGCGTCTCACGGATAGGAAGTTATATGACTAGCACAAAAACCCTTTACCACCTAAATTCCACCCAAAATGTGAGGATCGCCCTTAGATTAGTAGGAATTAAAGCATTCATCTTTACTGCTTAGAGTGTGAACCGGTAGTATATTAGATTCTAGAACTTGTTTTGTGATGCATTTCGAGATCGTTAGTAAGACTACACTTGTGTAGTTAGGAATAACTAAAAGATAAGAGGCATTAGGATAACCCTTGTTTGATACCCGTAATATAATTACTTCTTCCACATCGGTTGAGTAATTCCCCCACACCCTTTGCGTTGTACTCATCTTTAGTACACGATACCCCTAGTTAACCTCTCAGAGCCTATCCTTTTCGCGGTTCTCGTGATGTTTTGGTTTTTCCGGAATATCAATGAAGAGCATTGTTTACACCCCACCCCCAAATGTATACCCAAATCGCCTTAGCCTACCTTGTATGCACTCACTTTTAGTGCATTATTGTTATCACCTTAAACCCTTAGTTCAATTATCTAGTTGCTTGCATGAGTTGCTAAGTCGAGTCATATCCTTTGTATACAGTTTTGGGACGATTGGGATTCATGGGAAAAGTTAAAGTTTATGAAATGATGGGAAGGGAACGTTAAATTCAAATTTCCCTTTGTTTGCGTAATAATGTACCCTAAGTGTTTTGATCTTTTCAATTCGGGTTAAATTAGTGTTAGAGTAATGAAAACTAAAGTGTAGGGATGTGCCTATAAATCCCTATCATTTTGATTTTACCATAGAGGATGGTAGAGTAAAAGTGTATGAAAAAAAAATCGAAAAAAAAATAGAAGAAGAGAAAAAAAAATAGAGTGTTTGATAAAAAATAAAAAAAATACGGGCTACCATCCTACATCTATCCTTTAAATTTTATGATTGTTTATTTCAGTTAGCTAGAGTTTAAAGTGTCGAGTCTTGGCTTAGCAACGCCATTCTTCGTATGCATTTAACATAGAGATTTTTGACTTGCCACCACTATATAGCCTATCCCACCAAACCCTTTGTTTCCCTACCGTAAGCCTAACATTACAACCCTTTAAAGACCTCTTTGATAGTCTTTCCTAGGTGCTTACGCCAAAGCGATGGAGGTTTGATCTATTCTCAAGCCTATGGTAATCTATGTACTAGGACCGGTTAATGAGTGTTTATCTTTCATTTCCAATTTGTTATATTTCATATACACCCGAGAGAGATGTGAGTATCCAAACACCCTATGTGAGGTGCTAGTATGTAATTTCCGTTCTTGTTATGACTTTTGCGGGGCTTATATGTGTTGTGGACTGTTTTAAACCAATTCTTCATGATCTCTATCTTATAAATTAATTGACTAAAAGCACATTTGATTGAGGACAAGCAAATACCAAGTGTAGGGATATTTGATAAGGTTTTAAAATGTACCTTTTTGAGGGGTCGTTTAAGCCCTTATTTGATCACTTTTGTATCCGTTATTGCTTAATATCGTTCCTTTTCACTTTTTAGGTCTCTTGAAGGCAAAATGCTGGAATGGCACTTATTTGGACGAAAAGGCGCGATTATACGAAGAAAATGGCCAAAGTCAGAATCGAGACACTCAAAGCTGCTGAAAACATAAGGTGACGGAGTCAGGTGTTAATTGTGACGCCGTCGGAGGATCTTTGTGATGGGACATAAACCAAAACTCCCATTTTCAAGTGACGACGTCAAGTTATAAAAGAGTAGGCCGTCGCAACTCAGACGGCCTAGATGTAATCCAGACGGCGTCAGAAGCTGAAGACGACGGCGTCACAAGCATAAGGTGACGCCGTCGCAAGTCTAACGTGGCCAAGACAAAACCCTAATGACGGCGACACGACGGCGTCACAAAACATAAAGTGACGCCGTCGCATGTGTAATATTATATATAGAATCCGAATTTTTCAGTATTAAGTGTGTAGTCTTTTGGAGTAAAAACCTAAACCGAACCAAGGCTGTCTTGTACAGTATTTTAGGGTTCCAAACCCTATCTTACACCAAGATAAGTGTTTTACTTCATTAATACAATTATGTCTTTGATTATTTGTGTGTATGCTTGCATATTTTCCATGTCCGGCTAATTTACTTGTGTGTTTGCTTAGGGAATATGAAACTTAATTTTTGAATATTGATTGGTTGTTTCTTATCTTAGTTGATTAATGATCTAGTAATGCGATAGGTCATTCGTTGTGTACTTAATGCTTGATTAAATCTTTGTGAACCTTAGAATATGACTCCTTGAGTAGTTGTAAGCTAAACCATCCAAAGAGTGCCTTAGAGTAAGAGTTTATTATCCCTAGTGGGTTTTATAGACGAGACCCTTTGGTAAGTTCAAAGAGTTAGGGAGGAACGCATACCCTACAACCTTAGACACACAACGCAACTAGGAATAAGGACGTGACAATTCAACCACCAATAGGAGATAATTAAGGAGTAGTATAACCTAAGTAAACACATCTTTAAACTATCATACGAGCACACATTAATTAGACATAGACTACATACACCTTAGATTAGATAATTAGATAAGTAGAGTAATCGGTAGCAATACCAACCCCCCCCCCCCCAAATTCAAACCCCGAGATTCGTACCTTTCCTTTCCTAAAAAAAATATAAAAAGATAAAAAAATAATCTTCCTCAACCACAACCTTAGCGTAGTAACTTCTCACTAGCATTCCTATTCCCCTAGAGAATGATATCAATACCCGTGGCTTACCCTAATACTATACTACAACGATTAGGTTCACTGCCTAGGGTGTTGAAAAACTTGCTCGACGAAAAGGAAGTTCCTTTGACTCCGAACGACACGTGTCGCGTTATCACTATACCAGAAAAGTCAATTGTTATACCTAGAAGACCAATGAGTAAGGCTAAAGAAAGAAATGCCATGATGGCTTATCTAAAAGGACAAGGGTATACTGGATTACAGAAGCTGAACTATTTAGAGATGAAAGATTTATATAATGCTGTCAGAGAAGCCTATCAGAAGCAAGTTGATAGTATTATTTCTTTTAAGGATGATGATAAGCAAAAAGAGAATGTTAGTAAGAAAAGCTTAAAAAGAAAAAGAACAACTGAAGAAGAACAATCATCAAAGAAGATTAAGTTAAGATCAAATACAGTTGATGAGCTGAGAAATTACATAAGAGTTGTCGATTTTGATCATCCTAAATCCAAAGATGCTGCAGTAAAGAAGTCCAAGATAACTACATTTGAAGTAGTAGAATCAAAAGATGGAAATTATCTGATGTTCCATAGGGAGGATGAAAGCTTTAGAGTGTTTAATTTGCTATGGGACATAGTGCATATCATCAGCAGAGAAGATTTGTGGTGTTTATACAAATTAGTGCAAGATTATTTTGAACACATTCCATCAGAAGGAGTTGGTTTAGTCTTACTTGGAGATCTCACAACTATCTGGGAAACAGAGGAAACAAGTACTGATGCTATATGGAATAATCAAGAAGTGTGGGAGATTAATAGCTGGAGATACTTTGATGAATCTGGAGTGCATGTTTTGGAGCTGGAAGATGGAACCATGATCCATATGTTAGTAGAAAGAAGATATCCACTCACATCAGAACTTATGAGAAGAATGCTAGATCATGGAATGGAAGTTGAAGAGGAGAATGAAACAGCATTAATGGTCATTGAATTATTCATCAGATGGACAACTATGGCTGATGATGAAGCATAAGTACTGGTATGATGTTTAAATATATAAATTTTTGAAAAATATGTATTTTATTCAAAGTACTGCTGGACAAACAGTACTTTAACCAAAGTACTGCTTGCAGCACAAAACCAGTAAATGATTTTAAAAGAAAATTTTTGTTAAGTGAGAAATATTTTGAAACAAAAGTTATAAGCAACAAATGGTTTTTGAGATGGTTATAACAATAGGTTATCAATCCACCACGTTTAACAAAAGGATTGGCTAATCCATGAGCAAACGGCTCTGGTAAAGATATCTCAAATCCGTTATATAGTTGACAACTTGCTAATAAGTTGTATGGTAATCAACTCACCATATCAGCAAATGTAAAGAGTTGGCTAGCCCACAAGAAAAATGGCTTGTGGTAAAGGCTGTGGAAAAACCATTTATATGGTAATTAGTTCACCATGGTTGAAAGAACTAACCAGTCCAAAAGGGTACAACTTTTGGTAAAGACAAATCAAATCTGTTGATAGCTGATGATTTGCTAAAAATCATATGGTTATCAATGTACCATGGTCTTACACACCTAAACATTTGGCTACTCCAGAGTTAATGGCTTTGGTAAAGAGACATCAAAATCCATTAAATTTTCAATGATTCACCTCTCACAGGAGTTTACACACCTGGAAGTGATGAGAATAGACTGAAACTTAAATGAACTGATGTACAATTTGCCATATGTTGCTGAGTTGCTGAAGAGATGGAGCTTGCTGATTGTTGCTATAAAGAATTACTAATAAAGACTACTTTGATGATGATAATACAAGCACAGGGCATACAAAGATACAATCTAAAGATAAAGACACAATCTTTCCTTGAAGAGAAAGATGTTAAAGTTAAATATACAAAGGAACTTGAAATCAAGCAAGTAGAATTCAAGTTAGGGGAGGATTGTTGGGATATAGAAAGTCAAAGTGCTGAAGAGTCAAAGTACAGAAGTCAAAGTACTGCTAAAGAAGGAAGTCAAAGTACTGCTCGTTCATCAAAGTACTGCAAGGTTAAAGGACTGTTATGCAAAATCGTTAAGGATTATTATGTAATTCTAGAATGTTCTAAGTTTAGTTTAGTATTACTTGTCGTACAAGGTTTGTAATTGTAAACCGACTAGGGTTATCCTTAAGCCTATAAAAGGACCCCTAGGTTGGCATTAGATATATACGTTTTTAGAGACTACGATATTAGAGTATTAGAGTTGTTAAAGAATCTGTATAACAAGCAGGTTCTAAGTTTTAATAAAATCGTTAAAAGTTAAAGTTAATTCTTCTTAAGCTTTGTTAAGTAAATTCCGCATACTTAATAGAGTTAGTTTAGTGTTTCATTGTTAGTGACTTAGGATTTATCCGAGGTTATTAAACCCTTACAAGCTATATAAGTTAGTTTGGTTAGAGTACATCGATCCAACAAGTGGTATCAGAGCTTGTGTGGAAACTCTGATTAAGAAGAAACCCTTTCAAAACCCTAAAGATGTCGACTGAAGTTGCACCACCACCATCCATCACCTCACTCATAATACCTATTATCAAGAAGGGAGAGTACGATCTATGGAGCATGAAGATGAGGCAGTACATTGCTATTACAGACCATGCTCTGTGGAATGTCATTGTCAATGGTAATGAAGTTGTGGAAGAACCTGTAGAAGTTCCTGGACAACCTAAACCACCTAAGGCCGTTTTGCCAGCTGCTACAATAAGAAATCAAGAGAAGGCTCTCAACATACTTTTGTCTGCTATTCCTGATGGTCACCTACTCAAGTTTGATGATGCTAAGGATGCAAAACAGTTATGGGCTGCTCTCAAAACTAGATTTGGAGGTAATGATGCTTCCAAGAAGATGCACAGAAATCTGTTGAAGCAACAGTTTGAAACTTTCACTTTTGGTGAAAGAGAAGGTCTTGATGCTGCCTATGATAGATTCCAAAATCTCCTCAGCATGTTAGAGTTATACAAGGCAGAGGTATCTGTTGAAGATGCCAATCTGAAGTTCTTAAGGAGTTTGCCATCTGTATGGCATGTGATTGCAACTATGATCAGAGGACAACCTGGTTTGGACACTATGGACTTTGATGATCTCTACAACCATATGAAGGTGTATGAACATGAGATGAATGGCCAAACAAGTTCAAAGTCTCACAGTATAGCTTTTGTGTCGTCTGAAAAGAGAGGCAATACTTCCACTAAAAGTACTACTTATCCTACTTAAAGTACTGTTTCTCAAAGTACTGCATATCCTGCTCATTCTATCACAACCATGACCAACCCCACATCATCACCAACAAACACCATCCATTCTGATGAAGTCGTATGCTTATTCTTTGCTCAGCAAGCCACTCTACCTGTTACCTATAAAGAAGATTTGTCACAAATTGAAGAGGATGCTCTTGAAGAAATTGATATCATGTGGCAAGTTGCTATGATCACTGCTAGAATCAAGAAGTTCATAAAGAAAACAGGAAGAGGCATTGACTTCAAACCCAAACAGGGTATCACCTTTGACAAGTCAAAGATTGAATGCTTTAACTGTCAAAAGACTGGACACTTTTCAAGGGAATGCAAGTTTGCTAAATATCAGGCAAACATGATGACTGAGAAACCTAAGCTTGAATTAAAGGAAATCCCTATAACATAGACAAAAGCTTTGGTTGCTCAAGAAAATCTATCAGAGGTTGACTGGAGTGCTGACTTTGATGATGAACCAGTAACCTACTGTATGGTGGCAATGGAAGAGTTTGATTGGAGCACAGCTTTTGATGAGGAACCAGGATCTGCTCGAAATCTAGAGATGGTCTTGGAAGATTTGATTGGAGCATGGAGAGTGAAGATGAACCTGTTCTGATGGCTTTGGTAGCTACTTCACCAAGTTTACCCCCCATTTCTGAGGTATGCTCTAAGTGACATGATTTTTATCAAAAGGTGCTTACTGATTATGTTACTGAAAGAGATAATTGTAGAAGGGCTAGGTCTGAGGTAGCTGGTTATCGAATTACTTTAGAGTCAATGGAAGCTAAAATAATAACACATGAAAATAATGAAATGGCTTGGGCAGAAAAGTATGAACAACAGGATTACCAATTAAAACTAAGTGAATGGAAGTTAGGATGTAAGGTCTCTGAATTAGAAAAGATTACTAAAGAAAGGGATGAGTTGTTAGAAAAGTTTGCTGCTTGGGGACAATCTGGCCTTTCACATGTTAGTTTTGTTGAAAAACTGAAAAGAACACACATTAAAACTGGTCTAGGTTTTGGTATGGACTTTAGTAGCATAGAAGAAAACCCACTTAGTGATAAGGACCAACTTGATTTTGAGGATATAACAACTAGTGATGATGAACTTATTAACTATGTAGACACATCTAGTAATGAGGAATCAATTAGTCAACCACCTCCTGAATTTAAGAAAGACAATGGTTATCATGCAGTTCTTCATCCCACTGGAAGTTTTCAACCACTTAGGGCAGATGTTTCTCATTTTGGAGTAGACAATCTAGAGTTTAGGAAAAAGCTTATTGGTCAATCTAATTCTGAAACCTCAAAAGAAACAACTGAGAAACCTAAGGAAGATCGTGCTAAGAGCCAAGCAGTACCTTCAACTCAAAGTACTGCTACACGTTCAGCAGTACCTTTAAAAAAACCTTTTCAAAATACTGCTAAACCTTTTTGGGATAGTTTTGGTCAAAACAGTTTTCATCATTCACCAAAAAGACAGGATAGGTTTGGTCATACACATAGAGGAAGCAATTTTGGGATTACAGGTCAAAAATTGTGTTTTGTTTGTTATAGTCCTGATCATTTGATTAAGAACTGTAACTTTCACTCAGAATATCTAAGCAAATTCCCAAAGACCAGATCAACCAACCATAAGCCTGGGGAGAATAAACGAGTCTGGAATCACTCACATAGGGTTAACCATAGCAACTTCTCACAAGACTATAGGTACCCTCACCAGAGAAGACCTTTTTCAAAACCTCCAGTACCCTCAAACACTTTTCAAGGTACTGTCAAGCCATAAGTTTCACAAACAGTACCTTCTCAAAGTACTGCTCAGTTTTCACCAAACACTTTTTGGAATGGGAACCCTAAGAGATCTAATTACTATCAATCTAGAAGGCGTTACACCTCAAAAAGAGTATCTAGATCAAAGAGTCCTACACAAAAAGTTAAAACCAGTTGGGTTAAGAAAGAAAGTACTGATGGGGAACAAACAGTACTTTCATCAAGCAAGAGTGAAACTGAGATTTTTGTTGAAAATAATAAAGTGAATTTAGATGAAAAAGAGATTTTTATTGAAAAACCAACACAAGTTTTGGAACAACCAAAGATAATTGATCATGTGCTTAAGGACAGTGGAAATTACATACTTAAAAAATTTAAGTATGCAACTCCACAAGGGGAACACAAGTCAGTAATGGCTTGGGTTCCTAAAATTAACTAAGTCTTTTATCTTTGTGCAGGGCAACCCAAAAGAGGAGCTTAAAGATCATTTAATTGTGGATAGTGGTTGCTCTGGAAGCATGACAGGAGACAACGAGATTCTGTCAGATTTTAGATTTTATTGTGGAGGAAGAGTTGCATTTGAGAATGATGCTAGTGGAGGAAGAATAACTGGCAAAGGAACCATCAAGGCAGGAAGCATAGATTTTGAGAATGTTCATTATGTAAAGGAGCTCAAGTTCAATCTTTTTTCAGTTTCTCAGATATGTGATAAGAAGCACCCTGTGTTATTCACTGACACAAAATGTCTCATTCTTTCCCCTAAGTTCAAACTTGTTGATGATAACTTGGTAATACTGAGACTACCAAGAACCAATGATGTGTACAGTCTGGATATGAAGAGTCTTCACTTTTCTGAAAGAGCAACATGTTTAGTAGCAAAGGCAACACTTGAAGAAGCACATCAGTGGCATAGAAGATTAGGCCATGTGAATTTCAAGAATATCAACAAGCTGGTTAAAGGAAATTTAGTTAGAGGTTTACCTTCCAAAACATACAGGAATGATCACTCATGTTTGGCGTGCAAGAAAGGTAAACAGCACAAAGCTTCATGCAAGAAGATTGATGAAAGAACCATTAGAGAACCTTTGGAGCTGCTGCACATGGATTTGTTTGGACCTGTTTCTGTTGCTAGTCTAAACAAGAAGAAGTATTGTCTGGTTGTGACAGATGATTGCAGTAGATTTAGTTGGGCATTTTTATTGGGTTTTAAAGATGACACCTTTGATGCTATTCATGATCTTATAATAGCCCTTGAAAATCAATTAAGACTCAAAGTCAGAGGTATTAGATGTGATAATGGGACTGAATTCAAGAACAAGCTTATGGATGAGTTTTGTGCTAAGAAAGAAATCAAGAGGGAGTTTAGTATTGCTAGAACTCCACAACATAATGGCGTTGTAGAAAGAAAGAACAGAACTTTGAATGAAGCAGCCAGAACAATGGTTGCAGATTCATTATTACCTATTCAATTTTGGGCTGAAGCTATAAGTACTGCTTGCTATGTGCTTAATAGAGTATCAGTCACCAAACCTCAGATGAAGACACCTTATGAGTTGATGATGGGAAACAAACCAAACATTCGATTTATGAAGCCTTTTGGATGCCCTCTAACTATTCTCAATACAAAATGACGGTAGTAGTTGTACTTATATCACAATTTCATGGTCAAATTTTTATATGTGTATATACTGAACTAAAATGTTAAAATAAATTTGATTTATGTGTAAATTTCGTGCGTGCACGAAACTTATAACTATATAATTATATTCAATTACCTTTAAAGACACAATATTCAGTATTAATACAGAATATTTTTTTGTCAAAACGCTGTACGTGCAAGGGTATTATAACTAGTGCTTTTGAGACATGGGGCCATTTTCACTCGAGATATACTTCATAAATATCCTTAATAGGGCCTACATTTCCCATGTTTGGACTAGGGATGGCAAAAGCACCCAAAACCGACGGGGAAAACTGAAACCCGAACCGACCGAGTCAGGTTCGGGTGCGGGTTGGCGGGTGCGGGTTGTCGGGTTTGGGTATTGATAAATTTTTTTAGCTGGATACGAGTTCGGGTACGAGTTCTGATAATACCCGTACCCGTATCTGTTTACCTGAATCTATACCCGCGTTAAATCGTTTGATACGATATTCATTTCCTTTATCTTTAAAATAATTTGAATATAATAGGGTGTTTTTTTTTGGTTGATTTTAGTGTGACTTAATATTAATACCGTCATTTTGTCCATATAATATTCAATTGGGGATAACCGATAACCGCGAGGAAACCCAAAAAACCGATAGATAATATTAAACGGGTATCCGGTGGGTAATAGGGCGAGTACAGGTTCGGATATTATAAACGGGCGCATATACAAATACACTAAAACCCATCACGAACCCGACCCGTTGCCATCCCTAGTTTGGACTGAATGATATGATAGAATAATATTCCCTAAAATCACTTCATGATGGATTGGAGATTCTACTTTTCCTTATGCCATGTGGTGTAAGTTATCGGCATCCTTTTTTGAAAGGGAAATATGTAAAGGTGGTAAAACTATAAACATTGAATACCAATAGATTTTAGACTTCTAGTTTGCAGAATTACTATAATATTTTTTCACACAATAATACATTGCATTTTAAACTAAGGCTAGCAATAACAATCTGCTTTATTTTACAGTCACACATTGCTTCCGAGGGCACCATATATAAGTGTTTGAAGTTTTGGTTACTATATTTGAACCATATTTTCAACAATCATATTTGTGATTCCTGTATCTACCCATGCACAGAAGCATAATTGTTGATCAAAGCCAAAGCATTGCTAGTTAAGTGCGCAACGTTCACAATTTTTCCTCTCACCACGCCTTTCATTTTGTTGTCCTTCGCAAATCCTTCAGAGCATGTGTCTTCATTAGTCATCGCAGCACTAACCCATGTCTGAATGTCGCTCATTACTAGCCTGAAATCTTTGGAGCCTGGTCGATTCATCTCCTCAAGCGATTTTTTTAACTCATACACAAAGTCACTAAGCAACTCAATGCAGTCTTTCAATTCATGGCCGAAATCTCTAGGGGAGACATGCCATGAACTTGTGATAATTTTACAATTGATGAGGAGGTGGTGCTGGTTGTGTCAAGGGTCACGGATAGAGCTGTTTGTGCTAGTAGTTTAGGGCTTGTCTGGATAGCTCCCGCTCTATTTGAAAGTGAGTTGAAGCAGAGTGTAGGGTATGTTGTCAAACCACATGATGTTCTGATAAATTTGATGCTTGTTTTCTCGAGAGCTGAGATGAGGTTGACGGCGGAAGTGAAAAAAAATATCATTATAAGCATTTTTGGAACCATAGAATTGAATGAATATAAGCCTTCCATATCTTATGTTTGTGTATTGGATGGAGGTACAGGTTCAAGTTGCAAGGTGTGGAGAGAACTCTTATCTAGCTTGAAACTTATGGTAGGTTGTTATAATACACTACAACAATCGTATGGACGGACGAGGAGACTTTCGCCGGGAAAGTTTCTAAACGACAAAATCAAAGCTGACGTGGCACATGAATACGATGACCTGTTAAAGAAAATTCAACTATCACTTTCACCGGGGACGTGTCCCAGTGGAAACTCTGTTGACTATTTAGTATACTTTGACTACCCAGTCAAAATTCAACAATACCTTTCGCCGGGGACTCGTCCCCGGCAAAAGTGGCTTTCACTTTGACGGAAATTTGACCAGAGTCAATAGCATGTTAATTGTTCCCGCCTTTATTCCCGCCAAAACTTTCCCCGGGGACATGTCCCCGGCAAAAATGGTATTTACAAAAATACGCTTAATTATATGTTAAAAATACACAACTAAAACCCCGATTAAATGTTAAAAATATGAACTTAATTATATTGTGGTTCATTCAGATGTTAAAATGACCAATTCAACCCTAATGGTCGTTTAACATGATTCGTACTGATTTTTGGACTTTATTACTCGTGGGTTTGAGGAAGACATGCCTGTCTGGTTTGCACCTGCTAGAGATGGGTCAGATCAAGTATGTTCAAAGATGTTTGTGGTGGGAAAGTTTCTTCACTAGTTCAAATCAAGACAATGGAATATCTAGGTTAATGAGATCATGTTGTTTCATCTGCTTGTGATACAAAAGATTTAATCATGTTTACTTAAGACTTTTTGAACATTTGTCTAGTTATAGTGCTATTACACCATTTCCCGACATCATTTCATTCTCCTTTTAGTTAAACATACGTATTATTCCAACAACAACGTTAACTACATCCACAACTACTACAACAACTACAAGAACAACAGCAACAACAACAACTACAAGAACAACAACAACTACTACTACTACATACGAAGTTTTTCCATGTCACCTAACAGCTCACTAAGTAATGCATCTGACTGACATGCGTGGTCGTCAGAAATCCTTGCCATTTTAAGTCTTGCCTCCAGCATCCTTACTCTTGTCTCTAGCACCTGTTTTTGTGATTCCAGAAAGTTTATCCTTAGATCTTTGGCATTGCAGCTCGAGCACTCTGTTGGTGTAGATCCAGAACCTTGAGATGTTGAACCAAAAGAGGTTATTCTTAAGTACTCGTCAAATTCACTCTTCCACATAAAATATCCGCACCCATTATCTTCTTTTCTAGGCTGTTACATAATAAGAAAATTATAAGAGATTACAACCCAATTATTTGTATATTTACATAAATAAGAAATGTATGATTGTTCACCTTCGACAGAGGACATGCATAATATTGTCGTCCAGATGAATATTCTCTATGTGATGTTCTTAATTTTATATTTCCTGCTCCACAAGAACACATAAAAGGATTAAATGGCTCCATCTCAGGTTTTGAAATTTGTGTGAAGATAAGAGGTTGAGTGGTTTTGAGGATAAGAGGTTGTGAAATTCGTGTGAACATAAAAGGACTATATAATGTGTTTGTCATGTTGGTGGGAAGTTTTGGCGCCATTTTTTTTGTGGGAATTTTTGGCGCCTTTTTTTTGTGAGAAGTTTTGGCGCCAGTATTTTTGGAGGGAAGTTGAGACCGGCAGACAACTGCAAGAATTTGGACTTTACTTGTGAAGATAAATGAGACCAGTAGACAACATGATACATATACCATAGCACCTATACTTGGTCGTTTAACATGATACGTATACCATAGAACCTATACTCGGTCGTTTAACATGATACGTATACCATAGCACCTATACTCGGCCGTTTAACATGATACGTATACCATAGCACCTATACTCGGTCGTTTAACATGATACGTATACCATAACACTTATACTCGGTCGTTTAACATAATACGTATACCATAGCACCTATACTTGGCCGTTTAACATGATACGTATACCATAGCACCTATACTTGGCCGTTTAACATGATACATATACCATAGCACCTATACTCGGACGTTTAACATGATACGTATACCATAGCACCTATACTCGGTCGTTTAACATGATACGTATACCATAGCACCTATACTCGGTCGTATAACATGATACGTATACCATAGCACCTATACTTGGTCGTATAACATGATACGTATACCATAGCACCTATACTTGGTCGTTTAACATGATACGTATACCATAGCGCCTATACTTGGTTGTTTAACATGATACGTATACCATAACACCTATACTTGGTCGTATAACATGATACGTATCAATGTTGCAAAAATCGTGAATCAGTAGTCGGGCGGTCGACCACCCTGCAGCGAGTAATCGGTCAAGTCGGGATTAATTGGTGATTAATCAGATTGGCATTTCCTGCAATTTTTTGGTATTTCTGGAGACCAAACTAAAAATCTTAACCGATTCAAAGCCTGCTATATTTCCAAACCTCAATAAAAGGCTCCAATTCTGATTATGATGCCCATTGTGCGTTATAGGTGAAATATACGATCCCCAAATTAAGTAGAATGCCAAAATTATTATTATTTTTAAAAAGACCGATTTGCCCGATTCGGCCTATTTTTTACCGATTCGGCAGATTTTTGATCGATTCGGCCGATTTTTGACCGATTCAGCCGATTAATCGACCGATTTTTTGACTGCTTAGTGTCGATTTTTTTCCTAGGCCGATTTTTTGATCGATTTTCAAAAATCGACAAGGTACTCAGCCGATTAACGATTAATCGGCCGAGTTGACCGATTTTTGCAACATTGATACGTATACCATAGCACCTATACTTGGCCGTTTAACAAGATACGTATACCATAGCACCTATACTTGGTCGTTTAACATGATAAGTATACCATAGCACCTATACTTGGTCGTTTAACATAATACGTATACCATAGCACCTATACTTGGTCGTATAACATGATACTATAGCACCTATACTTGGCCGTTTAACATGATACGTATACCATAGCACCTATACTTGGTCGTTTAACATGATACGTATACCATAGCACCTATACTTGGTCGTTTAACATGATACGTATCCATAGCACCTATACTTGGTCGTTTAACATGATACGTATACCATATCACCTATACTTGGCCTTTTAACATGATACGTATACCATAGCACCTATACCTTGTCGTTTAACATGATACGTATATCATAGCACCTATACTTGGCCGTTTAACATGATACGTATACCATAGCACCTATACTTGATCGTTTAACATGATACGTATACCATAGCACCTATACTCGGTCGTTTAACATGATACGTATACCATAGCACATATACTTGGTCGTATAACATGATACGTATACCATAGCATCTACACTTAGTCGTTTAACATGATACGCATACCATAGCACCTATACTTGGTCGTATAACATGATACGTATACCATAGCACCTATACTTGGCCGTTTAACTGATACGTACACCATAGCACCTATACTTGGTCATTTATGTATTTAGTTAAAAGTAATTTAAATTAGTAACATGATACGTATACCATAACATTAATTAAAATGATTTAACAATAATTTAAATAATTTAAATTAGTCAAAAGTAATTAAAATAATTATATAATTTCTTAAATTATTCAAATATGATTTAGAAAATTTTTAGGTTAAATTTAAATTGATTTGTTATTAATTTTAGTTATTTAAAATGATAATAAAGATTTTTTTTTAAATCAAAATTGATTAAAATACCTTTTGCCGGGGACATGTCCCCGGGGAATATTTTCACAAATTTTTTATTTTTCCCTCCCCTCTTTTTACTTTATCCCGCCAAGACTTTCCCCGTGGACATGTCCCCGCCAAAAGTCTTGCTAAAAGACAAACAACGCTTTCGCCGGGGACATGTCCCCGCCGAAAGTGAATCGTAAAAACCATCTCAATTATTAACCCATATCTGGTTTCACCTATAGATAAAAAAAAAGAAGAAAAAGCACAGCACGCTGTGCTACTCCTTCATCTTCATCTTCATAGCACCACAGCACCACTGCTACTCCTTCATCTTCACCTCAGCTCACCACAACACCACCTCCACCACCACTACTTCACCGCACCACCACACTCGCACCACCTCAACCCCTCTCCTCGTTTAGTTCTATCTATTCTCTTCTCCATTCTTACTCTTGACACTCCATTCTTACAAACCCAGTTATAATTTTTGATTTTTGTTAATTGTTTTCAATTTTTGTTATATTTTATTAATACGTGTTAGTTTGTGTTAATTTTGTTTTTTTGTTTATTTTGTAATTAGTTTTGTGTTAATTGTTTTCTGGTTTGATTTTTATTAATTTTTTGATTTTGTTCCTGTCGAGACCAAGCCGCCTCCCTAGCCGAGACCACAGCCGAGGCCAAGCCGCGACCACGGCCGATACCAAAAGGTAAGATATGTCGTTTCGTATTTTATTAGTTTTGTGTTAATTTTGTTTTTTGTTAATTTTGTAATTAGTTTTGTGTTAATTTGTGTTAATTTTTTATTTTTATTAATTTTTTGATTTTGTTCCTGTCGAGACTACAGCTGAGACCAAGCCGCCTCCCCAGCCGAGACCACAGCCGAGGCCAAGCCGCCACCACAGCCGAGACCAAAAGGTAAGATATGTCGTTTCGTATTTTAAATAGTTTAGGGTTTTAGGTAATGAGAACTATCCAAGCATCGGGTATCAAAAAGACCCTTTAAACTATTAGGATTAAATTGGTCATTTTAACAATTAGGGTAGGAGGGTAGGATGGTGGATTTTGGGACCTAAACCAAGATCTTGGCAGGGTGTTGGGGTCCACCCCCTTTCATGTGTAATAGCACTTTAACTAGGTAAATGAGATCATGTTGTTTCATCTGCTTGTGATACAAAAGATTTGATCATGTTTTCTTAAGACTTTTTGAAGAGTGTGTCTAGGGTTGAGGGTTGGTGACACATGAGAATGGTGTTAGTGTGTCTAGTTAAAGTGCTATTACACCATTTTCTGACATCATTTCATTCTCCTTTTTACAATGATCTTCCAAAAAATTCACCAACAATTCTCTCCTATATTATCAAACAACAAAAAAGAAGTTAGCGGCGATGACACGTGGCTTCTCTGATGGTTTACGGCGAGGAGGTACACGGTTTCTTGGTCCAGTAGACACAGGAAAGTGTACAACCCATTTCTTGTTACGGTTTGTTATGGTTACCTGATAATGAGGGTTGAATCTTGAAGTGTAGAAAGGTGGTGCAAAGGGTTTAGCTTGCTTTGAGAGTTCATAACTGTGTGTGTATTTTTAGTGTGTGTTTTTTGGTGTGAAACTATGTATGTGTGTGAGAGAGATAGAGAGGTCGGAGATGATAAAAAGAGAGATGAAAGGGCTTGTAATGATAGTGATGGAATGGTGGCGAGAGATATGAAAGGGTTTGTGAGGGTGCCTCATTAACCTCACTTCACTCGCCACCATGCCATCACTATCATTACAAACCCTTTCATCTCTCTTCTTATCATCTCTGCTCTCTCTCTCTCTCTCTCTCACACACAGAGTTTCATACCAAAAAACACACACACAGTTACGAACTCTCAAAGCAAGCTAAACCATTTTGCACCACCTTTCTACCCTTCAAGATTCAACCCTCATCATCAGGTAACCATAACAAACCGTAACAAGAAATGGGTTGTACGCTTTCCTGTGTCTACTGGACCAAGAAACCGTGTACCTCCTCGCCGTAAACCATCAGAGAAGCCACGTGTCACCGCCGCTAACTTCTTTTTTGTTGTTTGATAATATAGGAGAGAATTTTTGGTGAATTTTTTGGAAGATCATTGTAAAAAGGAGAATGAAATGATGTCGGAAAATAGTGTAATATCACTTTAACTAGACACACTAACACCATTCTCATGTTTTCACCAACCCTCAACCCTAGACACACTGTTCAAAAAGTCTTAAGCAAACATGATCAAATCTTTTGTATTACAAGCAGATGAAACAACATGATCTCATTAACCTAGTTAAAGTGCTATTACACATGAAAGGGGGTGGACCCCAACACCCTGCCAAGATCTTGGTTTAGGTCCCAAAATCCACCATCCTACCATCCTACCCTAATTGTTAAAATGAACAATTCAACCCTAATGGTTTAAAAGGTCTTTTTGATACCCGATGCTTGGATAGTTCTCATTACCTAAAACCCTAAACAATTTAAAATACGCAGGTTAAGCTTTGGACAAACCCGAAGAAGCAGAAGATATCGGAGGTCAACTGACAAAACCGCCTGGCGAACACGAGTTCGAGCCTTCATGTCATTTATGTGCATTATGTGTTAGGATTCCCGCTAAATGGATTATACGTATAGTTTTGGACCATTTGCGGATAGGTAGCTTATGTATAGTTTTGTAGATGATCATGTGTTAACGGTTTTTGAACCGTTTTGGCGTATTTGGAAACACATGACTATGTTAGCGATTGATTGTTATATATGATATTATGTTTAGCGAATTTGTGTTGTTGTAGCATAAAACAGGTTCTGAAAACAGGTTGTTACATTTTAGATTTTTTTTCCCGAAAAAATCTAGAAATTACCCATTTTGCAGCAATTTTATATAAATGGGTCAAAGGCTTTCCCCGGGGACATGTTTCCGGCAAAAGATGTAAAGATAATTTTATTTTACCACTTTCCCCGGGGACATGTCCCCGGCAAACATGAGTGCCACGTCGGACGTGTTTGACCAGCGTAAAATGGCTGTGGGACCCACATGTCCCCGGTAAAAATGGACTTTAGTCCCCGGGGAAAGTATTCTCGGGAGGGTATTGCCGGGGGACTTTCGCCGGGGACATGTCCCCGGAGAATGGTTTCGCAGGGGACATGTCCCCGACGAAAGTCTTGATATTTCCCCTGCGAAAGCCCCGATCGTTGTAGTGATAGTGGAACAAGTTTAGTCGAAATTTATAGGAACCACAGTATTCGCGAGGTTTATCTTAGATCACAAGAAACTACTGTAAATGTGAATGGGACTTAAGTTTTTGTCTTTTTGTAACGATAAATATACTCCAAGTTGCTCTATGCATGCAACTTGCAATTATGTTTCTTCAGCTATCCTGTACTGAAGGATATGAGCCGACTTTGATTTTTGATTGTTTGGTATAAATTGAATTATGTGGTTTTCGATCTCTTAATTAGTAGTTTGTGTTTTCATGGTAGCTAGTAATTAGTCCTTAGCTAGCTCGAGCTCTACCGTAGTAATTTTGTTAGTTATACGTATTAAAAGTGTAAATTAGATACTATACAGACAGTTCTTGTAAGACCAGAAATTCATCTAATGACAGGAACTCTTTCTGTAAGAGCAGGGGGTACGGTGGTGCCAAACTTGGTGCCAAGGAGTTTGGCGCGACGCCAAGTTTGGTGCACCGTTACCACGCTCGCGCCAAAGTACCTCGCGCCAAAACTAACAGCCAAGATTTTTTTTTTTTTTTTTTTTTTTTTTTTTTTTTTTTTTTTGAAAAAGTAGCCGTTGGAGGTGGCAAATATAGCCGTTTTTTTTGAATTTATACCCAAATTTTTTTATAAAAACCTCCTTATTCTTCCATATTTTCACACACTCTTCAAACCTAATTCACACCTCAAAAAACACTCATTTTTCTTTCATTATGGATCCAAACCATCCCCTCGGCGGAAGCACTTTAGACAATTATGAAGATTTTTTTAAAGACGACCGAGAGAGATATATTCGTTCGTATGAAGAGTATGAACAATATATGAATTTGTGTAATCAAGAAGCCGGTGGATCAAGATCGAGTCCTAAAAGGAGGGCATATATACCACGTCAACGAGAAACGGCGGCGGAACGTCTAATCGACGACTATTTCGGCGACGCAGAGATTGGTCCTAAATATCCAGAAGAGAATTTTCGACGAAGGTATCGTATGAGCTCTACACTTTTTAAAAAAATAGTTAATGCTATTCTAAGTTATGATGCCCAGCCCCTTCCCAAATACTTTCAATTTTTTAGAGATGGTTATGATACTACCGGTCGTAAAAGTATTGATCCTATTTTGAAGATCACATCTGCTATACGGCAATTAGCGTACGGCACTGCGCCTGATGCGTTTGATGAGTACTTGCAAATTGCCGAACGAACTCAACGACAATGTTTAATCGACTTTACAAAATGCATACATGTTTTATACGTTGAGAAGTATTTAAGGAAGCCCACTTTAGCTGATATTGAAATGTTATATGAATTGCATAAACAAAAACATGGACTCCCGGGAATGCTCGGGAGTATTGATTGTATGCATTGGGATTGGAAAAATTGCCCAAAAGCCTTAGCCCCTCAATTCAAAAGGCGTGGCCATAAATACCCAACTATTATGTTAGAAGCGGTTGCGGATCAACGGTTATGGATATGGCATGCTTATTTTGGGGTTCTTGGTGCAAATAATGATCTAAATGTTTTATATGGTTCTCCGTTATTTGATGATGAACTTGCCGGTACAGCTCCGGAATGCCCGTTTGAAGTAAATGGGCATGTGTACAACAAAGGTTACTATCTAGCCGATGGCATTTATCCAACATGGTCCGTGTTTGTGAAAACGTTTTCTGTTGCAAGGTCTGAAAAAACGTTGAGGTTTAAAATAATTCAGGAAAGTTCTAGAAAGGATATCGAAAGAGCTTTCGGAGTCCTACAAGGTCGTTGGGGAATTATACGACAACCCGCACGTGCTTTCGAAATCAACGCTTTGACAAGGATCATGAATTGCTGTGTAATGTTGCATAACATGATATTGGAAGACGAAAATTACGTAGTGAATTTAAGAGATGTGTTCGTTGATCCAACGCCAGACATTGCACGGGAATGGACCGAAAGATGTGATTTACATGTTCGAAAACACAAAGAACTCAGAGATAGCAAAATACACAACGATCTTCGAGATGACCTTGTGGAACATGTTTGGAGAAATTATAACTAGTTTGTAATTTTTATCTTTTTAAGTTTTTATGTTTTTTTTTATTGTAATGTTTTTTTTAATGAATAAAGTAATTTTAGGATATATTGTTTTTAAATTTTATAAAAAAAAAAAAAAAAAAAAAAAAAAAAAAAAAAAAAAAAATGAGCTTGGCACCAGAAATTCTGGTGCCAACGGATACCCCAGAAATGTGGTGCCAAACACTTTCTGGTGCCAAACTCAAAAACTGCTGACGTGGCAGTTTGGCACGAGCTTGGCACGAGAGTTTGGCACCACTGTACCCAGTGCTCTAAGAGTTGAAATAATGAATCTGATGGTTTTTACTTGTCGGATATGCATTTGAAGGGGTCCCTAATGGTACGCTGCTGAGTGCAATGTGTCCATGCTGGACCCTGGGCCAAAGAAAGCATTGCAATCAATTGGCCAATTTTCTGGCCACTAGCTAGGTATTGAGGGTCCCCTGAACATGTTCTCTTATGTTTTTTTCTCTCTACGTGCATGCATTATTTTTTCTCTTTACATGCATGAGTTATATATAAAACAAATTAAATCTATCTCAAGTTTTATAAGGAAGAATTGAACCCACAATCATTTTGTTTTGAGAGCTTCTAAAATAAAAAGAGGTATCATTGAGACACATGTCATTTGGGAAAAATTATCATGTAATTAATGAAAGCATCTAATTGCCTTATATTTCTAAGACAATAACGTGTACAAGTGAATCAGTCATTTGCTCAAATATCTTCCAAGTTGCTCTTAACAACTTGCATTTATGCAATGCTTATCCGTGGTACATGGTAAGACATGTCATGAACTTTGATATATGTTATTTTGATATGGTTAAGCCGACATAACAAAAAACGACCGTTTCAACTTGCGAGTTATTTATCATTTTGGAGGGGTCAAGAGGGATATGAAGATTGCTAAGTGTTGGTTTGTGGGAGTTAAAATCACTCGAAACGACTAAAAGTGTGTGAGCCTATTGGGGCACACACGTTAATACACGAAGAGTACGTTTATTAAATAATTAATATATATACTTGTTATATTTATTAAGTGTTTAATATATTTCACGTAATAATTTAACTAATTTAAATATATGTTAAATATAAAAGAGAGGGACTTAGATGTCGGAAAACAAAACTCCTTGGCCTCCTTCCAAAAGTGGCCAGCTATAGGGAAGGTTTTAGGAGGGGCTTGGTTGTCGTTTTTCTTAAAAGTAATGGAGTATTATGCTAGGACTTGAAGAGCAAGTTGGGGTGCTATATAAACACCCCATACCCCTCGTCATTCTGAGCACAAAAGTTCATTACTTGCTACACTCATTAAAAAAACCTTATACCAAAGTTGTATTCCTTGGTCAAAGATATACGGCTGGCAATATATTAAAGGTTTTGGTTTTGTTTTCTTTCGTACAAAGCAGTGATAACAAAGAATAGAATCTTTGTTTACTTTGTTTTATTTCCTCATCTTATAAACCATTCGAACGTATACCTTTTGGTATTCAGATCGGTTTGAAGCTACAACAAGAACACAAGTTTGTTTGTTTGTTTAGGTGAAGCAAGCACTAGCATCCTAAGGTGCTCCTGTGACGTGTAGTGTGAGCATATTGGTTTTGAATACTGGTTTCTTGTTCGTTAATTACTTGCGGGTCACTACGAGGGTTAGTTTTCTTTTATCCTTTTATTAATTAATTATTGTATTAATTAATTGTTTATTAATTACGTGTTTAACCTAATTGCAATTACTACATCCTTATCCGCTGCGTACTCGTAGAGGTTAATGGTTAACTAAGTTCTAAAATCCCAACAGTGGCATCAAGAGCCATCTCGTTTTTGCGATTATTGGTTACACGTTTCTTACTAATAAACATGTTTAAAAGGCTGCGTGAAAGCAAATTAGTTATTCGTTTTTTTTTTTTTTTTTTTTTTTTTTTTTTTGACAACTACATGCAATACTTGTCAATCTTTAATAAAAAATAACTGGTCACACACAAATTAAATTATATTGATAATTAGAATTAATTTGTTAATTTAAATTACATGTTAATTAGAATTACTTTGCTAATTGTAATTAACTTGTTAATTAGAATTACTTTGTTAATTGGAATTAAATTGTTAATTAGAATTACATGTTAATTAGAATTACTTGCTAATTAGAATTAAATGTTAATTAGAATTAATTAATTGTTAATTAGAATTATAATGATAATTAGAATTACATATTGTTTATTAAATACATGAAATTGCGTAATTACTTGTTAATTGAGATTGCCATGCGTTTTTATGTGTTTTCCGGCCACAAGACCCACTCAATTGTTTTTGCGATGTATGGGGCGATCTAGGTATTGTATCCTAGTGACGGTCTTATGGTTCTCCGTTTGGGGAAGACTCGCAAGAGAACTCGGAACAATATGTATTTTATATTGATGTTTGTGCTTATATGTTTGTGATTCCTATATGTGCATTATTACTTGCTTTGACACCTAATTGTATGCAATATGGAATAATACATATCGTAACCATAACATTAATATGGGTCTTTATTTACACGCCTAAATATCATGCTCATTGTGACCTGCTATTTGATTCGTGGAAAATCGTTTTTGTTAAATAAAGTGACCTAATATATGAAACATGTTTTCAAGAATTTAAAAACTAAACGCTATGGACACCTGGGATGTACGGCTCAACCACTAGAACAAACTCAAAAGGGGGTTCAAAGAGGTGCGCACAGTCGCACCGAAAGGATGTCTAGGTTATGCTTCAGCGCTTACCTGGTCCTCTGCCTCCCTGTGCGTTCGATTGGAGCTACCGTGAACCATGATGATCACTACAGTGTCATTACCAAAGTTTTTAAAATTAGTGTTTCAAAGTTGTTTTGCATGCTTCTTTGTACACGACTTCTACCACATTTACATGTGCATACCTATTTGTTAATTTTAAGTTTATGCCATCCAACTATGAACACGTGCATTTAGATTGACTTCTCTGGTCAGACCTAAGGGCCTTTCCAATTATTTCTCACTGGTCAGACCTATGGTTATTTTTACACGTTCATACTTGGTCGACTTATCTCGAGTTAGCTTCGTCAGACCTTGAACCCGAGGCATAAGATGAGAACTAAACATGCTTTTGACGTTATTACTTGATACTAATGCCTTAAACAGTCTCATAAATCTAAGAGTTGCATTTTGCAATTAACGCTCGTCGCTTACCTCTTGTCCTATTTTTTTATACACTGGTCAGACCTATGGTAATTAAGTGGGGTTGTAAGATGGATCTTAGTATTAATTAGTAATTAATTGGGTAGTTAATTCTTTTAAGAATGTAATTATCAAAAATACCAGAATTGAACTGTTTATGTTCTGATTAATTGTGTTATTGCAACATAATTCGTAAACAAAGTTATTTTTCTTCGAAAGACAAACTTAGTCTCTTTTCCTAGTAAGAAGAGTGAGACTTATTCCTATCTTTTCTCCTTAGTTGACTAACTAAGATATGATTCCAAAATTGATAAACTCGTTTATGATCTTTCATTACCCTTTCGTGGTCTAGAGTTAATTGAAAGATGGAATATTTTGTGTAACTGGAAACATTGTGGTTAGAGCTACCACAATAAATAACATCCTGCACTTGTCACGATGTATGAGTTTAAACTGCAAAGAGTAAAGAAATTACTAGGATATTCGCTAGGTAATTTTCTTGGACTCTTATTATTCCTAAAGTGCTAATTACCCTTGGGGCCATGTAGACGATAAAGGAGGAATTGCATGCTAAAGATTCAAGTTAATTGAATAAAAGAATGGCTAGTCCATTGTCTACATAAGTAAAACTTCATATACTCTGCTCAATACCTAAGTACATGCTACTCGTAGGCAATTGAAGAGAATAGGAAAGTATATAAAACTGCTATATGCTTTCTATTGGAAATGTAACACTTGTAATGTTGACAAATCCAGTGGGAGCAATTGCATTTTATTACTGAAATATCATTCATGTAATGTTGTCAATTTCAGTGGGAGCTACGGGATTTATAACTAGCTTTGAAATAATCCATTACTTTCCGAATATGAACAACCATTGCTTAAAGGAAAATTGCATTTTATTTTATTAGATAACACGTTGCCTTCCTGCTGTCGCTTCCTGAAATGTTATCTATAGAATTATAATCCACAATTCCTTATTACATATTATGGTTCTAAAACTACTTATGATATCTATGACATTATCATATCGTTTGAACAATCAATCACGTGTTGTTTGTTTTCATAATATGATGTTGTACCTTACACAAGTGGGAGAAATCTCAAAGTGTGTGCAAGGAACAACAATATTATTGGTATCTCTTGACCACAAGGTAAAAGAAACTAATAATTCTACTAGGACTTAAACACATTAGATGTTTAATGGCCTACTACATGTAAATAAGAATTCTACTAGGACTTAAACACATGAGATGTTTATTGCCCTATTACATTCTAATAATGATTCTACTAGGACTTGAACACGCTAGATGTTTGTTGCCCTACTACATTCAAATATCATGATATTGTGTATAGATACTTCAACATTTGACTACATGTTTTAGTCAACATAATTATGGTAATGATCATAATTCTGAAGTATAAAATTAACTTGAAATTACTATAGAACTCAATAGTTTGCATTCATGATTACTTTTGTTAGTATAATTATGCTTACATGTTAAGACATAATTATAAAGTCCTTGAATTAATCAATGACTTATAACATAAAGTATATATAGTAAAGTTGTTATGTCTTCTTGTAAACACATAAACATAAGGCCTTTGAATTATTCAAAGACTTATAATGTATTATTGAAATGTTTTGTTTTCTTGTTAACACATGAACATATAATCCTTGAACAGTTATGTCTTCTTGTGAATACATGAACATAAGGTTCTTGTATTATTCAATGAATATACATTATAGCATGCACTTGGTTCGTAAATACTTTATATGCAATTTGGCTTGAACCAATTGACAAGTATTTGGTCCAAAGAGATTTAAGTTATCTATAGAATTCTGATATAGTTTCACAATTCTAATAACTCATAGGATACCACTTCATTATGGTATGTCTAATGTGTTGGATCAAACCTTATTCATATTGTTTGGTTCCTGATAGCTTTAATTGCTCTACCTCCAAAACATATCAAGGTTAGAAATTGCGTGTGTCATGGATACACTCAATATAGTTCAAACCTAGAAGGTATTCAAGACAACACATAACTGAAAACCCTAATTCATTAGGGATTTGAGGTTTTACCACTCAAACCAATTCAATCATAAATCCTTTTGGATTTTTGATTTTTCTACACTTCCTAGCTTGAAGATTGTAGTTTTTGTGTTCTTCCTGGCTTGACGAAACACAAAACTGTTGCTAGAACTTTTGGTTATAGAGTGATACTAAATTAGAGTTTTTCTATAAACCCTAATTTGAGTTGTTGGAAGGAATTTCATTATATCTTGATTTAAGTTCGGAGTTTGTTAAAATCTTATGAATCATTTTATTAACAAATCTTGAGATGAGAACTTAAAATGTATTTTGTGGTTCCCCATAAAGAATAATTTATTGTTGCTTAAATACTTAGTATTTAGAGAATTGTCTCTACTTACAAAAGTAAGTGGGAGTATATACATATCTCAAAGTTTTTGAGAACAAAATAATTAACCTTCTAATATCTACTTATTAATGTCATACTAAGGTTAAACATGAAAATGTTGACTGAAGTATAATGATTACTCTCATTCATAAATCCGAAAGGATGCCTCATCACTTGAAGTGGCATTTTTTAATATCAATGCTGAGGGATATAAGTTAGGAGATTATTGTAAATCAGCTAACTACTAAAATACATTATCACATCTTGAATCTGATAAATATTTTAGAACTATTAATGACAAGATGCAGTCCTTAAAAGGCAAATCGAGTTTTGAGCTTGATTGTTATTTCGCCTAACAGTTAAACTATGAGGTTGAAATGAGTTTCTTTTGAAGAATGACTCACAAGGACAAAATTGTATACATATTAATGTTTGGTATTTTATAAGAAGTTTTTACTCATAGTTAAGCAATTGACTGTGATCAAATTTTCTTATATAATACATGCATTAATTATATAAAGATATTTAATTGTCATACACATGATTTATATGTTGAATATGACAATTAGATTTTATAACTCTTTCTTTATAATTATCTTTTGCGAGGACGGTGTGTAATCAAAAGGGTTATGAATCTATATAATCTTTATGAAGTATACGATATTTATGCAATCCAAGTTTGGATTGGATCATGCATCTAAGAGCTGAGATCTTGAATTTAATCACAATGTGATTCTGACTGAATTAAGATAACTCTTGAGTACATCTGATATTGAATGGGAGCAATGTGTTTTTCCTTTAAATTTACATGTTGAAGATATCATTTTGTTTAAGCTAGATATTGATTCTTAAGCTTGGAATGAAACTTCACTTGGAATTTAGGGAATAAAACAAACAACCTTGGAATAAATGTTTATCTGGAATAAACAAATGCGGAAAATTAAGTCTAACACAAATGCAATATATTATTCAAGCAAGTCTTAAATGATATTTTTCACTTGGAATAATTTATTACATGGATAGAAACCTTATGTTGTTTTAACTAAGGATTCATCATGTATATATTATATTGTATAAGATTTGTTGTTGCTTTTGTATAAGAACAAAATGAGCTGACAACAACAATATCTAATTGAGAGAGTTTAGATTATTGTTAATATAGATGTTTACGAATTATAAAGCATAATGTTGTATAAGTACAAATGATGCTAGAGGATTGTTAATACTGGTTGTAGTAGGATTTCATCTTTTACGATAAATCTGCTAACTAGTTATGCTCAACATAGAGCATTGTTGCATTACACATTAAGGAATGAGAATACTTTACACTTTTAGAAACTATAAAGATGACTGTCAGTATGTCGTTGAATTCTAATACCTCATGCAAGGTAGGGCGACATCTCCATACTATAACTCTTGCAATAGTATGAGCATATGAGATAAGACACTCACCTTATATTTCAAATCACTCACTATATGTGATATTTGAAACAAGTATTCGGAAAGTTTACTCAGACGACTATTTAGTTTTTCTTGTAAAAGAAAGGTTGGTAATGTTGGAAACATTAGGCTTCAACTTACTAAATGAGTTTCATGCATATCTGTTTTAGTATTTGGATAATTGGGATTGAAAGACAATTTTTACTTTATGATGAATAAAGATACTTGGTATTTGTTATTCATTCACATAATAATTGTTATCCTATATTTGCATGTTTAATCCTTGAATAATTTTATTATTCTAAATATGTCCATTTTCGGTTAACAATATGGGAATATTGTTATGTAAGGCAAATGTGAGTGTTGGTTATATTCTAACGAGAATGTGGATTGTTCCCGCCAAAGTCATATGTATTCACTAGAGATGCATATTGGATTCCCCAACTTTCAAACATTTACTTTTGGATCCTTGTCATAAGTAAAATATTGAAAATGGTTTGTTAAAGTCGTCCTTAGATACAAGCAAGTTCGGTTATGAGTGGATATCATTTTTTGTAAGTATACGCAAAACGCTATCTGAATAAGGTAGCTATAAAAGCTATATTTCGGAGTGATGTGAAGCAGCATCCACAACACTTGTAGTCAATAAAGAATTTGTTACTCTACTTGATATGTGCAGAAAGATACCATGGCGCCTCTCCAGATTTAATCAGATACTTGTTTGGCCAAACCCAAAGGGTAATGCAAGATGATACTTGATTACATTTGGTATATCTGAATTAAAATCTATAACGAGATTCTAAATGGTTAAACTATATGGAATGATTTAAGATCCATAATCCATGGTTTAACGGTATCTATAACAAAGGATAATTAAAAGTAATACATTAATAACCATGCTACTGAGGAGATTTTATGAAACTATATCTCAGACACTTTTAGTTAAAAAGCGAGTGAGAGCTTTGCTAGACGTTTCCGTCGTTAGTTTTGTGTGCCATTCGACACTACAACTCCCAAGTGGGAGCTGTTGGTTTGTGGGAGTTAAAAACACTCGAAACGACTAAAAGTGTGTGAGCCTATTGGGGGCACACACGTTAATACACGAAGAGTACGTTTATTAAATAATTAATATAATATACTTGTTATATTTATTAAGTGTTTAATATGTTTCACGTAATAATTTAACTAATTTAAATATATGTTAAATATAAAAGAGAGGGACTTAGATGTCGGAAAACAAAACTCCTTGACCTCCTTCCAAAAGTGGCCAGCTATAGGGAAGGTTTTAGGAGGGGTTTGGTTGTCGTTTTTCTTAAAAGTAATGAAGTATTATGCTAGGACTTGGATAGCAAGTTGGGGTGCTATATAAACACCCCATACCCCTCGTCATTCTGAGCACAAAAGTTCATTACTTGCTACACTCATTAAAAAAACCTTATACCAAAGTTGTATTCCTTGGTCAAAGATATACGGCTGACAATATATTAAAGGTTTTTGTTTTATTTTCTTTCGTACAAAGCAGTGATAACAAAGAATAGAATCTTTGTTTACTTTGTTTTATTTCCTCATCTTATAAACCATTCGAACGTATACCTTTTGGTATTCGGATCGGTTTGAAGCTACAACAAAAACACAAGTTTGTTTGTTTGTTTAGGTGAAGCAAACACTAGCATCCTAACGTGCTCGTGTGACGTGTAGTGTGAGCACTCATAGAGGTATTCGTTTTGAATACTGGTTTCTTGTTCGTTAATTACTTGCGGGTGACTACGATGGTTAGTTTTCTTTTATCCTTATATTAATTAATTATTGTATTAATTAATTGTTTATTAATTACGTGTTTAACCTAATTGCAATTATTACATCCTTATCCGCTGCGTACTCGTAGAAGTTAATGGTTAACTAAGTTCTAAAATCCCAACACTAAGTAGGGCCAGATCACTTGGTACGTACTAATTGACTTGAACACGTTTTTTCAACTCATATACAAGCATTCTTGTGGCTTATCACATTAATATCTAGTATACCATTACTGCAACAGCATGAGGAATTTGAAATCTTCTAGTTCTAAATAATTTAAAATTAGGATTCAGCAAGAATCCAAATACAGTTAGGTGGTGTTTGTTTTTCATAAAGAGGCTCTTAACAGCCTCTTAATCTAAACCGTTCAGATGCGGTCAGACATTTTGGTCGTTCAAACCGTTTGTTTTTTATTTTCCCGTTCAGACGCGTTCAAAGGCAGTAAGATCTTAATGGTCTAGACTTGAGAGGGGTGTCTGAATGCCTCTTGTTGCCTCTTGCTGACACAAAAAAAAAACCAAAATAAAATTAGTACGAGCAAGCAAATGTGCGGTTCAAACATGAGTTTTTTTTTCCCGTTCATATGCGTTCAGATTTAGACATTTACACCTCAGATTCAGATTCAGATTCAGAGCCTCTTAAAAAACAAACACCACCTTAGTCTCATTGATAGATGTGGTTAACAAAACTATACAGTAAAATATGCTGATGTACATGTATAAGACCTAGAGTTACACCTACTCTGATTGTATTTACTCAATAATGATAATGTTTCGGAACTAAGATTTCTTTGGCTAGCCTTTGACGGCAGTGGTCAAAACATCATATCATTATTTACACATCGTTTCCAATTGCTTTGCAACCAAATTGGCCTTTTTTTCAACTTCTAACTCATCAGATCTTATCATACTTCCCAATTTCCGAACATACATATATCATACTCCCTCCCAAGGGTGAGCATCGGTCCCGGACCAGACCGGACCGCCAAAACCGAGGACCGAATTAGCCAAAAAGCATAGACCGAGGACCGGACCGAATGTGGTCGGTCCAGTCCGGTCCGGTCTCGGTCGGTCCGGTCCAACAAGGCCAAAATAGTCGGTTTGTAGTCCGGATCGGACCGGACCGACCCGACCGAGGACCGAATTAGTCCAAAAGCTTAGACCGAGGACCGGACCGAATGTGGTCGGTCCGGTCCGGTCTGATCCGGTCTCGGTCGATCCGTCGGTCGGTCCGGTCCGTTCGAGTTGTTTGCTCACCCCTACTCCCTCCATCCCATAATAAGTATCCACCATAGATTTGACACATAGTTCTAGAAAAGTCACTCTCAAACCAGTAAAGATGTCATATGTAATTATTAGAAATCTTTTGATTTGTTAAAACTCGTAAGTGGAGACTTATTTTTAGGACAAACTAAAATAACATGATGAACTCTTATTATGGGATGAAGGAAGTATGTGTGAAAAATGTGACTCTTAAATACATGACCTTATCGCTATTATGGAGCTTTTAATCCGGGGTTATAAATTAATATGTAATTGTTCTTGATTTCATTTAAATCTTTCTTATTAATATTGTAGCTTTTCGATAAATATATGTGCACTGATATAACCAATCATTATGTAAACAAGAAAATGGCTACATTTGCTTTTTGGCTCTATGTAAAAGCTTATCAAACCAAAGCAGATTAACAACAAAACCAGATTTAGAATGAACCCAGCCAACCTCCCCTTGGCTTACTCTTTTATTTATCAAAAATATGTTAAAGAATAGCAGATCTGTTTTACAATACAAGAAACTGAAATTAGAGAAATTACACTGAAACAAAAGGTTTCCTTCAACTCACAATAACAACCAGAACTGAGAGAGAATAAACGCAGAACACACACTGTAATAATGAGAGATATGTGAAGGACAAATGCAGATTTCTCTTTATATAGTCTTCAACAATAATCTTTCCATAAAGCCCCTTCATTAATATAAAACTTTGCTTCTTCAGCCCTTCAGCTTTTAAGATGGGAACATAATTGGCACCGACTTTGACTAAATGACATTGAGCCGCATGTGGTTAAGAACTAAAACTTATACATTCTAACACTCCCCCATAAGCTTTAGCTATCCTGCACTCCCCAATCAGCTTTAGGTTCTGAAAAAACATTTAACAAACCAAGACACTTGCAAAATTTGTTCTGGTTAGATATACTAAGACCTTATGTGAACATGTCTGCAATATTATCTTCAGACTTAAATCTTTTTTGTTTTTATAAAACCAAAAGCAACTTTTTCCCTTAAAAAATAAAGATCAATTTCAAAATGTTTGCTTCTTTCATGTTGAACGAGATTAATAGCTATTTGCATAGCTGAACTGTTATCACACCACATATCAATAGGCAACTTCACATCAACCTGCAGATCTGCTAAAATTTTAGCGATCCACATCACCTAAAACAAACATTGCACATAGCTCTAAATTCAGCCTCAGTTGAGGACCTAGCAACAACAACTTGCTTTTTACTTTTCCATGATATCAAATTACTACCCATAAACACAGAATAACCAGTGACAGATCTTCTTGTCACTTTACATTTGGCCCAATCAGAATCAACATACATATTCAAGCCAATATCATTATTACCTTCAAATGTTATACCAAGACCAGGTTCTCTTTTAAGATACCTTAAAACTCTGAAAGCAAGTCTCAAATGAGACTTCATAGGTTTATGCATAACTTGACTTAGACAATGCACAACATATGAAATATATGGCCTTGTTAAAGTTAAGTATATCAATTTACCTACCAATTTATGATAGTGAGTAATGCCTGTTAAAGGTTCATCATCACCAAACTTAGAAATCTATTTTTTATTATCAGGTTTTACCTCAATTGGAGTACTGCAAGGTTTACAACCCAGCATTCCAAACTCTGTTAAGAGTTCAGTACAGTACTTCCTTTGAGTTAAACACAATCCTTTTTCAATATCAAAGACTTCTATACCCAAAAAATATTTAAGCTTTTCCAAGTCTTTTATTAAAAACTTTGAGCTCAAAAACTTTTTGAACTTTTCAATTTCACCAACATTATTTCCAGTTATAATAATATCATCTATATAAACAAGTAAAATCAACATAACACCTTCCTTATGTTTAACAAACATAGAGAAATCATTAGCACTTTGAACAAATTCATTTTCTTTAAACACAGATGTAAGTTTTTCATTCCATTTTCTTGGTGCCTGTTTTAAACCATATAATGACTTGACTAATTTGCAAACTTTTTTATCATCTTTATTAGAAAACCCTACTTGTAAAGACATATATACATCTTCTTCTAATTCACCATATAAGAAAGCATTGTTTATATCAAGTTTATATAAAGGCCATTTATTATTAACAGCAATACTTAAAACATACATAATAGTGACAGTTTTCACCACAGGTGAAAAAGTCTCCTCATAATCTATACCCTCTCCTTGATTGAACCATTTAGCAACCAGTCTTGCTTTAAACCTTTCTACCTCACCATTAGCTTTGTATTTTACTTTAAAAATCCATTTATAACCTATAGCTTTTCTACCATCAGGTAAATCAACAACTTCCCAAGTACCATTTCTATTTAAAGCTTCTATTTCTTGATTCATAGCCTCTACCCATCTGCTATCCTTAGCAGCTTCCTCATAAATAGTAGGCTCATGTATTTTATTAAGACTAGTTATAAACAAAAAGTTATCAATACTTAAATTTGAGTAATTTACAACTTTATAAATACTATACTTGTGTTTTTTATCAAGCACAAAGTCTCTATACTTAGATGGCAAAGCAGTCATTCTACTAATTCTTCTAACAGTTTGACCTACAGCTGGTTCTGGTGACTCAAACATTTGCCCAAACAAATTCAAGTCCTCACCCTCAGACTCATAATTTTCATCACTATCAATAATACTCTGTATAACCTTAGAAACACAAGTTTCTGTTGCATACTTCTTAGACTTAGTGTCCTTCCTAATAGAAGTACTACCTAAGACATCCTCAATAGCTGTATCAGCAGTTCCTGTTGGTTTAGCAGCTTCTGCTGTATCAGACTGAACTGGAGAGTTTTCTAGGGCAGATTCATCTACAGTGCTGACACAAGGAGTATTACTATAAGGTGCAGATTTGTTACTGATATCTGCACTACCTTTATTATCATCAAAGGGTTCATCAAACTCAAGGTTACTTTGGCTGCTATCATTATTTGATCATAAAAATTCAAATTATTCAACTCATGTTCTTCAAACATAGATTCTTTAGCAAAAGAATTATTTTTAAAAGGAAAAATAGTTTCATAAAACCTCGCATCCCTAGAAAAAATAAACTTCCTTTGTTCAAGATTAAACAGTTTATATCATTTCTTATCAAAAGCATATCCAACAAACACACATTTGTCAGATCTAGAGACAAATTTATCAGACTCATTTAACACAGTTGAAAAACATAAGCAACCAAAGCACCTTAAATTTGACAGGTTGGGCTCAACATCATATATCATTTCAAAAGGACTTTTACTAGATAACACAACAGTAGGTAACCTGTTGATTATATAAGTAGCAGTTAGAATAGATTCAGTCCACATGTTCAAACGTACCCCTCCCCCCCTGAAACATGAGGGCTCTAGCAGTGTTCAATAAATGTCTATGTTTTCTCTCTACTACACCATTCTGCTCGGGTGTGTAGGGACAAGTTGTTTGATGAAGAATACCATTATCAAGAAAAAACTTTCAAGTTTCTTATTTACAAATTATATACCATTGTCACTTCTAAACACTTTAATAGTTTTTTCAAATTGACTTTTTATGAGATTAACTAAACTCACAATATTATCATAAACTTCACCTTTATTTTTCATTAAAAACACCCACACAGCTCTGGTGTAATCATCTACCATAGTAAGAAAATACTTAAACCCATCCCTACTGGTCACCTTATATGTTCCCCAAACATCTAGATGAACAATATCACCCAGATTCTTAATTCTATGCTCACTTAATGGAAAGGACTCTCTAATTTGCTTAGCTTTATGACATATTCACAAGGACTGGAACTGCTAATCTTAATATCTTTTCTTTTATGTTTTAACACTGTTAAGACCTGATCAGAGGGGTGTCCAAGTCTATTGATGAGTGCTTATTCACTCATCGTTTTTACCCGCCTAAGACCACTAAAATGACTAAAAACACCCAAATACGATCAAAATATGTCAAAAATATCCTCGGAGTGTGTTTTATGTCTTGCAGGTACAAAAGGGTTGAAAACAAAGCGAAAACGAGTAAAATCGAACCGAAATCAGAAAAATGCTGAAACATACGGAGCCGAGAGTGGATTTTCTACATTTTCAGAGCCCGGGACATGTTTTTGGAGTGAGAGTGGGAAATCAAGTCGTAAAACCTTCCCCGAAACACAAAATACACTTACCCCTTTTAAACCAATTGGACCCCCTCCTTATCCCTTTGAACCCCTTCCATTATAAACACCATTTTGAACCCTTCCCCTTTTATCTCTTAAAACCATTTTAATAAAAACAAATAAAACCCTTTACCTTTACCCTTTCTTTCTCTCATCCTCAAACCCACAAAACCTGAAACACAAAGAAAAACCCAGGAAACCTCTTTTACCCGCCAAACCTTCCCCCTCCTCTAATCCTGTCACTCTCCTCCCACTTCCCAATCCCACTAATCCCTCAAAGTCACATGTTGCCCATGACACCTTGGCAATCCTTGGCTCAACCTCACCCCATGGATGGCTCAGATCATTTTTTATGGTACCTAACTGATTTGGATGGTGGAGATTAGTTCAAGAAAGCTCAAGATGGAGAGCTTGGCTGGTTTACCCTCACAAAAGAAGCACAAAAAGCCAAGGGTGAAGACAGAAGTCTTTTTAGTATAAAGAGGCAATAGGCTTTTTGTAAAATTTCTTGTCTAGAATCTAATGTTCTAGTCCCATGTTATTTTCATTGTCATTTAAATTATATGTAATCTTTAATTTCAGTTTTATGCAAAATTCGGTTTTTAATTCCAGTTTTAAATTGTATGCAGTTCCCATTTTTTTTATGTCCTTAAATTCCATTGCTCATGCTTTAAAGTTGTTTGGTAATTTTGTTTAACCTGGATTTAAGTTTGGTTATTTGATGCAAATCATTTTTAAAAGTTTTCACTTCTTAAAACCCATTTTCTAACCTTTAAGAGGCAGTGTTTGGATTAGAGTATTTCTTGGGTCACTTTCATTTTTTTTTTACCCATTTTAGGTGTTCAAGAAATCTTAGTCTAGTGTAGGATAATTAAGTTTTCTGGGTCAAGTAGATTTTAGTACTAGGCATTTAGATTAGTTTAGTTGCTTAAATTACTTCTGTCCACTGCCCTGTAACAGCAATCAATCCTCATAAGCCCTTTGCAGCCCTCCTTTTTAGCTTGTTAAAAGCTCCACATTAGTTGCAAATTTCAGTTTTTAGGTAGCCTTTAGTATTTATTTCATCAGTTTCTGCTTGTTGAGGGTTTTAGAGATCATTGTCATGCTTATTTATAAGCTAGAAACAGCCCTTTTGCCCTTTTGTCCCTGTAACAGTAGCTGTCCCAAACAGCCTCCCTTTCAATTTTTTTTTAAAGCTTCTAGTGCTTAACTTTTGCTTTTTAGGTCCCCTCTAGGCCTTCTAGATAAATTAGATTAGGATTAGCTTTTGATTAGTCTTATTTGTAGCTTGTTGTAGCATGTATTTCCCTTCACAGCCACTGTTCCAAACAGCAGCTATGGTCTTTTTCTTCTTCTTTTTTTTTTGTTTAATGATTGCTTGTGTTGTTCCTTTAGTGGTTTCTTAGAACTTAGATAAGTAACTAATAGTTTGGCACTCCTAGTTTAGCTTATTGGTAGCTTAGTTAAGCTTTTCGTAGCTTGTTTCTTTTCCCTTGGACAAATAAAACCAAACTGCCCCTTATTTTTTTTTGCCTTTTGTTTGCTGTTCCATTCTGCTAACAGCTTACTTTTTAAGCTTTTATTAAAAGTCTTATTTTAGTGCTAAATTTAGTTTGCAAGAAGAAAACCAAAAAAAAAAAAAAAAAAAAAAAAAAAAAAAAAAAAAATAGCAAAACTGATATGTCCAGGATTCGAACCTGGAACCTCCAAGTCTGCTGCGCACGCTTCAGTACAGCACCACAGTCCATCTGCTCTTGGGCTTCCTTTGGTTCAAATATTACTCCGTTAATCCTTTAAGGATGTTTAGCAGTTTTATTTTTAAGTTTTTCCTAGCTTATTTTATGCTTATTTTCCAAAACAAGTTAGTGTTTTCTTATTTTTATTAGATCAAGCGTAAGTAAAAGTAGATTCTGTGAAATTTTCATAATTTTCTAAATTAGCTTAATATTTTTAATGATTAATTTAGTTTTAAATCGTTTTTAATTCGTAATAAATAAAATAAGAGTCAAAAAAATACCCGGCTTTTTTCTAAAATCATTTTTTGTCATGTAGAATGTAGGAAAATTGATTTTGCACGTGTAGGACTTAATTTTCTTATTTTTCTCTTTTGAAGCTCGGGATTAGCCCGGGTTCTCACGTTTTTTTAGTTTTAGCACCCTAGGATGTAGTTTAGCGTCGTTTTATCATTCCTTAGGCTTAGTAGTAGTCTATTTAGTGTTTACTTTGTTTTACATGCTTTATTTTCATTTCCGTTCTTTATTTTGTAGAATACGTAATCGCAATTCCAAAAATTCGTTTAACCAATTCAAGTCCTTATCACGAAACTCATTGAAACCGTCAATTTCACACCTCGTTGGGACACGACCCGGGGAAATCACTTTCCCGGTATCACTTTTATCACACACGTGAGTTTCGGCACGTCAACCCTTTTCCTAAAAGGTTGATTTGTCGATTCTTGCGTTAATTTGATATATTGATATTTGTGTTTATTTTACACGAATCATCTATTATGCCAAATACAATTTGACGTAACACAACTCTTAATATTACTATTATTAACCCTCTTACCTTCATCAAGAAAATAAAAACCTCCTTTCTCACTACCAGTTCCCATCAGGAACCTTTGAGTTAAATCCTGAATTTTACACATAGAGTCATTAAAGCTAACAACAACTTTATTATCTTTAGACAATTTATGAACAGACAACAAACTAACATGATAACCAGGAACCACCAACACATCTTTAAGAATCAAATTATTTCCAAACTTAAAACTACCAATCTGTTTTACTAAAGCAACAGTCCCATTGGGATGTGCAATAGTAAGATTTAAATGTGAAACATCCATTATATCAAAAAGAAATGTTGTACTATATGTGATATGTTGACTAGCTCCTGAATCAATAATCCAACCAACATAAGTACTATAAGTACTTATATTGGAATTGAAATTAAAAAATATAATAGAGAAAAAACTTATGACACAATTTGAAGTTATAACAGTACCTGCAACACTAGCATGAGCCTTGCTAGCATCACCTATACTACTAAGTAAAGCTATTAACCTCTTATAATGATCAATAGTAAGAGTATAAGTGGTACTCTTACTAGTATCAGTCTTATTATCAAATACATTATTAACATTATTCTGACTAGCACTTCCTTTTTTAACAAAACCAGGTGGATAACCAACCAACTCAAAACATCTATCAATGGTATGACCAGTCATGTGACAGTGTTTACAAACAAAGTTTGACACCCTGCCAAACTTTTTGTTGTTATTATTATTGTTCTTATTAAAATTCCAGTTATTATTTTAAGAATTACCAACATTAGACCTTGATGCAAAGGCAGTAGACCCAGTTTTAACACTTTTAGATGCCACATGATTGTTCCTATGTGACTCATCTCTAGATAAGGTAGCAAAAGCAGACCTAACATCAGGAAAAGGTTCAGAAGTAATAATCAAACTTTTAACATAACTAAACACATTATCAAGCCCCATAAGAAATTGCATTAGCCTAATAAGATCTGAATGTTTTTTCATTTTAGGAGCACTATCACAAGTACATGTTGGCAGATCAACCAGTGAATCAAACTGCCTCCATAGAGCATTTAGTTCATAATAATATTCAGATAATGACATTCTAGATTGAGTTAGAGTATGAATCTTATTATGCAAATTATAGATTACAGGCCCATCTTCCTTATTGTATATTTCTTCTAACTCATCCCAAACACTTAGCAATTTTAGAAAACACATGACCCTTATACAGATCCTGAGAGTTGCAACCAAGAATCCAAGACAAAACAACATAATTACATTTATCCCACTAAGCCTGATATAGAGCATCAATAGGATCCTTAACACATTTTCCAGTTATAAACCCTAGTTTATTTCTAGTGTGCAAAGCAAGCTGCACTGCAGCAGCCCAGACTTTGTAATTCTCTGTTCCTTCAAGTTTTAAAGAAATCAATTGAGAATCAATGTCTTGAGGGTGTAGATATAAAGGGTCATAGACATCAAGCTTTAATTCACTACTACCACCCTCCGGACCCTTACCCTTATCTTCTGGACCATCAACCATAATGACATAACAACAATAAACACATAGCAAGATAAACAAATAAAAAACTGATACAGATAGCAATAGTAATAAAACAGACTCCTTATACCTCCTCAAACACAATTAAACCACTAATTAATCTCAACCAATCACCAACAATCAATAATCCCTTGATCTACTCAACCTCCAAACAACCTAATCAACAATCCTAAAAAATCTAAAGAAAGCATGAGAGGTGTTACAACCACGCAAGCTTCCAAACAGATCAAGAAGATCTAAACCAAACACAGATGCAGCGGAACACAAACCTGAAATAAAACACAGCAATGACAAATTTAGATAATAATTAGGGCAATTGACACAAAACATAAAAAAAAAAAAAAAAAAAAAAAAAAAAAAAAAAAAACAATACCAAGAACCCCAATCTTAAACAAACAACAATGCAACCTGAATTAGGGTTTGATATAGAAAACACTAATTTCACAAATCGATCAATCAAACAAGAAACCAACACTCTGAAACACAATTGAACCCCAAGATCACAAGATCTGAGATCAATTGAATCAAGAACCACCAGGATCGAAAAACCCCAATTTTTTAAAATTCAATTATTCTTCAGAGCTGACAGATCTAAACATAAATCCACAAGATCTATCCACAAAACAACCAGATCTAATCAAGAAGAACAAAACCCCCAAAATTGAAGGAAACCCTAATTTTTCAAAATCTTTTTAACGCTTTGGTACTGCGCAACCTGGCTCTGATACCATGTAAAAACTTATCAAACCAAAGAAGATTAACAACAAAACCAGATTTAGAATGAACTCAACCAATCTCCCCTTGGCTCACTCTTTTATTTATCAAAAATATGCTAAAGAATAGCAAATCTATTTTACAATACAAGAAACTGAAAATTAGAGAAATTACACTGAAACAAAGGGATTCCCTCAACTCACAATAACAACCAGAACTGAGAGAATAAACGCAAAAAACACACAGTAATAATGAAAGATATGTGAAGGAAAAATGCAGCTTTCTCTTTATATAGCCTTCAATAATAATCTTTCCACAAAGCCCCTTCATGAATATAAAACTTTGCTTCTTCAACCCTCCAGCTTTTAAGACGGGAACATAATTGGCACCAGCTTTGACCAAATGACATTGAGCCCCATGTGATTAAGAGCTAAAACTTATACATTCTAACACTCTCACATGTAAATATTTTAGAAAAAACAATTCGTTGATAAAAGTAGACTTAGATATGAATTAGCAAATGACAAAACTTCATCATCCTTATTTGTGGTTTTTTGGATCTTATTATTGTATAACAATCATGGTGCAGTTGTCAATTAGTAGTATAGAATTACTCTGTTTACCCTATACTATTAGTCCGTTGTGCTAAAGAGAAGTAACACAAAAAGCTGTTTAGGTATTCTGCATTACAAAGAGAGCATTTTTACATTCAGATTATCACGAGTACTAAAGCGCACGCACGCGCGCGCACACATACACTAGAGAAAGTTGTTTGTATCCTATGTTAGGGGTGGCAATTTCTGACCGGACACGAAACCCGACCTGAAACCAACACGAAAATTAACAGGCTCGAGTTATGCTAAATAGATTCCAGGTAAGGTTTGGGTCGATCTATCTAATCCGTTTATTAAACAGGTCAGGTTCGGGTTGGGAATAAAATTAACGGGTCGACCCGCCAACCCGTTTAAGACTTTTTTTCAAAAACTCAAAATTATTTATATTTTAGTATGCGGGTTAAATGTGTTAAACGGGTCGACCCGACAACCTGTTTAACTCGTGTAATGTGCCAACTTTTGCATATAAAAAGGGTTAAATGGGTCAACCCGAAACCCGCTTAACCGATTCAACCCGTTTAACATATTCAACTCGTGTAACCTATTTAACCTGCCAACCCAAGTATATATACGGGTTAAATGGGTTAGGTTCGGGTTATGTCTAAACAGGTTAGGGTTGACATAGCTGACCCGATGATTTAAATGGGTAAGGTTTGGGTTGGTATTTTCTGACCCGCCAACCTGACAACCAGAACCCGCCAACCCGAACTCGACCCGAATTGCCACCCTTATCCTATGTACTTATAAACATGTCCTAACTATCTTAGATTGGGCAACTTCAATTCAATAATGTCCTATTGAAAGTTTATGAATTTTGTTTATGTTCATTCATCATGATCGTTTACATATATACTAATACATAGAGCATTCTAGAACTCGGGCCTTAGCCCGTACAAATACACTTGGGCTTATACTAAACATATGACTAACACTCCTCCGCAGTTTGAGCAGGAGGACACCGGACACTCAAACTGGTACGTAATTTTTCAAATAAAGCGGAAGGTAAGCTTTTAGTGAAAATATACGCGTATTGGTAACATGAGGGAACATGAAGAACTCTAACTTGACCCGCAGTAACCAAATCCCTAACAAAGTGAATTTCAATCTCTATGTATTTCGTGCATTGATGTTGAACCGAATTAGAAGACAAGTTGACACCACTGACATTGTCACAGTAGATAAGCGTAGCAGAAGACAAAGGAGTATGTAGCTCACGTAATAAATTTTGTAACTAACATGTCTCAGCAACCGCATTAGCAACACCGCGATACTCAGCCTCGGTACTAGAACGAGAAAGCGTTGGATGAAGCTTCGAGGACCACGAGAGCAAGTTGTTGCCAAGAAAAACACAATAGCCATGAAAGTATATGAATTATGTCTATGTTCATTCATCATAATCGACTACATATATACTAATACATAGAGCATTCTAGAACTCGGGCCTTAGCCCGTACAAATACACTTGGGCCTACACTAAACATACGACTAACACTTTAAGTATATTGCTTAATAGTTTGTAATTTAATCTATTTGAGGAATTCAAGGAATTTGATCATCTGAAAAATGCTTTTGATAAAGCTTCTTCCAGAAAGTTATATATCATTTTGAGGGGTGTCGAGACCTATGGGACCTTTCCACTTGATAAATATCCTTAAAAGGACCCACGTTTCCCATCTTTGGACTGAATGATAGAATAACATTCCGATATCTGTATTTGAAGTATATTCTGTTAAATCACATCATGATGGATCGGAGATTTTACTTTTCCTTATATCACGTGGTGTAAGTTTTCGGCATCCTTTTGTGAAGGATTTTGCTAAAAATAAGGGTTGTGATAAATTAAAAAATCAACAATCAATTAACATCAACTATACCATGTTTAACATCAGATTTCATGTCTAAAATGAATATATGTGTATAATTATAGAATATATTAGTTCATTTAATGTTAATTTGTTGCTTAAATAATGTTTAACCACAACTCATAAGGTTGTTGTTAGCAAAACCCTTTTGTGAAAGGGAAATATGTAAAGCCCGTAAATTAAAACTAGGGTTTAAGCTATTAAATAGCCACGTACTTTCTCCAATGTACCGATATGGTACGTGTACTAAATTGCGTTAATTAAATAGTCATGTACTTTTGATTTCGTGCTAATATGGTACATGAGTAACTTTTTGACCTGCTAAACTTGACAAAAAGTTATTTTTGAGCAAAAATGGTCCTTCGTGGTTTGTTTCTTTTGCAAAAAAGGTCCCTTGTGATTTTAAAGAAAGTTTATTATTTTTTTAAAAAACAAACGAAAGTTTTTTAAAAAAGTTTTTAAAAAAGTTTTTTCTTTTTTTAAAAAACGTAAATTTTTTTAAAAAACGAACGAAAGTTTTATTTTAAAAAAAAACGTAAATTTTTAAAAAAGTTTTAAAAAAAACGTAAATTTTAAAGAAAGTTTTTTTTTTAAAACGAACGAATTTTTTTTAAAAAAGTTTTAAAAAAGTTTTTTTTTTTTTTTTTTTTTTTTTTTTTTTTTTAAATGTAAGTTTCTTTAAAAAACGAACGAAAGTTTTTTTTTTTTTTTTAAGTTTTTAAAAAAAGTTTTTTTTTTTTAAAACGTAAATTTTTTAAAAAACGAAAGAAAGTTTTTTTTTTTTTTTTTTTTTTTTAAACGTAAATTTTTAAAAAAGTTTTAAAAAAAAACGTAAATTTTAAAGAAAGTTTTTTTTTTAACGTAAAGTTTTTAAAAAAGTTTTTTTTTATAAAAAAAACGTAAAAACGAACGAAAGTTTTTTTTTTTTTTTTTTTAAAAACGTAAATTTTTAAAAAAGTTAAAAAAAAAAACGTAAATTTTAAAGAAAGTTTTTTTTTTTTTTTTAAAATGTAAAGTTTTTTTTTAAAAAAAAACGTAAAAAACGGACGAAAACAGACAAATAACATAAAAAACGGGCGAAACATATAAAAACGTGGAATGAAAACGGACAAAAAACGTAAAAATTAGGCAAAACGGATAAAAAACGAATATAAACGGATAAAAATGTAAAAAAAAGTGTCGAAAACGGATAAAAAACAGACAAAACGGACAAAAACGTAAAAAAACTTGGAGAAACGGATAAAAAACGGACGAAAAACGTAAAAAATGTGGGGAAACGGATAAAAAAACGAAAGAAAACGGACAAAAACGTAAAAAAGGGCGAAAACTATTATTAATGGAGGGACTAACTAGCGAAAACTATTATTTGAAAAAATAGGACTAACGGTGCAAAAATTATTAACGAAAGGACTAACGGTGCAAAAAAAATGTACAAGGACTTATTTTGAAAAAAAACGCAAAAGGACCGATTTTGCAAAAAAAACAGACCACAAGGGACCATTTTTGCTAAAAAAATAACATTTCACACTTTGGTAACCGGTTTTACCGGTAGCCGGTCACTCATGTACCATATTAGCACGAAATTAAAAGTACATGACTATTTAATTAATGAAATTTAGTACACGTACCATATCGGTACATTGAAGAAAGTACGTGGCTATTTAATAGCTTAAACCCTTAAAACTATACACAGCGGATATCATTCTTAAAATAAAAATCTGTATTTACATTTTAGACTTCTAGTTTACAGAATTACTATGATATATTTCACACAATAATACATTGCATTTTAAACTAAGGCTAGCAATAACAATCTGCTGTACAGTCGCACAATGCTTCCGAGGGCACCATATATAAGTGTTCACTTTTATCCTACATTTAACTATGACTTTTACTCTAGTGTTTGAAGTTTTGGTTACTATATTTGAACCATATTTTCAAGAATCATATTTGTGATCCTGTATCTACCCATGCACAGAAGCATAATTGTTGATCAAAGCCAAAGCGTTGCTAGTTAAGTGCACAACATTCACAGTTTTTCCTCTCACCACGCCTTTCATTTTTTTGTCATTCGCGAATCCTTCAGAGCATGTCTTCATCCGTTATCGCAGAACTAACCCATGTCTGAACGTCACTCATTACTAGCCTGAAATCTTTGGAACCTGGTCGATTCATCTCCTCAAGAGATTTTTTTAGCTCATACAGAGAGTCACTAAGCAACTCAATGCAATCTTTCATGGCCGAAATCTCTAGGGGAGACATGCCATGAGCTTGTGACAATTTTACAATCGACGAGGAGGTGGTTCTGGTTGTGTCAAGGGTCACGGATACAGCTGTTTGTGCTAGTAGTTTAGGGCGTGTCTGGATAGTAACCGCTCTAGTTGACAGTGAGTTGAAGCAGAGTGTAGGGTATATTGTCAAACCACAGGATGCTCTGATGAATTCGATGCTTGTTTTCTCGAGAGCTGAGATTAGATTGATGGAGGACGTGAAAAGAAAGTATCATTATGAGAACTTTTTGAACCATAGAATTGAATGAATATAAGCCTTCCATATCTTATGTTTGTGTGTTGGATGGAGGAAGAAGTTCAATTTGCAAGGTGTGGAAAGGGTTTAGGGTTCTCTTAGATCACAAGCAACTACTGTAAATGTGAATGGGACTTAAGTTTTTGTCTTTTTGTAACGATAAATATATATACTCCAAGTTGCTCTAAGCAACTTGCAATTATGTTTCTTCAGCTATCCTGTACTGAAGATAAGAGCCGACTTTGATTTTTGATTGTTTGATATAAATTGAATTATGTGGTTTTCGATCTCTTAATTAGTAGTATGTGTTTTCATGGTAGCTAGTAATTAATCCTTAGCTATCTCGAGCTCTACCGTAGTAATTTTGTTGTGTGTACGTAGTACAAGTGTAAATTAGATACTATACATGCAGTTCTTGGAAGACCAGTAATTCATCTAATGACAGGAACTCTTTCTCTAAGAGTCTTATCTTTAAAAGAGTTCTTGAAATAATGAATCTGATGGTTTTTACTTGTCGGATATGTATCAAGTTGAAGGGGTCCATAAATAGTACGATGACTGCAATGTGTTCATGCTGGACCCTGGGCCAAAGAAAGAATTCCAATCAATTGGCGAATTTCTGGCCACTAGCTAGGTATTGGGGGGTCCTCTGAACATGTTCACTTATGTTTTTTTCTCTCCACATGCATGCATTATTTTCTCTCTCTACATGCATGCATGTGTTATATATACAACAAATCTATATAAGAATATTGAACCCACAATCATTTTGTTTGAGAGCTTCTAAAATAAAAAAAGACACGTGCTATTTGGGAAAAAATATCATGTAATTAATGAAAGTATCTAATTGCCTTATATTTCTAAGACAAAACGTGTACAAATGAATCAGTCATTTGCTCAAATATCTTCCAAGTTGCTCTTAACAACTTGCATTTATGCAATGCTTATCCGTGGTATGGTAAGACATGTCATGAACTTTGATATATGTTACTACCTCTGTCCTATATTAATTGTCATTTTATGACTTTTTAAGTCTTTTTTTTTTTAATTTTGATCTTAAATATTTTTATTTATGTTATATAATATTTATTAAAAAATATACCAACAAAAAATACATTTAAAACTCAATTTATTCATATATTTTGCATCAAATATTATATAACACAATTAAAAATATTTAAGGTCAAAGTTAGAAATGAAAAACCTAAAAAATTAAAAGTGGACAATCAATATGGGACGGAGGAGGGAGTATTTTGGTATGGTTAAGCCGACATAACAAACAAACGACCGTTTCAACTTGCGAGTTATTTATCATTTTGGAGGGGTCAAGAGGGATATGAGGATTGCTAAGTAGGGTTTCAGACCACTTGGTACTAATTGACTTGAACACGTGCACTTTCTACTCATATACAAGCATTCTTGTGGCTTATCAAATTACTCTAATATCTACTATACCATTACTGCAACAGCCTCAGAGCATGTCCAACCGTAACGGGATAACGCCCGTTTTCTTTCAAATAATGCCGTTATCGGCGTTACACCTTTGGAGGCCGAGATCTTTCACGCCGTTAGTCCCTCAGCGTTAACCATATAACGCCCGTTATTTGCTTTTGTTTTTTTTTTTCTTTTCTTTTTTCATTTATGCCCCTAAATGAGGGGTTGTTTTTGTAAATTGTTGGTAATGTTATTGATGTTATTGGGATGTTATTGTTGTGGGTGTTTTTTGGGATGTTAAGGTGAAATGTTAAAGCTGATGTGGCATTGACGTGGATGGTGTTATTGATGTTATGGTGTTATTGTTGAGAATGCTCTGAGGAATTTGATATCTTCTAGTTCTAAATATTTTAAAATTTTCAGCAAGAATCGAAATACAATTAGTCTTTTTGATAGATGTGGTTAACAAAACTATAGAGTAGAATATGCTGATGTACATGTACAAGACTAGATCGTTACACCTACTCTTACTGTATTTACTCTATGATGATAGTGTTTTGGAACTAATATTTCTTTGGCTAGCCTTTGACAGTAGTGGTCAAAACATCAGATCATTACGTAGATATCGTTTTTAATTGCTTTGGAACCAAATGGCCTTTTTTCAACTTCTATCTCATCACATCAACATATATCTTCAACCCCCCCCCCCCCCCCCCCCCCCCCCCCCACCTGTTGGCCCAATTTTACGGATCTTTAATCAATGATATACCAAAATATGAAATAATCTCTATTTTCTATACAAAGTTCCTATCTATTTATAACAAATGAAAAGGTACAATGAAGAGATGTGTCGCTTGGGAGATAACTGCCATATGGCAGTTGTAACTGCTAGATAGCAGTTATTTTGTAACGGTCTTTAAAACTGCTGTCTTTGACTTTCTTGTTTGACTTTTGGGTTGACCGGGTCGTTTGGGTGTTGACTTGGGTCGATTGGGTTGGGTCGATTGGGATTAACCCAATATTCTTCCCCTTAATCACAATCGCTGCGACGTAGGTCTTTAAGTCTTTTGTGGTCGTCTCACATAACTCCATTTTGCTTCCTTCTGCATTCTCTGCTGTTTCTGCATTCTCTGCGGTTTCTGCAATCTCTGATGTTTCTGCATTCTCTGCGGTTACTGCAATCTCTGTTGTTTCTGCAATCTCTGTTGTTATTGCAATCTCTGCTGTTTCTGCAATCTCTGATGTTACTGCAATCTCTGTTGTTTCTGCAATCTCTGTTGTATGCTCATTGTATCATTTCTCTTCAGTTATAGTCGCCATAAGCAATGTTGGCTCTAAGTCTTCTTCAATAAAATTGGATTGTTCTCTGACTTGATACTTGCATTTATTTTGACATTCATATGCATAATGTCCAAGTTTGTGACATCGGTAGCATGTGACTTGAGATTTGTCTCTTGTATCTTCTTCAAAAGACGCTCGTTCTTCCCTTTTAGATTGATAATTGCTCTTGTCTTGTTCTCGGCCTCGAGACTGGTTAAATCTTCCCTGACCATATTCTCTAAAAGGTTTTCCTCTATTGTCATGCCGTGTGAACATCAATTTTTCTTGGTTGTCCACATGTCTTCCCTTTTTGAACTTAATCCTTTTTTCGTAGGTTTTAAGTCTTCCAATTGCTTCTTCCATAGTCATTTCACTTAGGTCGGAATATTGTTCTATAGATGCGACTATTTGCAGATACCTATCGGGTACAGTATTTAGTAGTTTCCGTACTAAGGTTTCATCTTCTATGGTGTCCCCTAGACTAGCGGCTTTGTTTACGAGAGTTGTAAGTTTTGTAGTGAAGGTGTCGATTGTCTCGTCTTCCTTCATGTATAACATCTCAAAGTCGGATTTGAGTGTTTGAAGTCTTGCTTGTTGAACTCTGTTTTCGCCAACGTGTCTAATTTTCAAAGCATTCCAAATGTCTTTGGCGGTTTTGTGCTTTGTTATTTGAAGTAATTGTTCTTCGGGTAAGGCTTGGTAAAAAAAATGCAATAGCGGTTTTCTCTTTTTTCTTATTGGGTTGAGTCGACTCAGTCGGCTCTATTGTTTCCCATAAGCTATTTGCTTCGAGAATGATTTGCATGCGAATTGCCCATAATGAGTAATTCGCGGGCTTTAGGATTGGGCATTGAAATTGGGGTGTACTACTTGTAATATTAGTACTAGGTTCCTTATTACCACTTTCTTTCGTCATATCTTAAATATATTGACAATAAAAGATATCTTCAAAAAAAATCTAACACGAGGTGTGTTGAAAAAATGTTTTATTTTTCCTTATAGGGTATAAAACTTTATAGGACTACTTTTTTTTAATCCAAAACTATCCTCGGAGATTTATATATATTTAAAAAAAAAACGAATAACCTTAGGTCAATTTCTTCTTAAATGTTATTCTTAATTATAATAAGAAGCGTTAAAACACTAGGTTATTATATTAAATTTTTTTTGATCAAGTACTAAATTTAAATTAAAGTAACTAATCAAACAAAAATAATATATATCAAAATGAAATATATACTCTAAATAAAAAGTGAAGGAGTGGTTTTTGTAAATTTTAGAACCTGAATGGGTTGATGGTCTAACCCGATGCCTTAAATAAATAAAAAATCCTTTGTAGCCTACTTAAAAATTGATGCGCCTCCTTTTTGTATATTATTTATCTCTTTTGTTGAGATAAAAAGAGATACGCCTCCTTATAATTTTTTATCTCTTCTTTTGTGAGATAAAAAGAAACTCCTCTTTATATTTCTTGTATATCTTTTTGAGATAAAGAAAAACGTTTCTTTGAGAGACCTTAAATTCGTCTCTTCCCTTTTCTGGGATTGATTCGTTCCTTCTTCTCCAAATCTTTATGGTCAAATATTGTTGGCCTTCTTCTCTTCTCCGGTATGTTGTGATCTTCGCGAACACTAATTCCCTTCAATCGAAACTTTAGGGTTTCGGTGAATTTGAGGGTTTTCAATCCGTTAGAGATATGAATGATTGGAGACTTTAATTAAGTCGATTGGTGGCTTAATTAATTATCTAGGCTTGATTCTTGATTCGGAACAGGTGTGTTTGTTCTAATTTGAATCTTTAATTCTGCCCTAATTGATGACTTCGTTTTGGTTTTGTTTGAATCAATATGTAAATGATTTAATTCGTTTCTAATCCTATTTGGATTGAAGATTCAGTTTCGAAAAAAAATGCGAATGATTTTTTGTTGCCGGGTATGAGTAGTCACTTAATGATTGTTCCCTTGATGCGACAAAAATATGGAACAAAAAAATGATATCTTTGATTTGTGTTCAGATTGTTTTGCAGAATTTTTTTTTATCGAGGCTTTTTCTGGGTTCTAATTAATTCTGAAAAAACTTAAAACGAAAAATGGTATATGATGATTTTGGCTCTGATACCAATTGTTGGCCCAATTTTACGGATCTTTAATCAATGATATACCAAAATATGAAATAATCTCTATTTTCTATAAATCTGTCATCATAATTCTGTACAAAGTTCCTATCTATTTATAACAAATGAAAAGGTACAATGAAGAGATGTGTCGCTTGGAAGATAACTGCCATATGGCAGTTGTAACTGCTAGATAGCAGTTATTTTGTAACTGTCTTTAAAACTGCTGTCTTTGACTTTCTTGTTTGACTTTTGGGTTGATCGGGTCGTTTGGGTGTTGACTTGGGTCGATTGGGATTAACCCAATACACCCCCCCCCCCCCCAAAACACCTAGTTTTAGGAAAGTCACTGTCAAACCAGTAAAGATGTGATATGTAATTATTAGAAATCTTTTGATTTGTTAAAACTTGAAAGTGGAGACTTATTTTCAGGACAAACTGAAATAAGATGATGAATTCTTATTATGAAACTTGGTATGTATTAATTATGGTAGGCTTGTAGTAATTGAGTAGGGGCTGGTTTGTTTTGGTTCGTAAGGGACAGAAATATATCAGACACTCACAACACCTTTATTAATATTACTTGACTTGATCATCAACTTACAAACCCAACACATACTTATACTACAAACACAACTTTTCTAAGAGCATCCGCAATGCATGGTTTTTGAAAAGCTTTTTACTATTTGTAAAAGCTTTTTAAAGACTTTTTAGCATTGCAATGGAAAACTTTATGTAAAAGCTTTTAGTTTGTCAAGTGTTTCAAGTAATAAGTTTTTACTTGTATCCTCATTAATGAAAAGTTTTTTGACTAGTTTTTGCATTGGAGCAAGATTTACAAAATGAATTTTTGATAACAAAAATTAATTAGAAAGCTTATGAATTCAATGCTTCAAGTCATTAAAGACTTGGAGCATTGTGGATGCTCTAAGAAACTAAAACATAACGTACTGACACTTACCAAACACATCTGTTGTAAACTACTAAAGCATAATTGCTTATTGGCAACTGCTAATTTAAAATACAAACACCGCCGACTTCACATTCCAACTACTACATTGGCTTGTGACTTGAGATTATCTTGAACATATTATGGGATGGATGGAGTATGTTTGAAAAATGTGACACTTAAATACATGACCTTATCGCTATTATGGGGCTTGTAATCCAGGGTTATAAATTTATATGTAATTGATCTTGATTTCATTTAAATCTTTCTAGTTAATATTGTAGCTTTTCGATAAATATCCATGCACTGATATAACCAATCATTATGTAAACAAGAAAATGGCTACCTTTGCTTTTTGGCTCTCACATGTACATAGTTTAGAAAAAGCAATTCGTAGTTGAAGTAGACTTAGATATGAATTAGCGAATGACAAAACTTCATCATCCTTACTCGTGGTTTTTTGGATCTTATTATTGTATGACAATCGTGGTGCAGTAGTCACTTATTAGTATAGAATTACTCTGTTTACCCGATTAGTCTGTTGTGCTAAAGAGAAGTAACCAAAAAAGCTGTTTAGGTATTCTGCATTACAAAGAGAGCTTTTTTACATTCAGATTAACACTAGTAAAAAAAGCGCGCGCGCACACACACACACACTAGAGAACGTTGTTTGTATCCTATGTACTTATAAACATGTCCAAACTATCTTAGATTGGGCATCTTCAATTCAATAATGTCCTTTTAAGTATATTGCTTTTTTTTTTTTGAACAGCAATTGTGGCTACATGGCCCCTAGCCCAGAAGGCGTAGCGAGCCCACACAACCAGGTTGGGTCCAGCCCAGAAGGCAATGGCACCCTTCCCTTTACGCACGCTGGAGGAATTAAAACCCCTATCGCCCTAGACAAGACTCGAACTTGAGACCTTGCCTAGGAGGGTAAAACCTCCATATTGCTTATAGTTTGTAATCTAATCTGTTTGAGGAATTCAAGGAATTTGATCATCTGAAAATGCTTTTGATAAAGCTTCTTCCAAAAAGTTATATCATTTTGAGGGGTGTTGAGACATATGGGACATAGGACCCTTTCCACTCGAGATATAGTTCATAAATATCCTTAAAAGGACCCACGTTTCCCATCTTTGGACTGAATGATAGAATAACATCGATGTCTGTATTTGAAGTATGTTCTGTTAAATCAGATCATGATTGATCGGAGATTTTACTTTTCCTTATATCACGTGCAGTGGTGTAAGTTTTCGGCATCCTTTTGTGAAGGGTTTTGCTAAAAATAACATTATGAGTTGTGGTTAATCAAAAAATCAATAACACCAAATATATTATGTTTAACATCACATTTCATGTCTAAAATGAATATATATGTATAATTATGGAATATATTAGTTCATTTAATGCTAATTTGTTGATTAAGTAATATTTAACCACAACTCATATATAGGGTTGTTGTTAGCAAAACCCATATGTGAAAGGGAAATATGTAAAGCCCGTAAATTAAAACTATAAATAGCGGATATCATTCTTAAAATAAAAATCTGTATTTACATTTTAGACTTCTAGTTTACAGAATTACTATGATATATTTCACACAATAATACATTGAATTTTAAACTAAGGCAAGCAATAATAATCTGCTTTACAATCACACATTGCTTCCGAGGGCACCATATATAAGTGTTCACTTTTATCCTACATTTAACTACAACTTTTACTCTAGTGTTTGAAGCTTTGTTTACTAAATTTGAACCATATTTTCAACCATCATATCTGTAATTCCTGTATCTACCCATGCACAGAAGCATAATTGTTAATCAAAGCCAAAGCATTGCTAGTTAAGTGCAAAACATTCACAATTTTTCCTCTCACCACGCCTTTCATTTTTTTGTCATTCGCGAATCCTTCAGAGCATGTGTCTTCATCCGTCATCGCAGCACTAACCCATGTCTGAATGTCGCTCATTACTAGCCTGAAATCTTTGGAACCTGGTCGATGCATCTCCTCAAGTGATTTTTTTAACTCGTACACAGAGTCACTAAGCAACTCAATGCAGTCTTTCATGGCAGAAATCTCTAGGGGAGACATGCCATGAGCTTGTGACAATTTTACAATAGATGAGGAGGTGGTACTGGTTGTGTCAAGGGTCACGGATAGAGCTGTTTGTGCTAGTAGTTTAGGGCTTGTCTGGATAGCACCTGCTCTAGTTGAAAGTGAGTTGAAGCAGAGTGTAGGGTATGTAGTCAAACCACATGATGTTCTGATGAATTCGATGCTTGTTTTCTCGAGAGCTGAGATTAAATTGATGGAGGAAGTGAAAAGAAGTATCATTATGAGAGTTTTTTGTGCCATAGAATTGAATGAATATAAGCCTTCCATATCTTATGTTTCTGTATTGGATGGAGGTACTAGTTCAAGTTGCAAGGTGTGGAGAGAACTCTTGTATTGCTTGAAAGTTATGGTAGGTTGTTATAATAGTGGAACAAAATTAGTCTAAATTTATAGGAACTAGAAAGTTGGTATTCATGAGGTTTATCTTAATTCACAAGCAACTACTGTAAATGTGAATATGGGACTTAAGTTTTTGTCTTTTTGTAACGAAAAATATCCTTCAAGTTGCTCTAAGCAACTTGCAATTATGTTTCTTCAGCTATCCTGTATTGAAGGATATGTGTAAATTATACGGATAGTTCTTGTAAATTAGATAAGTTATTGTCTTTTTGTAACGAAAAATATCCTTCAAGTTGCTCTACCGTAGTAATTTTGTTATTCATAGGTACTACAAGTGTAAATTAGATGTGGATAGTTCTTGTTAGACCAGAATTGAAATTCATCTAATGACAGGAACTCTTTATCTAAGAGTCTTATCTTAAAAAGAGTTCTTGACATAATGAAATGGTTTTAACTTGTGGGATAAGTACCAAGGGGTCTGATCGAAGGGTGTCTTAGTGGCATAAAGGCTAATGAATATCATTTTAAGTTGTGCGAGGTCTCAAATTTAATTTTTATTATGTGTTTTTCCTTCAAACCTTTTGAAAAAGATTATTCTATTTAATTTTGTGTGGTGGCGGCCCCCCTGAACAAGTTCTTTTATGTTTTTTTCTCCCTACATGCATGTACTATTTTGTCTTTTTTCGAGTGATACTTATCGACATTATAATACAAACAGTTACTTTCAAATACTCCCTCCGTCTCATATTTATTGTCCATATTTCCTTTTATGGATGTCTCAAATTAATTGTCCACTTTCCATATTTAGTAAGAAAAAGAGAATATAATTGAGGAATATTCCATTTGAGTGGTTGAGATTTATAGGGGTCCCACTTTTATTAAACTTTGTGATTCTTGTCCCCTGACAATAATTTTGAGACGGAGGGAGTAATACTTTAAGAAAGAATTAAAATGAAAATTGTCTTCTTGCTTTGGTTAACAAATAGTACACTCAAATATGGAGATGCCATGTGGGGTCTGCAATTAGAGGTGCACAACCCGGTTAATCAGTTCGGTTATTAAACCGGTCAAAGCATAACTCGGTTTTAGTCAATGCCGAAAAAAACTGATTGGACCGGTTGTCTGGTTCGGTTACAAACCGGCGTCGATGGATAAAAAACCAATCGGTTTTCGTTTTTTTTCGTCGTTTTATACTGAATAAACTTCAACGTTTATTTAATACAACACATAATACATCGGAAAGGAAATACATCAAACATGATACATAAACTTAAAACATAATACGTCGGAAAGCCAATCGAAATTGCCTTCATCGGATACGTTGGACCTAGCTTCGTTAGGAGCTTCATCTTCTCTGATTTCTTCATCGGAAAGTAATTCAATTTCAACCACTTGCACCTCTTCCTCGTAGATCCCTTCTTCGAAGTCTAGGGTGTTCAAGATTTGATGTGTGTTGTATTCGTTCGGTTGCGTCCAAGTGATCCTTCAAACACATACACATCACCAAAGATGCCAGTGTGAGCCTTGTTCTCCGGTTTGATTATACCCTTCCAGTTGTTGAAAAAGCGGATTCAGAAGCTACCGAAGTAGCTTGTACACTTAGTACATCTCGGGCCATGCGGGATAGAACGAGAAACATTGTTTCCTTTGCTTTCCAAAACCCCAAAACATCAAAATTTTCAACATCATTGGTCGGAGTATGTGAGATAAAATCGGTTGTGACATATCTTTCATATTTGTTGTTCGTGAAACGATCATTCTTTGCACGTTTGTTGGGATTTCTCTTAACTTTTGTAGCAAGCCAAGCATCGGATTCCCACTATGCGACCTTGATGAAGAAGCCGGACTCACTGAAGGAGTTGGGTTACCATATTTTTCAAAATATAAATCCCATTAACCTTCAAAAGATTTGTTAAAAGACTCTTTTGCGTCATTGGCAAAGTTCATGTTATTGTCAAAACACCCCAAATCGATTGTAATCTAGTCGATAAGTAACTCTACCCCGCTTACATTAAAACATAGATTTAATACGGCCGCACAAGTAATTATCGATGGCATTTCTTCAAAATATTTCCTAAGCTTTAATTTCATTGGTGAAACCATACTTGCATATATATCACCATTTAATTCAAATTCGCTTAGTTTTGAACACATTAAGAATATTTGTTTGAGTACCAAATGAGACGTATGATAATAAACTCTCGATAATTTTTTTGTGACGTTGTAAAAAACTTCAAGTAACTGGGTTAGTTTTTCAATAGTATCCCAATGTTGGTACGGAAATGGAGTACACCTACCAACTTCCGACAATTGGTCATGAAAAAATTGTAAAGTCACTTTTTGTTTTATACCAGATAGGAACATATGATAAGTGAAATTTCATCTTGTCTCAACATCCCAATTAGGTGTTAAAAGGCTTTTCCGCATTTTGAAAGAATCAAATATAGGCATTATATCTTTAAAATCCTTTTTAAATACATCTTGTAACATTCTTTGAAAACATTCTTTCATTTGATATATCGGACCCTCCGGTAATCCTGCTTGCACAAACAAGTTAATGAAGTGCGCAACATATCGGCTATATAAAATACGCCATCCAAAGGTGGCTCGTATTTCATTTTTAGTCTTCCCATTGTGTTTGTATTATTACTTGCATTATACAACGTAATTAATTTTTTCTTTCTTCCAAGTGAAATTTGATGAACATTTTTTCAAAATTTTGAATAAAGCAATTCCCGTGTGAGGAATTGGAAAGTCTTCAAATGCAATGACTCACTTCATCATTTGCCAAGTTTCGGAATCAATCCAAAGTGCGGTAACACAAAGGTACAAAAAGGATTAATTATGAGGAGCGGACGAAACATCCGTTGTTAAGTTTACACTAGCAATTAAATTTAAAAAACCATCTTTAAATTGTTGTTTAGCCGTTTTCATAGTTTCATAGAATCGCGTTTAAGAGTTATACGACTTACATGATTATACTTTGGTTGAAGATGATTTTGAAACACCCTCGTCATTCGAGGGTTGTCAAAGTGGTTGAACAACAAACCTTCTTGAATCACCAAACCGGCGAATTTTTCACGAACAATATCCGGATTATATACAAAAATACCCCTGTCTCGACCCATAGACGATTAACTCGCTTCCGGAACCGTTTTGAGTGCAGAGCAATACTTGATCTTAATATGAGCCCTCAACTTCGAGTTGTAACGGAAAAAAATAATTGAAAGCAATGCTTACATTGAGACATTTTCGTGTTATCTCACATTAAGAGGTAGTTGAAGTGGTCCCAAGCATCTTTTGAACGGTTGCAAGGTAAAATTTCAACAATCGTCGGTGCACTTGTAGAACCAGCACCGATGGTATTTGAACTATATTGAGTTGCCATTTGTGAAATAGTTTCGGTTTTGATTTTTAGAGAGTTTTTTACTTATGAAAAAGTTGTAAATGAACCAACACACAACCCCTCTATTTATACTTAATATACAATGGCAAAATGGTAAAATTTACACCCAAAAATTCAAAAATGCGCTCCTTTCCACTCCTCGCCCGTTTGAAATTTGAAATTCAAATTTTAAAATCTACTCCTGCTCCAAATCGGTTCCCTAAACCGGTTTTATAAAAACCGGGTACAAACTGGTCGTACTTTCAAAAACCCAAACCAGTTACTAACCGGCGGTTTGGCCACAAACCAAAACCGGTTTGGTCAAAACCGGTGTTGACTGGTTTGGTTTTTCGGTTTATTTTTTTTTTACGGTTCGGTTAACTGATTTTTTTGTTCATCTCTATATCTACAATTACAATTAAGACAAAGGATGGGTTATTGGTACCCCCTTAAAACAATAACAATACCTCTCTTTTTTCTTGCTTTTTTTTCTTTATTTTTTTTTATATTTATAATTTTGTTTAATAAGTAAAAAGTACGTTAAACTAATAAAAAATACGGAACAAAACTGAAACATTGTGTTGTACACAAGAGTGTGCTAAGGGGACCAGAGGGTAGCTATAAATTATCAAACTACATATGATTACGGAATCTGCTGCAAATGCGGGGTCTGCAATTACAATTAGACTAAAAGTAGCTATCACACCACCTCACCTTTTCACATCAGCGTCACATCACCATTCACCTCCTTCACATTCTCTCATCTTTCACCCGTAGTGGTCACCATTCCCCTTCACATTTCATTAAAATACTCACTTTATATAAACATACTTTACAAAATATCTAACACACACTCGCTAATCAAATAATTAGTAATAAAAAAAACTCATATGTCCCACAATGCACATGAACCGAGTGGTGAGGAGAGTCACAACTTCCCTCCTATTTTCCCATGTCTCACGCGTGAAAAATGACATAGGTAGGAGGGGTGGTGCATGAGATTGCACCTCACGAATGAAACAAAAAAAACCTCATCACGTCTAGTCTTAAAACAAAAGAAATTTTCAGATCTAACCCAAAATAGAAAAGTGTGTTAAATAAGTAGCCAAAAAAAATCACTTTTAAAAATAGCTCGAGGCAACTGAGCGACTGGCAACTACATTAAAATTTTGACAATATCCAAATGTTTTAATTAAGAACATGGTGTGTAAGTAGTTTGTAAGGTATGTGTACTATATTACTTTGTGACTTGTACATTTGGCGACTTGTGTTTTGTTTTTTTTTTCTTGTTATAATTATACTATCACTGCCATCGCCGCCCACCGCCACCGCCCACTGCCACCCTTCGGCGTCGCCACCCTCTTGCCGCCACCACCACCCGCTGCCATTAACTGCCACCACCCATTAAAATATGATGGTGGTGGTGGCGGCAGGTGGTGGGTGTTTGTAGCGGTGGTAGTGGGTTGTTGCATGTGGTGGTGATATAACTATAAGAAAAAAGTAAAACACAAGTGGCCCCAAGTATAAGTCGCACAATAATATACATGTCACCCAAGGTACATGTAGCTTACACGCTACTTACACATAGTTTGACACATTATACTTTTTTAATTAAAAAATGAGAAACTTGTCAAAATTTTAATGTAGTTGCCCAATCATTCCGGACTATTTTTAGAAGTGACTTTTTTTTTAATCTATTTATTTAACCTACTTTTCTTTTTTGGGCTAGATGTTGAATTTTCTCTTAAAACAATGAAATATTTTGATCATATATAATTTGCTTGACAAAAGAAGTAACCTATTTGTACTATATTTAATTCTAATTGCATTTAAATTAGAATTGCTTTGATTACGTAAAAAACACAATTTAACTTTTTTTTGGTCCTCGCCTTGCAATTTGTGCTGGTAATAACCTGCAGATGCTGGCAATTACAAAAAGAAAAAGTCGATATATCGGATTTATCTAAGATCTAAGATGTGTTTTTCTCCTTAAGGGTAAATAATTTGTATTTAAAAATGTTGGACCAGCATAACTAGTAATGTTGATTCATCAAATGAAAATAAAGCATGTAATGTAGGGGATATAGAGTAATAACGAACACCAGTGGATATACTTAATCTCTGAAAGGCGTGTAATCACTTTCAGATCAAATCAATTTGGCGGTTCTACCAAATTATTCAATCGGATACAATTCAGAGAATGAAAATTTTCTGTATGTGTGTCTCTGAGATATCAGAACCAGTTAGTTAATAATAACGACCAAATAACCATATATAATGAAGATACGGGATAACTGCCAAATGCAGTTTTAGGGTTTCAAGTTGTCAATTTGTGTCCCTCAATTTCCGAAACTTAATTCTGAGGAACAACACTTCAGCAGAATCAATGGCTTCAGCAGAATCCATTGTATTTCAGCAGAAATACAACTTCAGCAGAAACCATTGTATTTCGGCAGAAACACAACTTCAGCAGCAATATTTCGGCAGCCGCCCCTTGGACCCTGCTACCAGGGGCGCTGCCCCCGGACCCCTGTCCCTTAGGGGCTTCGCCCCTAAGATCATAATAAATTCAAGTAGGTGTGCACTCCGCACCTCCAAACCTAAATGATGTATTATTATGATGAAATTGGTCAAAACAAGTTAATCCAATTACACTAAAATATCCAACATGTAACAGATTTGGGAAGATAAGTCATTTACTTATTTCAAATCAGCTCAAAAGTAAATTAATACTCCGTATTAGGGATCACTATCTCTTATCTGATGCGTGACATATGCATCACATTGGAGGGGGCTGCACTGGGGTCTAGAAATGGGACTACGATTGCAATGTGTTCAAGATGGACTGATGTGTCTAATGAAGTGCAGCCAATTAACCAACAACTTGGTATGGATATTTTTTTATGTAAGCCAAGATTGGGAAAGGCAATGGGTCCTTAGTCATATTAGAGATAATTTGAAATAATAAACAAGTAAGAATCCAAATTTTATTCGTGTTCGATCTGCCACCAAGTAATCCTCAGAAAAGGGGCACATGAAGTAAATTTTTGTTGTTCCTCGCTATACATGTATGAGTTTTATGAATATCGTAGAAATCTAGATTCGAGTATATGAATAGTAGAGTGACCTAATATATATTTTCTCCAGGATTTTTTTTTTTCATATTCATCTCCCCTTTGGATATGTGGAGTCAATCCCATTGTGAATGCATTCAAATATAAAATTTATTTTTCCTAATCAAATCCATCTCAAAACTCCTCAGTGTTCTTTTACAAGTTTATTTATCAATAACATACTCGAGTTTTCTTCACGGCTTATTTGATACAACCAAATAGCTGAGTAAGAACTTGATATCCTATACTAGATGATAGTCAAATCCATTCACGTGCGCCCAGACCAAATAAAAAGGGAAATTTGCATCTCTGTGACCCATCCTAGGGGTGGAAATGAGCCGAGCCGCTTGTTAAAAGCTTGGGATCAGATTGGTAAAAAGCTCGAACGAGTCGAGCTTAAACGAGCTCGAGCCCTAAGTTGCAGCTCGTTTATTAATCGAGCTTGAGCCCGAGCTTTACATACAAAGCTCGTTTAGGCTCGCGAGCCTAAACGAGCCTAAACGAAGTTATGATATTTTAAGTATTAAACATATATACAAGCCGAGCTCGAGCCAAACTTTAACTTTTTATGGCCAAATCGTATAAACGAGCCGAGCTTGAGCCGAGCCCGAGCCTATATAATATACCACGAGCCGAGCTCGAGCTTAAAATTTAACGCTCGAAATGAGCCGAGCTCGAGCTTTTCAAAACTTAAACGAGCCGAGCTCGAGCTCTGACAGGCTCGAGCTCGACTCGGCTCGTTTCCACCCCTACCCACCAAGATACACTTATTTAACATGACTTACTTTTGTGGAGAATTGCTAAATCTGATAGACTGAATCATGTTTTGCTAATTTTGCTCTTTTGCACCAACTGCACACATATTTAGAACATATCTATCATTTTATTTAGTAACATACTACACCCCTAACTTCACATAATTGACCATAACTCCTCGCACACACGTCAACTCCATTTTCATAGAAAATTAACATCATCTTCGTCGTCGTCTCATTCCAATCATCATGACATCGGTGTTGTCGATCTGTTCTCCTGCACACCGGAATGCGACCGGATTGACTACGATGATGTTGAAATCCAATTGCAAAGTTAGGGTCACATGATAAACAAACCGGGCCTCGTCCACTCCTAGCGGTTTCTATATTGAATTACGAATGTTTCAGCACGACGCAGTGGGCCCCGCAACATTTGACAAGACTGGGTTACTTTCCCATGAAAACATATAATGAAGATTTATAAAGTACTCATGCTTGTGTTCCTATAAATATGTGTTTATTTGTCTCTTTTGTTTCCAGAATTCCTTTCGAGTTATCATTTAAACTTTGTTCCTAAAAAACAAAAGAATTCCTTTTATTTAAATACCAGTTTACTTGTCTGCGAATTTTCCTACCTCACTTCATCATGTTTTACAAAGACATTCATAAGCTCTACTCAATATTATCTCGAAACACAAAGCCGAAACTTTTGAAGGTAAATGTCAGGTTTCAAAGGAAACATGTAGCTCAACGAAAGAGTTCATTTCTGCCCTTGAATTTCTTCAAGGTTTTATCAGCAGTACTTTTAGGTCACTAAGTATGGTTATTCCAGCATAATGATGAGATGCGTTTAGGAACTTTGTCTGCCATTTTATACATTTTTTAATCTAGATGATATAAATATAGAAGGATCCTTGTTGCCCTTGAATAATTTACAATGATCATAGTCTACTTAGTTAGAAGCATCCGTCAGGGTTTGACTTTCAATTTGATCATGTATCAACCATATAACATCTTTTTTTTATTCATCTCCAAATTTCAATGAAAAAAATAACCAACTAAAACTGATAGAAAAGAGTGTAACAGACAGTGATTTTAAAATTTTATTTAACCATTAAATATGAGTACTCTTTCTACCGGCCCATGGTAGGTGTCCAAGGCCCACCCGGCTTCGAGCTTAATCTTCGTGTTGGACTAGGGGTGAGCGAAAAAACCGAAAAGACCGAATAAACCGAAAACCAAAACCTAACCGAACCGAACTAATAACCGAACCGAATTTGCTAAAACCGAACCGAACCGAACTACTAATTCGGTTCTCGGGTTGGTTATGGGTTTGATAGTTCGAACCGAAAACCGAATTCATATAAATATATATATTTTTTTATATTTATATATATATTTATATATTTTTATGTATATGTATATATAAATAAATACTATTAAAAGGTTATCATAATATAGTAAAACACTTTTTATGTTTGAAATATATATTTTTGCTAAATATCTATCTAATTATTAATTTTTTTTTAAAAAAATAGTGAAATTCGGGTTATTCGGTCAACCCAAGAACCGAACCGAATTAGACTTCAACCGAACCGAACCGAAAACCGAATTTGAATTTGGTTCGGTTCGGTTCTCGGGTTGACTTAAAAAAAATTTTTAACCGAATTAATTGAACCGAACTAACCGAACAATCCGATAACCGAACCGATCAACACCCCTTATGTTGGACCAATTGCTTACCAGGCCCACACACATGCCAATTCTTTTGAGAGTTCTGTGCCACAATCGGGACAAGAGACTTTGTTGCGGCATGCCTTTAGCACTACTAGTTTATGGAACATGGATACAAGTGCTAGTTCTCGTCTTAATTTTTACGTTAATTGCCTTAGTAATATTTTTAATAAGTGTATTTATACGCATCTCAGTTGAAATGTCAATTGTTATTCATTAATCACAATACATGTATCCATGCAGTATAAATAACAATGATAATGAGCCTATTATGGTAGTAATCTAACACTAGTAACCCATTAACAGTATGTCCATATCCTGGAGTAGATGGAAAAGATGCGGAGGAATGGAAGAGGTGATCGTTATTTTTGTTTTAAGATATTAAAAAAATGTAAACTTAATAGCTTAAGTTTGGCGATATCTCATGCTGTTGTGAATATTTTCCGTAAGCTCAAACTTTGTCTAAAACATGTGAGATGAATTTGTGTGCTTAAATTTTGAAATAGATAGTTGCATTTAAGTAAAAACAATTTTAAGCTTAGACAAAAAAATAAGGGTAATTCTCTAAGAGCAGAAGGTATGCTAAACCATTAACATGCCAAATGCATCTTGCTTGACTTTTGGCATGCCATTCATCATACCAGGGAAAGTGCCAAATGTGAGCCAAATGTGTTTCAGCCATTTGAATGGCTCACGCTATTTGTCATGGTTTGTGTTTTTTTTTCTTTTTTTTTTTTTTTATTGTGAGTGAGTGGGTATTTTTAGTGGGGTATTTTGTTGGACCCAATAACATGTTAGTGGTGTGTTATGAGGGAGGGTGTTTTAGTTATTGGTGTGTTATTAAGGAGGTGATGAGGTGGCGCTGAAGTGGCATACCAATAACGTGTTATTGGTATCAACGATACCTTGTGCTCTAAAGGGACAAGTAGGCCCAAGAGGGTACTTTTTTTTAGACAAGAATATTTTTTTTTCTCAAACTAGACATGAGTTACTTTGGGGTCTGGGCTACTATAGTTAAAATCATAACACGTGTCCACTTGTACTTGTACTTGATGTATTTTTGTGTACTTTTAGTTAACATGTGTCATGATTTTAACTATGATAACTCAGACCTAAAATAGCCAATGTTTAGTTTTAGAAAAAATAAATTCTTGTCTAAAAAAAGTAACCTCTTAAAACTATTTGTCCCTTTAGAAAATTAGCTCAAAAAATAATGTTAGTCATGAAGCATATGGGAAAATTTAGGGTTGTGTCATTATCTGATCTACCTTGAGAATAAATGTCGTGGCTTTCCATAATCGTCGGTAGTTATAAATGAAAAGATTTTGGTGTTATTCAATCCACAATTTTTAAGCTTTTTTATAGCAATCTGTCAGTTTAACTTTAACCAATACCAGATCACTACTTTGATTTGATCTCGTAACAGAAAAAATTACAAAAACCTGTAACAAGACCGTCAAAGGTCAATGGTGCTAATCAACCATGTGGCATTATGCACAGCCAGTAACCCATCACATAACTCACGATTAGTAGGCATGTGAGGTGAATCAAATAACAATTATGAAATAGCTCTATTAAATCATTTATGTTAAAAAAATACATAATCAAATGCATTCATTCTGTTAAACGTATAACAGCATTATTAAGAGCTTCAAATGATAAAACTTCGCTCATGTATGCTCAAAACTTAATTATGAATATTCTAATAACTTAGCCAGGTAATCTGGAAATTGTTTATTGAACTAACTAGTTATAATACCTGTGCACGCACAGGGTTTTGACAAAAAAAAATATTTTGTATCAATGCTAAATATTATGTCTTTAAAGATAATTACATATAATTATATACTTATGCACGCGTTTTTCATTATTCATTATATCCATTAGAATTTTGTATAATCAAATTTTGTAAAAAAAAATTTGTTAGATAATTCAAGATTCAACTATATTTAGCTGATATAGATGTTGATGTTACCTATTTAAATTTCACTATTGATATTATATGAGTATTTATTTATTTATATATATTTATTTATTTATATAAATAAATAAAAGTTACATAAGTATTTGTTATAACTACAATCACATTTTTTTTTAATATTACATTAGCTCGTACTTACAATTTGATAATTATATTTTCGTTTTCAATAATTTAGCCGTATTTAATATTCAAATTCGTGTCCACATTTGTCATACTTTTAATATAAAATAAATGAGTCATTAGTAAACATATATAGTTAAAAACAAATGACATTTATAATCTTATGTATATTTATATAACAACATATATATTGTATTTTTAAGTTATAAAGTATAGGGGGTAAAAAATGTAAGGGAGTATTTGTTTAATTTCCAAAGTTATTAAAAAACATGGAAACTTATAATATTATACTTAACTCTATACAATTTTTAAAAATTTAACCACTAAAGTTTTTTTAATTACCCCTCTTTTTTAAAGTTTTTGTTTCACAAATTTGACACCTATATTTTTATGTGTTTTTCTTCTCAACCAAATTTCTACACCAAATAAACTAAAGGTTGACCAAAATCAATTTAATTTTGACTTTTATTAACCAATCACGTCGCCCGATTTCGCTTACGTGGCAAAATCAACCTCTCCTATTGGTATAAAAAAAATTCAATGAGAAAGGTTTTACAAAAATACTCCGAAATAATGTAATTCTTTTATTATATAAAAGATACGACTCATTAGTGTTAAATATAAAAATTTATAAAAATACTATGATAAATAAATATTTTACACCTAAGTCCATAAAATAAATTTTAATATCCTTTCGTTTTATAGTTTCACACTTAGTTTTGAATTCTATTGGCCAATTAAAATACATTGTTTAATATTAGGGTCCAAAACAAAAAAATGAGCTCTCAAATACTTGAGGTTTTTCTTTACCTCAAGTTAATTCAAATCAATTGGACTTAGGTGTAAAATCCTTAATTTTCAAAGTTTAGAGATTATTGTATAACTTAAAATGTCTTGGAAAGTAAATGAGACCATTGTGTAACTCACAATGTCTTTAGAAAGTTTTATAAATCATTAAAATGCAAGAGCATGTAAAACAGTTTAGTGATTATGCGTGTGGTATGTTTATCATGAAATGGATATCGTTTAGGCCTAATAATGCAACCTAGTTCGATATAACCGGAACTCTGATATCAATCTGTAACACCCCTCAAAACCAGTGCAGCAGCGGAAGGCAACTAAGGGTGTTACTTCATAGCACACAGTTCAAGTTATAGAAAACGGCCTCTAAATAAGACGTTTTAAAAAAATACCATTCGATAAATAATATCAGAGTTACAAAATAGAGGTCCCAATGTGATATGATACATAAACATTTTTGAACATCATCGAATGGTAAATATAATTGATCAAAGTCTTCAGACATGTCGTGCGACTCTAATGCTCCAAGCCAAAGTTAATGCCTTACGGACCTAAAAAAAATACATGCTAAAGCGTCAACGTAAAGTTGGTGAGTTTATAGGTTTATGTAAATGTAAATGTCAAGTGCGGACCACAAGATTTTCATGTGTGTATGCCCATTATAACAAATACAATATTATAGAAAAAGTGGTACCATTGCCCTAAGCTCATGACCCTGAAACCTTAATATTTCTAGTTATGTGCCCCTGCACATGTTCCTTTTCGTGAACACTCGAGTTCCTCAAATGATTATCCGTCTATTACTTGTTTATACTTGTTTTCAAACACTCGGGGTGAGAATACATGCTCTTTTACTTATTTCATGCTCAATAACTTTATTACGAACACAAGTGCACATAACATTTACATGTTGCCTAAGTTACATATCATAGACCATTAATACTAGGGTCCAAAACAAAAAAAATGAGCTCTCAAATACTTGAGGTTTTTCTTTACCTTAAGTTAATTCAAATCAATTGGACTTAAGTGTAAAATCCATAATTTTCAAAGTTTAGAGATCATTGTATAACTCACAATGTCTTAGAAAGTAAATGAGACCATTGTGTAACCCACAATGTCTTGAGAAAAATTTATAAATCATTAAAATGCAAGAGCATGTAAAACAGTTTAGTGATTATGCGTGTGGTATGTTTATCATGAAATGGATATCGTTTAGGCCTAATAATGCAACCTAGTTCGATATAACCGGAGCTCTGATACCAATCTGTAACACCCCCAAAACCAGTGCAGCAGCGGAAGGCAACTAAGGGTGTTACTTCATAGCACACAGTTCAAGTTATAGAAAACGACATCTAAATAAGACGTTTTAAAAAAATACCATTCGATAAATAATATCAGAGTTACAAAATAGAGGTCCCAATGTGATATGATACATAAACATTTTTGAACATTATCGAATGGTAAATATAATTGATCAAAGTCATCAAACATGTCGTGCGACTCTAATGCTCCAAGCCAAAGTTAATGCCTTACGGACCTACGAAAATACATGCTAAAGTGTCAACGTAAAGTTGGTGAGTTTATAGGTTTATATAAAGCGGACCACAAGATTTACATGTGTGTATGACTATTATAACAAATACAATATCATAGAAAAAGTGTTACCATTTCCCTAAGCTCATGACCCTGAAGCCTTAATATTTCTAGTTATGTGCCCCTGCACGTGTTCCTTTTCGTGAACACTCGAGTTCCTCAAATGATTATCCGTCTATTTGACATACCAGTCAAGTAGGGCAACTACTCGGATAAACCCAATAGATGTATTTACAATATTCTCGCTTACTACGTAATTAATGGTCTATGATATGTAACTTAGGAAACATGTAAATGTTCTGTGCACTTGTGTTCGTAATAAATTTATTGAGCATGAAATAAGTAAAAGAGCATGTATTCTCACCCCGAGTGTTTGAAAACAAGTATAAACAAGTAATAGCGGGGCTATGAAACTCACCTCAAGCAAAGCGATAACAAGTGATGAAATATAAGATGACGAAAAGCCTAGAAAACCCTAAAAACAACCTAAATATATGCATTTTAGGTTTTATAAATAATAACGTAAATATAAAAATGATTATTATAAAGTTTTTATATTGATTATATCATTATACTTACTGTTTATAAAGTTTATAATATAACGAGGTCAAATTTCGTAACAAGTTCTGAAAGTTAATAAGTCCTAACTTTATGTGTTAATCGATTTTTATATAATTTACCCGACTAGAAAAGCCTGTTTTTCTAGACCATAAATGGTTATGACTTTGTTTTTATGTTTAAGAAAAGGTATTTGAGTCTACTAATCATATATGTGGGCCCTACTATTCCAAATTTACATAATCTGTCTGAAATTACCAAGATTCCCATAAGTGTCAAAGCTGTTAATTAACTGCACAAAGCAGTCCCACGAAAATAGCCGTATCTTTTGATCTACACCTCTATTTCAGTTGGTTCAGAAAGCCATGTTTGAGCTAAAGTGTCTACTACATTTTCTCTTTTTATCCAAACAGGTGGTTCTATACAAAATTTTGGAGTTTTTACCATTTGAAATTTGATATGCAAATCTGAGATACTTTTACTAAAATATTTTCTAATTAAATCATCTGGATCGTTACGGGACGAGCCACTAAGCGAATCGAAGCTTGTGGAAAACTAGAAGGGGGTTGAATAGTTTTGCCGATTTTAAGTTAGTTTCTAAAAACTTTAGATTCGATGTTATGTGAAACCGTATGGATGAAGATAAAGTATAGATCTAAGAGTAATGCAAGTAAAAAAAGTAAAGTAAGGGATAGAAATGACACAACCGATTTATAGTGGTTCGGCTACAAGGACACCTTCCTTGCCCTACTCCACTCCCCGAGTCACCTACTCGAAAGTTCAAGCACTATGTCAACAAACTCCTTCAACTTGGCGGAGAAGCCTTCACAACGTTGCTTACACCTTTTCCCGGTACAAAGCTAAATACCGAGTCCGTAACACGGAGGAACAAACCAACATGACTATTACACAACAACTATGTGAAATATCAAGTACAAGATCTTTGCTACAGAAATCTTGTGAAGGAACAAATCAATCAAGGACCCCTTGCTTGGATGACTTGTAGAAAGCTCGTGATCTCGCCTTAGAGAAGGACCTATATGAGAATCACAATAGAAGAAAGATGAACAACTCTCTAGATCAAGTGATCTTTTGTTAGAAGAGTGTAAGAATATATGAGAGAGTTAGTAAGAAGAGGGGTGAGAAGAAATGAAGAAATGGCTCTCTATTTATAGGCAAAATCTTGCCACTGTTCCACGGATCCCACGGATCCCTCCCTTAAGGGATCCGTCTAGTGTAACACCAGGGATCTGTGGGACGCTCCTCTTTGCCATGGGTTTTTTGGTTATGGGTCATGGGTTATGGGTTGGTCCATGGGTATTTCATTAGATACAATGTATCTAATAGATGCAATGCATTTAGTCAAATGGATATGGGTCAATACCATGGGTTATGGATATGCTCCATGGGTTGTAGTTTTTACCCATCCTAATAAACTATTACAATAATTTGTATTAAATGACTATATGTAAATGCTTTACAAAAATAACATGTATCCTGTTAGCCTTAATAATATTTAATAGAAGTGATGGTCATTCATGTTTAGGAAATTTGTAACGTGTGTTAGATATCGTGATAGAATAGTCAACGGGCTCGTGGATTGGGCAAAGCTAAATGGTTAGACGTTTAGTTAATCTAGCATTTTATCATTTGTAATCCAATCCAAGTCCACGAGGCCCAAGCCCAAGCCCAAGCCCATAAGGGTGATATGTATGGAAGTATAAATACCCCTCAAATGGTCATTTGAGGGGTGTGCTTGAATGTGTAAGTGTGTGTTTTCTTTGAAATAAAACATCTCTTGTTTTCATCTTTTCTCTCTACACCTACACGACATATATCATCAAGTCACCATCTTTCTTAATCTTTCTTCATCTTTCTACGCATAAGTATTTGTTTGTTTACGTGGTATACTTGTGTGATAAAGTGGTATACGTGATAAGGTTGAGAAAATCAAGGTCCTACAATTGGTATCAATCGCCTAACAATGGTTTAGAAGTGTTGTGTTACGTTTTTTGTTAGAACTTTATAAAAAGTTGCATTTTTTCCTATAAAACGTGGGCTTTTGTCATAAAGTTTTGATTTTTACGTGTTTTTAAGGTTAAAGTTGTAGTTTTTATTGATCTTTAAGTGTTTTGGAAGAAGTTTGTGCAAAAGAAATCATTTGGAAACGTGTTTTTGGGTGAAAATTTGTGTTTTTGCAAAATTCTGGGCATTCTACGCGTAAGAAAACCAAGTACAGAAAGTCAAAACCCTTGTTTTACGCATAAGGAAAAGTCAAAACCCTAGTTCTACGCGTAAGCAGTGAATTCTATGCTTAAGGTCTACGCGTAAGAAGTGAACTCTACGCCTAAGGTCTACGCTTAAGCTTTTGGCGAAGAATCTTCGTGCAACAACGGTTACTCAGTGCTTCCCTCACTTGGATAAGTTTGTGGAACACTTCGAATTTGGATATCTTTTACACTGGTATAAGTGTAAAGGATTTTTGGTTTTAAACCTAAGTTCACGCATAAGCATAAAAGCTTACGAGTAAAACTCTACGCCTAAGCTAACACTTACGCGTAAGGTTTCTTACTTATAAGCATTTAACTTACGCATAAGCCTACGCTTAAGCCTATAGTCTACGCCTAAGCATCCTACGCACAAGGAATCCTACGCATAAGAAGTTTACGCCTAAGCACCAAATCTTACGCCTAAGAGCAAGTTTACGAGTAAGATCTTCAGCAAAACTTCAAACGGCCATAACTTTTGAACCGTAACTCCATTTTCAGCGTTCTACCCATCAAAACGACCATCAGAACTAGGAAAATGACACGCCGAATGAACTAAAGGATCAACCTTCAAGTCCTAAAAACGCTCCGAACAGAAGTTATTAAGGTTTTTAAGTTTTTAGAGCAAATTTTCACTACAACAACCGAGCTTAATCTTCATCAAAACACAACTCCTTTATCGTTAAATCGATCCTACATCAACTTTATCATCAAATACCTTCATAAATGGCAACTCAACAAGACATTCATGCAGCCGGTGCCGAAAACCGTCCTCCTATGCTCGAAAAAGGTGGATATCTTCAATGGACAAGTCGTATGCTTCGCTACATCAAGACCAAACCTAATGGAAAACTCATGATTCAATCCATTACGAATGGACCCTTCAAGCCTCGACAAGTCCAAGACCTTGGAAATCCTGATGCAACACCTCCCGTCCCACCATCTTTTCGTGTTCAATATGAATCAGAATACACTGAAGAGGATAGCAAATAGGTTGAAGCAAATGACATGGCAATACACATTGTCCAATTGGGATTACCAAGAGAGATCTTTGTTGCAGTAGACAGCTGTGAAACTGCTTACAATATGTGGGAACGTGTTAGAAGGCTATGTTATGGAACAGAAATTGGTAAACAAGACATGGAGAACAAGCTGCTAACTGAATGGGAGAGGTTTACATCAACTCCAGGAGAATCCATTGAATCCTACTATGGAAGGTTTTGCACTTTGATGATTGAGCTTATCAGAAACAAGTTGGCACCCAGAACTATCGTGAGTAACATCAAATTTATCAACAATCTTCCAGAAGAATGGGGACGATATGTCACTATTGTCAACCAAACAAAGGACTTACATCAGGTGAACTTTGATCAACTCTACGATTTTCTGAAACAAAACCAAACTGAAGTCAATGAAGTTAGGAAAGAAAGATTGGCAAAGAATCATGATCCATTGGCACTAATTGCAAAGACTCAAACTCAGTGAATACACAACAACAAGCTTCATCATCTTCTACTAACAACAACTTGCAGCAATACATTCCACAACCACAAGCTGTTATTTCTCAACAACAATTCTACTCACCAGAACAACAAGTCATTCAACAACAACAGTATCCACAATACCAGGACGCAGGAATCACTGAACTTGAAGCTGAACAAACAGAGGCTTTGTCAAATACATTTGCTTATTTGACTAAAGTATTCAAAGGACGCTATTCCACACCAACTAACAACAACCAAATAATTTCATCAAACACTCGCAACAGGCAAATTGCACAACCGGGTTTGAATATGGGTCAACAAGGACAAATGGTTGGAGTTATTGGAAATCAACAGGGATATGCTACTGGATTTCAGATGGGTAATCAGGCGGTTCCGTATCAGGGTAATCAGTTGGGTCAGCATGTTGGAAATCAGATGGGTCAGAATGTTGAGAATCGAACAGTGGGTAATCAGAATGGGAATGTTGCATCTCCAGTCGTTGGGAATTATGGAAATGTGAATCAGGGTAATCAGGTTAAGTGCTACAACTGTCAAGGAGTGGGTCACATTGCAAGGAATTGTCTCTCTAAGCCAAAAAAGAAGAATTCTGCGTATCTTCATAAAGCAATGTTGTTGGCATAGAAGTCTGAAGCAGGGATGCAGTTGAGTGCTGAGAAACATGATTTTTTTGCTCTTATGGATGAATTGGAAGACCTAGAGGAAATCAATGCGAATTGTATCTTCATGGCAAATCTTCAGGAAGCTAAGTATGACACTAATTCTGATGCACTTCCTGTTTATGACGCCAATGCAGTATCTGAGGTACCAATCATTGATCCATGCTATAACAATGTCATATTTGATGTGTTTACTTATAACGAACAGCATTCTGTGACGCCATCACCTACTTATGATACATACCTGGACAATCCGAGTAGTAGCAATATTATCTCTGAAACTCCAGATTTGGATCCTAATGGAGGCTGTGTGGCACAAAATACTGAGACTGATGAGGAAACACGTGCCTTATTTGAATCATTAATAAATAATTGTGGCATTGAAATTGAGAAAGTTAAAAAGGTCAATCGCGATGTTAAGGCCGTGAATGATAAATTGACCGCTGAGCTTGAGAGGTACAAGGAGAATGCAAAAGCCTTTGAATTTCACAAAAGCAAAGAGTCGGAATTAGAAATTGGTTATCGAGATTTCGTTTTAAGAGAAAAACAATTGCAAATCAAGTATAACATGCTTGATGTTAATTTGAATTTGAAAATAAAATCTTTAAACAAGGAAATTTCTGAACTTAAAAACCAAGTTTCTAAACATTGCTGATTTTTTCAAAACGAGAAGATTCTCTTCTTGATGAAATTCTTGATAAAAATGAAAAAATCAAAAAATTGGAAAATTTGCTTGTTACAACGGGTCATTCAGCCAAATCAACCAATATGCTAATAAATCAAACAAATCCGTATTTTCATACCACTCAAAAAATGGCTCTTGGTGACAAACCTCCCTGTTTCCTCAAGAAAGCTCAGAAAGAACAGAATGTTTTGAACAATGGAAAAGCTTTACATGAACCCATAATTGTTCGTGATTCTCTTGAAATGTTAGAACTTTCTGATGAGAGTAGATCTAAAATGAAACAAAAGAACCCAGATCTAAAACCAATTGATTACAACAAATATAACAAAATTTCTGGCATTTCTTTTGTTCCTCAAAAAGAAAAATCAAAGTTTTCCATAACGTCCAGTGTTTCAAACAGTATGTCAGCACCAGTTTCAACTCATGTAGTTGTCTCAAAATCATTTTCAAAAATGGAACAAATGTCTTCAAGAGACTGTTAAATCTAAAACCAATATTACTACTAACATCTGGTTTTTTAGTTTTGATGATGAAATGAAACAGTTTTTTGAAACTCAAATTGCCCCTCCGCTGAATAACATCAGTGCACGGGTAATTCATTTTGAACAAGCCTTTTTGAAAGAAACAGTTGACTTTGTCAAGGACCATAAATCCCTGGTAAAGAAAGCAAATGAAAGTGTTGAACACATCAAAGTTTTGGAAATTTTGAATGATTCTCTCTTCGAAGATGTTATAACATATTCTGTTGAAGATGTCCATTGTTTTACAAACATGAAAGCATTGAACACATCAAAGTTTTGGAAAATTTGAATGATTCTCTCTTCGAAGATGTTCATTGTTTTACAAACATATTCTGTTGAAGATCACGAAAGACTCCAGTCTGAGACCTCCGAAATTGTTTCAAAATATGAAAATGCTCTTGCAAAACTTGAAAAAGAAAATGTCTCATATTTTAAACAACTTGATCGAAAAATGGAGGAATGCAAGTATGACAAATTGTCGTATGAGCGTGCCTACAAGGACATGAAAGAGCAAAATGATAATTTGAGGGCTCAGCTAGAATGTCAAAAAGGAAAGGCTGTGGATACTAAGATTGCAAACCCATTGACTGAGGAGAAGGCAAATATTCCCAAACAGGTTTTCAAACCAAAAATGTCTATTTCACTGCCTCCTTCAGAAGTCAATGAGAAAAAAGATTTGTCAAAACCAGTCACTCCACCCGCCTTGCCTAAGCAACAAAAAAAAAGTTGTTGAAAATGAAAAAGCGGTTATCGAGAATCCAAAAGTTTTAGCACCTGGCCTTTTTAGGATGAGTACCACTAATGCGTCTGCCTCCACATCTAAACCATATGGAACAAACGACATAAGTTTAGAAAAGCAGTCTAAAGACACTAGGAAAGCCGAAACCACTTCTCTTGATAAAAATGTGAATCCTAATGCGTGTGCCTTACCTTCTACAGGACTAGAAAGCACCTCTAGGAGCAGCAAACTAAAGCCTATGAGCAATACAAGGAACAATAGAGTCTCGCCTGCATCTAAGAGTAGTAGCTTGAATAAAGAGAAGAAAGTAGAAGAACACCCTAGGAATTTACCGCTTTGTAATAAGAAAGACATTTCATCTGAATGTAATGAACCTATGAAATCTGCTAAGTTTAATGAATCTGTTGAATCTGTTTGTTTAACTTGCAAGAAATCTTTTATTAATGTTCATGATGATTGTGTTTCTAAGAAAGAGATTGTTAAGCCTGATCAGAAGAACGTTCCAAAAAGAACTAATGCTAAACAAATAAGAAGTCTAGTTGCAAGATTTAGGTCTTACACTACTGATAGGAAGCATAGTCTTTACTATAGGGATGATATTTGGAAACCAACGGGTAGAATTTTCACACTCCAGAATGGTAGAATGAGTGGTAAATCAGTATACCCTGTAGAAAACTTCTATGAGTGTGATCAGGATTTTACCTCTAACCCAAAGGAACCAAAATCAAAACGGTTTCCAAACACCTCTTCTTCTGTATTTGGCAGGTTATCGAAATATGTCTTTGGATCATCGACTCGGGTTGCTCCAAGCACATGACCGGGAATCTGAAGCTGCTGATCAATTTTGTCTGGAAATTCATGGGAACCGTTCATTTTGGAAATGATCATGTAGCAGCTATCATGGGTTATGGAGATCTACCTTTTGGAAATTATTTGATCACTCGGGTTTACTATGTCGAAGGGTTGGGACACAGTTTGTTTTCAGTCAGGCAGTTCTGTGATGCAGATCTAGAGGTTGCATTTAGGAGAAATGCATGCTTCGTTAGAAACTTGGATGACACTGATCTCTTAACTGGGAGTCGTGATACAAACTTGTATGCTATCGACATAAACCAAATGTCCTCTTCATCACCAATATGTCTTATGACACGAGCATCTGGAACAAACTCCTGGTTGTGGCATAGAAGGCTATTGTAGGATCGTAATATTTATGTTGTTGATGATTCGGGTGGTCTTGGATGATCAAAATACATGTTTGCCATAGTTAGAGAGTTAAAGATAGAGAGAGAGGGTGTTCTTGCTAGAGGTTTAAACAAAGGAAATGTTAGATTGAAATGAAGCACCACCCCTTCCATGGATGGAAGGGGTATTTATAGTTACATGAAATACGACCTCCTATCGGCCTGTGGATCAGGTATACAGTGGGTAAAGACCCGTCCTTCCTCCACGGTGTTGCTCTAAACTAAACTACGCTACAAACTAACTAATAAGCTACTAAATAATGTAAATAACGACAAGTCTACGAGCTAACTTATGCTAGATAATATTTGGGGTGACCGAAACTTCACTATGGAATTTTCTAATTCCTAACAATCTCCCCCTAAGGGAGGTCACCCCATGATTTACATTTGGAATCCTAGCATTCTTTCTTTGCCTTTGTTCTTGAGCTCGTAGACTTGAATTCTTCAATTCTGCAATCTTTGTGCTTAAGCAGTGACACTTCATAGTCCGCATATTTTGTACTTTTAGTGGAGGCCTTTAACTGATCCACATCTTTGATGATCTTCGAGCTTTCTTTGAGATCATCAGCCACGGTAAATCTCTGGATCACCCTTTGTTGTGTTGCCATCATGTGAAGTTGTGACTTTCGGACCAACATGCTCACACTTTTGAATCATGACATCTTTCCATCAGAGTAGTGGAAGCTTTACTAGCTCATGATATTTGCAACAGCGTAGTAGAAGCATAGTATAGAAATATTAGAGCCAGGTTATGTAGATATGCACCAGTCATGATTTCTTCAAATTAAGTGTGGATGCTGTGAGCATGCGGCTTTGGATTGACTCCTCAATTCTGATCAGCTGCAACCGTCCAAATGTACCTACAAACAACAGTCAGCAATAAAACACACGAAAGTGTCTTTGATCACTTTCTTCGAATTGAGGTACACGGCCCACGGTTCCCCGTTGATCAGTACAAGTACTGCCTGTGAACAGGTGGGATTCCTAAGAATCTCCTTGACAGGGTTTCGCAGCTGTTCTAGTTGTTCTCAAACCGGAACGTCTCAAAGAAGACAACACGGAGTGAGTGAACCAGCGAATTGAGATTCACTGATTGATGAAAAATGATTTGAAAAACAATCGTGTATTGCTTGAAGAAAGAATTTTGCAATATAACGAAGGTTTATGAGAAAGATCAATTTTTTCAATCAAAATACTTTTTGTATTAAAGAATGAGTACACATTCGACGTGCTAGTGAAAAGAAGAGATTCGCACATCGAATGGTTTTTATAAAAGTATTTTTCAATCAGAGATACTTTTTGAATTCGAAAATGAATACACATTCGATGCGCTAGAGAAAAGAAGATTTGCACATCGAACGGTTTTTCCAAAAGTATTCGTCAATTCATTTCCTGGACCAAGGTTGATTCAAGAATGAATCTCCCCATCGTTTCTATCCAGTTGTCACAAGCTTGATCTTACGAGAAGATCTCACATGTCACCTACCAAGAGCATGTTTGATGTTGGCTCTAGAAGGCTTTCCATCTTCATTGTGAATATTTTTACATATCACTCGGATGTTCTGGCAATACCACAAGGATAATGCGTAGGACTCTTAAGATATATTCTCACTTTCCACATTGTGTGAAACAGTGAGTCTTCAAGAATATAGTGTCCTAATGAGATATTGTGGATGATCTCTTGGCTCTAGACTCAATCGTGCACATTTGGTTCCTATGCCGGAGACTAGGGAGAGGGTCTCCTTCTTCAATATCAACAATCTTTAAGAGAAAGTCGATAGATAATGTCGGTTCCCCGTGAGAATGAAACAAGTCCTTTTAAGAGGAACTTGAGTGGTTTGGGAAGTTGAAGTGCAGTGCGTCACTGGGTCCATGACGTCTTGTCTTCAATACCGATGTTACCATCAGTAGCATATGAATTGAACCCGGTTTCTGCCCTAAGGTTGAATTGTTGGAGGGCTATATCTTTTCACCCTTTCACATTCATTTCTTTTTCATTCTTCAACCCCTTCAGTGCTTACCGAGACTTCATAACTAGAACCTTGTTGGGTTTATTCCAGTACTAGCTCTGTCTCAGTCCGCACTCTTCCCATATTCTCATTTTTCTCCTTTTTTCATCATACCTAAAGACTCTACACTATCTAGTGAATTGTCCCTGGGTAGATCCCTCCGGTTCTAGCGGATCGTGGGAACAAATACCTAACCTAACCATCCTTATAACTCCATGCAAAAATAAATTGGTCGGTCTTTGGGTATTGTTCTTTCCTTCATGAAACCAATTGAAAAATCATTTGGAAAAACAATCAAGGTACTTGTGATATGAGATCAAAGCATTTTGTACCTTAATAGTTTTGATCATTTAGAAAACCTCCCCCTCAACATGTGCGTGTGAGGTAGAAATTGTTTGGCACATGGAGGCAAGAGGACTTTGAAATATTTTCTTTGATCACAATTTTCATACGAAAAAGCCATTTGATTTTCTTGGTAAAATTCTCCCCCTCAATATGTGCATAGGATATTTGAATACATTTTATCACATAGAGGCAAGAGTTTTTTTGAAGCACATCCACGATCACAAAATCCATTAAGAAAACCATTTGAAAACTCAATCAAGGTACTTTATAAATAACTTTAAAAAAAAGCTTTTGTACCTCGATAGTTATGCTCCCCCTCAATATGTGCTTCAAGATTTGAAAGCGTTTAGCACATATGAGAGAGCAGCCTGCACAATTGAATCAAAACGATTATCATTCATCAAATTTCATAATTAAATCACAAATTCTCCCCCGATCAAAAATATCAAACCCTTTGAGATTTTGGATCCCAAGTGATTTAATAAGGTTTAGAAAATATGGAAGAATATGTGGCCTGGTTTAAATACTCATCATGTTTTTTGGATAACTGCTCCTCCTCAACATGTGCATTGTATATTTGAAATCGTTTGGCACATGGAGGCAGGAGTGCCTTTGAAGGACTAAAACAAATTCCATTAAAACATATTTGAGATTTAAATCACGATCTCTCCCATAATCAAAGATTTCAAACCTCTTGAGATTTGTGATCCCAATTGATTTAGATTATTTAGAAAATTTTAGGGAAAGACGTGGCAAGATTTGATTTTGAAAAATGACAGATAGGAACAGATTTAAACATTAAAGATTGTTAGTGTCAGGTATGATAGTTTTAAGAGATCTTTAAGTAAAATAAAACAATTTCACAATCAAACAAGAACAGAAAAAATTTCATTTTGAAAGACCTTGATTCAAAAGAAAAATCATACCATGACATAACATTAAATCTTTAGATCACCACAAATTTTGTACAAACGGACTTTTTGTGAAGAAATATCGTTTGAAAATACTTTAAATTAAATCACTCTCCTCCTCAATCGATGACCAAAGTCAATAATTGAGTGACTTAAGTTTTGATAAAAAGAAGTCCGGTGATTTTCAAAATTTAGTCCAATTTATTTTCAAAACAATATTTTTCCATTTTCAAAAACAATTTTATTCAAAGTTTTAGAAAATGTTAAAAAAAATGGTATCCTGCACAAAGATACATTAGTGGTTGAGACGCTTCCGTTGTTGTTGCTGTAGGGTTTGGAAGAAAAAACATCTGCTGATGCAGTGAGACTTCTTCTTACGTTGCATTTTGAATGCCAACTGAGGTCAAATTAAGCTCCGTTTCTTCAATCACTTAGAAGAAAACCATCTGCAGATGCAGTGAGACCTCTTACATTGCATTTATGCCAACTCTCCATAGAAGTCCAATTAAGCTCCGTTTCTTCATTTGTCAACCCAAGATATAGTTCCCTTTCCTTTCGGCATCCAATCATCTTCAATTGTGGGATCCGGATCGGGAACATTCTTTTATACCAATATACCTGCATACATTAGTGAACACACATACAAATATATGGTGGTCGACATCACCCAAACAACAATCGACTAATAAAAGTCAATTCAACATATCAATCAGATCATATAAATGTATGGGAATAATGTGTTCATCAAACTCTAATCATCTAATTCTAGCATTCATATCCTAGGCACCTAGTCCTTCAACATAGGTTAACATCATTTTCAATTAAGCACGAGGATAATTAAGAAAGTCCGTTAGATGATATAAATTTGAAAACATTCTCCCCCTCAATCAATGACTCATTTTCTGAAAAGTTTAAACGCGCTGAAGTCATTGATTGAGTTTTCAATTTATACGAAAACTCTGAAACTGATTGATTTTCAAGCAACTCATTTACCACCACTTTTTGAAAACAACAAATATTTTTTCTGAAGAATTTTAGACGGAAAAACATTTGTGTAGGAACAGTAGTCCTTCGACATACTTTCCTCATTTTGTTTTAGGATAAGTGCACGAAATGTTTAAAAAATGGTTTAGCGCAGCACTTTCCTTTCTTGAAGAACGGGTTGCTATCTGAAATAATAGCAAGCCATAGTTTAAGCGCGGGTCACAGTCAGAAGTAACTGTAAGCCATTATTTGAAGCTCGGGTTACAGTCTGAAATAACTGTAAGCCATAGATTTGTGACATGTTTAGAAAAAAATATTTACACCTCCTGCTCGAACTTCATCTAAAGTCCCGTGCCATTATTGAATGACATTTCTAAGACCGTAGATGTTATCGATACCAGAAGACATGTCTTGGAAAACATATTTTTGGTATTTTTCAAAATTTTTCAGATTTTTATGGGTTTTTGAAATTTTCTATTTTTCTATTTTCTTTTTGTTGGTTTTATATTTTTGTATTTGGTTTTCTGATAAGTATATACAAAGATAGAGAAGATGATATAGTAAAAAAAGATGATGATACGAGTACCGAGATAAGGATATCGAACAGCCCCGTTGTAGAAGATGGAAGTCATCATCTCTTAAACATTCACCACCAAAGCTTTCAAGGCTCCTGAATTGTGAGAAATTGAACCATCTGAAAGTGAGACTCTGGCAGCTTCCCCCCAAACCGAAAATCCTTAAGATGAGCAAATTCGAAGCTCTATTTCAAGCTTGCTTTAGCCAGGTGCACAAGGACGCACACCATTATCATAAATCCCGCTGCTCCATTTAAGAACGATAATCGAGGATCTCCATTCGGGGTTATATCATCCAATAGAAGAACAGCAACGTTTCATCCCACACTTAAATAATCTTCTCAAATTCCTTTTCCACTGAAGTCTGAGGCAATCCATTCAAAAAGGTGTCAAGAGAACAATTCCCCCAAGTAGTTGAATTGATGCAGTCAGTCTCTTTGTATAATGCTCAAGAACTCTCCCAAATACACATCATGAGGGGAATGAAAACACCTTCCCATGTTCACATTTTTCTTCCCGGATGATCGTGTATGAAGCTCAAGAACCCGAAGTACACCAATACCCAAGAGCTCTCCCCGAATACACATCATGAGGGGAATGAAAACACCTCCCCATGTTCACATTTTTCTTCCCTGATGATCGTGTATGAAGCTCAAGTATTCGAAGTATACCAATACACAAGGAATGAATAACTGATAACATTGAAGAAGCAGGCCAAGTCACTGATTATCTCTACGGGTGACAATCTCTGCGGATGTCAACACCGAAATAAATGATTAAATCTCTGAATCACTGATTAAGCACTCAAGTGAAATAGCTGAGCATCCCCAATGTACACAATCTCTCTCCCTTGATCATTGTGATACCATCGAAATCACCACACACTCGTGTACCTCATTTATCTTCAGAAACTTTCTCTTACATCTCTTTCCCCACATAGTTGGAATAAGAATATTAAACGCCTTGATGAGTAAAACCTTAAGTTTCTCTTCGGTCATGACATTTGTTTTCCCGGGATATCTTCAATCACTTAGAAGAATTAAGTTCATCAAGTTTACTCGCCATGAGTCAAACCTTGAGTTTCTCTGCGGTAATAACATTTGTCTTCCCGGGATATCTTCAATTACTTAGAAGTATTAAGTTCATCAAGTTTACTCGAGTTTAGATGCTTGTCTCCTTCCGCCTTGCTGGTTTTGACACTTCAGAGTCAGCAAATCATTATAGGCCCGTATACTAGAAATTTGTTGAGAAGAACACTTGAACTCTTGTGAGAATCAACTTGCTGAAGACTCTCTCTGACTATTTTTATCAACCCCTATGTAGACAATTTGAAGTGACCACTGATGAAGAAAAACCGATATACCCTACTTGAAACTGAAGTCAACTTCCCCACATTTGTATCTTAAGCTTGCACCTAATGATGGAAGAACGGTGTAGAGAATTTATGCTTCAAGCAAATCTCTAAGTACTCACTACCCAAACAAAGTATGAGACATTAACACCTCTTGCGATTATCCACACCGTCATATGCGTGTGACACTGAGTAAAACAAAGTAACTCCTAATAGTGATAGTTAACCTGGTCTTCAACCATCCACCTCGACTGCTGGTAACTAGATAAACCAAGTCTTCAACTCAAATTCTTAAGCCCGAGCAAGTTATCAAATAAGAACATGCCTTTGTGAAAGTCAACTTCAATCTCAAATAAGTGATAAATGATTAACTCCGAAGTAATCAACTTGTGTCAAATGTCCAATACGAGAAATAGTCAATAACAACGTCTCGAGGAGTCACTGCTAAAGAATATGAGCAAGTCTAATTGGGGATTGAATCTGACTTATACCTCTCTCCCAATTAGTGCTCTCCCCTAAACCGACAATCTGTTTGATAGATGCCCAGATTAAGAAGAAGTCTTTAGATCGTTAAATGCAACTCATCTTTAATCTTCTAACATGTAGCAAAAAATGTAGAACAAACTGTAGACTCGACCTTCTTCAAGATTGTGCAGTTGGGGAATAGATAGTTAACATCTTCAACTCACACCAAAAAGCAAGAACATCACCAAAAAGCATCCTAATCAACTTACATCTTGCAAATCCCCTTAACTAAAATCCCTCCCAATCAAACAAGAACAGAAAGAAGTTCATCAAGGAAATCAGCGATCAGGCCGCAACGAACACACAAGATGGTAACACCAAACTACCAGTCACATCAAACAAGAATAGAGAGATTGTTCGGAATCATCATGTTGATGTATACGTGAAGCATTAACCGGAAGCACTTTGTCGATAAACTCATCAATCCGAGTGAAGATGTCAACCAACGACTCTTAGAAGAAACTCCATGTGAATATGACCCGTTAAGAACAAGATCGGTTCTTACATGAGTTTGGAGCCGTTTGACCATTTATTCTCAGAAATCAATCAACCATGCAGTAATTTCACACTTCTTCTCCCCCTCAAGAATTGCATATGGAGTTGCCATTCTTGATTAATTAAGTGAAAATCATCTGAATGTTTGATTCGCTCCCAAACCGTCAAGCTTTGTCACACAAGCTGACCACTTGTGAATGGTCAACCGTAACAAACTTCAAACAGTCTGGAACCAAATGCAATTAAGATCAAGAAGAGTGTAGAGTTTCCCCAGGTCGTTAAGTCCCAACGAGCTGTGCGATGAATAATCAAACGAATAGTGATCGAGAGAATTTGAACGGAAAAGGGTTATGATTATGAATAATTATACCTAAAGAGAAAGTTTATAAATTACAGGGGCTTAAATGCAAATTAAAGAAAATTAAAAAGATAAATTATATTAAATAAACGCTATCACTATTTTTAAAATCTGATGTTTTTGATTTTTTCTTTTACAAATTTAATTTAATAACTACGTAACGTACAAAAGAAAATGTGAAACTAAAACAGTATTAATCCTAAAAATATAAAAATGACATTTTTACAAACCTAATGATAAGAGAAAATTTTGAGAAAAAGAAAATTATTTTTAAGACTATTTATTTAATTATTATTAATTAAAAACTATTTTTACCTATTTAATAATACCCTAAAATGTAAGAAAATATGAAATAAAGCTAGAAAAATGAAATTATGACTTAGAAAAATCTAAAATAACTAAAGAGAATTTTCAAAACTAATTTTGTATTTTTCTGATTATTTTTCTATTTTCTATGAATTAAAAACTATTTAAAACTAATTAAATTGCTAAAAATTACAAATTAAACTATGAAAAATCTGGAAAAATTATTTTTTTGCTTTTTGTATTTATCTTAACCTAGGAAAAATGAAAACTTATTTTTTTGAAGCTTTTCTGATTTAATTGTATTAAAAGCTAATTAAAATTGCCTAAAAACTGTTTTAAATGAGGAAAAATAGCAAACAGTGCTGGAAAAATATGAAAAATTCAAGAAAAGTCTAAAATAATATTCTGAATCTAAGAAAAATATAAAAACAGTAGCTTATGTGTGAGAATATGGAGCTGCAGTGACAAGTGCTTATAAATAAGCACTCCAAATAAGCTAGAGGTACCAAATGAGCACCAACTGCACACAGAAGCTAAAGTATGCTATAACTACTCAAAAGCAACTTATTACAACTAGCCTAAACCTCTAAAATGCAAACTAAACAGATTTGATGATTTGAAATTAAGTGCAAAAAACAGGTTTTCTGTCTACTATGAAGCTTAAGCAGGAGCTTATTGAAAAAGCTTAAGTGAAAAACAAAACTGAAGACCTCAAGTCCACCAGCTTAACTACCTCTAAACCAAGTTTCAGACCCTAAGGATCTAAAACCAGACCTATGCAAGGCCTGCAAGGTGCCTGTCTCACACTCAGTGTATGCTGAGTGTGCACAGGGCACTTTGCAGTTTATTAAGCAGCTTATTTGGAGCTTGTAAAAAATTGCAAAAATTCAACAAAAATCAGATTAAGAAACTTGACCAGCTGAACTAGAAAAACCCACAATTTCACTTAAATTGATCCATAAATGAATTCATTAAAAATCACCCAAGTTGAGCTGAAAATGACTTTTTCAATTTGACTTTTCTTAGCAGTTTTGGAAAGTTGACTTTTATGAGATTTGCAACCAGTTTAATGAACTGAATTTGATGTTTTATGGTAAACTAAGACTAATGCAAGCTATTCTAATGATTTCCTAACACAGATTAAGCTTTTGATCTCACAACTAAAATGAAAACAGATTTGAAAGGGTTTTGACTTTAAGTGTTCTAAGGTGCAATATTCTAACTGGTTTGGCTGCAATGGACCTAAATGAGGCCTAATCAACAGAGTCTAAGTGTTGATAAGTTCAATATTCCAATTATCAGTTTAATCCAAACACTGGTTTTGTGACAGATTTGCAAGCTTAACTACTTAACTACTGCAATCCAATGATCAATCTAACTTTAACTAACCTAAGTGAAGCATAATGCACTGATTTAAACAAACACTTAACACAGAATCAACAAGAACTAGATATAACAGATTTGAGCTCAAAATAATGAACAACAAAGTATAGATAATTCTTACTCAAGTCCAGCTTATTTGCAGCTTAAACCAGACCCATAACTATACTAACTTAAGCTATTCAAACCCAATCCAAGCTCTGCATCAACCAATATCCAATTCCATCACTGCTTGAACCAAAATCTCTGCACAGGTTGACTTTTGTTGACCAAATACCAAAGTTGCTTGAAACTGAATTATAAGCTCACCAAAAGCTATCAGTAGCTTAGATAAGCTTATTTTAATTATAAAAGAGCTAATTTAAGCTTGAATTCAAGAACATGTGAACTGAATCTTATGACAGGAACCTTAAAATCATGAAACTTGAATCAAACTTTGAATTGATACTTGAAAACAGATTATAATGATAAAACAACTTGAGTTTAATACATAGAAACAAAAGATTACAGCTTTTAACTTAAACTAAAACATTGATATAAAAAACGACATAAAGGAAATTTGAAACTAAGAACTACTCTTTTCCTTGCTTCTCTTTCTTCTATTTATACTACCAAATGTCTTCCACTTGTCTTCTGATCAATTCCCACTCATAATCTCAGCCATTGGATGTCTTGAGATGATATTGGCCGTTTGATGCAATTTTGGCGGGAAAAGATTTTTTTTTGCCAGTGGGGTTCTGATAACTTGGACAGGGAAAGGGGAGGTGTATGTGAGCTAGTGGTGAGGTGATGGGAGAGTGAAAAAGGGAGGTGTGATGATGATGGAGTAGGGGGAAGAGTTGCAGGCAAGTGGTGAAGGAGACAAGTTGGAGGGAAAGGAGGTGGAGTTTGACCATATTTGACCGGGGTTTAATATATGAAAGGGGGGTCAAAATGAGGGGGTCAAGTGGCTTATGGCAGGGGTCCAAAGGTCCAAAGGGTCATGGTTTGCTTTAATAATCATAAGGACCAATTTGTAATTTCTGCCAAATTGAGGGACCAAACCTGCCATTTTCTCAAAGTTGTTTCAAGGGTCACTTTTGCCAAGTTTCAATAGTACAAGGGCCATTTTTGACATTTTCAAACTTCCAAGGACTATTTTTGCCAAATTTGAAACTTGAAGGACCAAACTTGTAATTTCTCAAAACTTTTGACATTCTTCACCAAAGGACTAATTATGACAACTTATGATTTAAAAAGGACCTTTGGTGACTTTTCTTTTAAAATAAGTGCTCAGGGACTATTTCTGACAATTTTTGAAACTTGGGGGACTGAAACTGCCAATTATGCAAACTTAGCTCATTTTTCATCTGATTTTAAACATTTTGCATCTGAAACATATAAAATGCAATTTTGAGATATTTTCAGTATTTTGATGCATTTCTGAGCATTTTTAAATATTTTGCAGTTCAGATTTAATCAAAAATGATGAGTATTTACACACTCATCAATCCCCTACACTAAACTATTGCTAGTCCCTAGCAATCTTTTGAGAAAAACTTAATGGATTTGAATCTCTTTACCAAAAGCCATTACTTCTGGAGTAGCCAATTGTTTCAGTTCAGGTAAGAACCTTGGTACAACGATAACCAAATGATTTTGAGCAAACCACCAGCTTCCAACGGATTTGATTTGTCTTTACCAGAAGCCGTTTGCTTCTGGACTAGCCAACTCTTAGATAAAATATCTTTGGTGATTCGATTACCAATTATGGTTTTCCAACTGCCTTTACCACAAGCCATAAACTTGCGGGCTAGCCAACTCTTCACTAATTAAAGATATGGTGAGCTGAACACCATACAATTTTGGGCAAATTGCAAGCCGTCAACGGATTTGAGATATCTTTACCAAGAGCCGTTTGCTCCTGGATTAGCCAATCCTTTTGTTTATTAGACATGGCGGACTGATAACCATAGGCTGAGTAAGTGCAGAACACTTACTCCAAAAAAAAAAAATTGCCAAAAATGGGGGAATTGGGCGGTATAATTACATGATAAAATTCGTGAGAATTCCCCCCCCACACTAGAAATGAATATTGCCCTCAATATTCAAAGTACCGGCGGTTATGCCGAAATATAGAACGTAAAAGGGAAATACTACGGCCATTATTTTGAAAGATTTTTTTTTTGAGACTTTATATACAACAGTGGGGGGCAACTCCCCCACACTAGGGTGGTAGAAAGTAGGAAGAAGTCAGAAATATGGGTGAAAACCCATATGGCATGCTACTGTTTTTGATTCCCGAGTCGCTAGCTTGACTCGATCCCCGCATTCATTGGTTCATGGGGAAAGTTTGTAGATCCGGGACAACCATATGAGGAATGTCCTCTCCAAAATAGTGTTTCAATCGATGACCATTCACTTTAAAATTTGGACCATCGGGTTGAGATAACTCAATGGTTCCATAAGGAAATACTTTAGTGATGGTGAATGGTCCAGACCAACGGGATTTTAGTTTCCCCGAGAAAATCTTCAATCTTGAGTTGAAAAGAATGACTCGATCACCGACGTTGAAAACGCGGTTTTTGATTTTGGAGTCATGAATCTTCTTTGTCTTTTCTTTATAGATCAAAGAGTTCTCGTATGCTTGATCACGGAGTTCATTTAATTCATTCATTTGAACTTTCCGGTGATCACCAGCTGTCTGAATATCGAAGTTGGCATGTTTCAAGGCCCAGTATGCCTTGTGCTCAAGCTCAATCGGTAGATGACACGCCTTTCCGTACACAAGCTTGTATGGATTACACCCGATGGGTGTTTTATAAGTTGTACGGAAGGCCCAGAGTGCGTCATCTAGCTTATCCGACCAAGAGGCACGGTTTCCGCCTACTGTCCTCTCCAGAATTCTTTTAATCCCTCGGTTGGAAACCTCCACTTGCCCACTTGTTTGGGGGTGGTACGCAGTAGAGAGACGGTGAGTTACACCATACTTTTGCATGACTCTATCAAACTGGTCATTGCAAAAATGCGTACCACGATCACTGATTATAGCTCGTGGAGTTCCAAACCTAGCAAAAAGAGATTTTAAGAATTTCACAACAACTCGGGCATCGTTGGTAGGTAAAGCTTTCGCTTCAACCCATTTTGACAAATAGTCAACGGCCACGAGTATGTATTTATTACCGCGAGATGAAGGAAATGGCCCCATAAAGTCAATGCCCCAGATGTCAAAAATCTCACACACTTGAATGGCGTTTTGCGGCATTTCATTTCTTTATGAGATATTCCCGTGACATTGACAAGCGTCACAGGTTTTGACAAATTCATGGGCATCCTTGTAAATCGTAGGCCAATAGAATCCGGAATCAAACACCTTCTTGACGGTGTAGTTGGGGCTATGATGTCCCCCAGTAGGTCAAGAATGGCAAGCCTTGAGAATATAATTGGCTTCCTGACCATACACACATCGCCGGATGACTTGATCCGCGCAAATTTTGAATAAGTAGGGGTCGTCCCAGAAGTAATGTTTTACATCTTTAAAGAATTTGTTTTTCTGTTGGGACGACATCCCTTTCACCACAAAGTTACCCGCATGGTAATTTGCAAAGTCAGCAAACCATGGGGTAGAAGAGTCTCCACGAAAAGAAACCACATTAAGTGTTTCGAGAGGAAATGTTTCGTTTATTTCCTTTTTCTCGAACACATCTTGGTGAGGGTTTTCTAGACGGGACAGATGATCAGCAGCCAGGTTCTCAGCTCCCTTTTTATCACGTATAATGATTTCAAATTCTTGCAGGAGGAGAACCCAACGGAGCAATCTCGGCTTTGCATCTTGTTTTGCAAAGAGATATTTGAGAGCCGAGTGATCCGTATACACCACGCATTTGGTCAATATAAGGTATGGCCGAAATTTCTCAAACGCATACACCACAACTAATAATTCTTTTTCTGTAGTGGTGTAATGGGTTTGAGCTTCAGTCATAGTCTTACTCGCGTAGTGGATAGGCTGAAAATGCTTGGTTTTTCTACGTTTCGGCTCTAACGAGGCAACCCAAGAGGAGGACGTTCTTAAACTTTAGTAATATGCACTATTTTTCCCTCGACTCTTGGACCGACGACTAGTAGACAGGGCAGATCTTTTGGGAGTGGTTCTACACAAGCTCTTTTTCCTTTATTTGCTTTGTAAAGGAGAGCTTTGTGAATTACACCAAAGAAAAGCACCTCTGAGAAGATGGGGTACCAAACGACTGAAACGTTTAATGGTACGCCCATTGAAACACCACTTTCCCTACAGCAGGGTTGTCTTTTTGTTTAAGAAATTTCTACATTTTGTAATGAAGACCCTGCTGGGGATGAATAAGTTTTAAACGCGCCTAGTTCAGTAGGCCGCTACACACATACCAGTCCTTCGGTTAATATAAGAGTTCCGAACGGTAAGAACTGGATGACCCCCTGTAGTATCGGGG